>OZ014486.1:28781933-29270942 GCA_963965965.1 Trididemnum nubilum
CAAACGCCCACTGATCACGGATTCCCACGTTTTTAGGAGTTTCCTAAAAGCAAACCCCATTGCTTGGTTAAATCATTTCTTTTCACGAATTTTTCAGACAGTATTTTCTAAAAATATTGCAAAATACTGTGAATTCATGTTTTTTTAATGAATTGAGGTACCGTAACTAAAGGGTATATTTGTAAGCTCAAAAGTTTTTGGCATTTGAAAACGGGGGTTTGGGGCGAGGGCAATATCCCCATGCCCCCCCTGGTAAACAATTTTAGTGATTTTTTTGAAAAAAAGTAGAAATTTTTGTGACTTAAGAAGATTACACATTTAAATTTTCAAAACAATTTGAAAAAAAATACCATAAATGCTAAATTAGAAAAAAAAAGTTTTCTCACAATTTCCCAACTCTGATTTTGAGCCAATCTTTTCTTTACATTTCAGTGCATTATGTCTTTCTCACATCTATGATGTCTGCCAATGAAAGAGCGCGAAGGTTTCGGCCGCCAAAAGACACTTAATTTATATAGCGTTTAATTACAAAAAATCTGAGGATCTCAGGAGGTTCGTACTAAGAAGGAAGGCATTGGAGACATTTGCCCGTGTCCCCTTCAGGAGGTCTACAAATGTTGAAACGGAAAAATAATAAATCAATATTTTTTTTCTAAAAACGCCCAATTTTTTGTGGAAGCTTGTAAAAAAATTTGTTAAGTAGTCCAAGCATCTGAACAATTCTAGTTATATTTAATTTCACACATACTGTGATTTAATAATCCTTCATGCAGCGTTTTTTTTTTTTTGTGATCCAATACTTTGTTATTTGGGATTCGTAGCGGTTATTTCCAACACACAAATTGTTCAGTGGACGTGGCTTTGCCCCCCAGACCGCTTGCCAGTGATTAGAGTTGCTATTCTTTCTCATCTCAAAGTCGCGTGTTTTCAAAACAGGTTGGCGTTCTCAACGAGATATACCAACAAAATTACGGTAATATGTCACTACCTTCCCTGGTAATACTGTATTATATTTCATTATCACACACATACTTTCTTTTAAATTCACACACAGAATAGGCTCTGACATGTTTTAGCATTAGCAACTCAAAATAGTTTGTCCTGACACTTGGATTCCTTATTATGGCTCTGGATGGCTTTATTGTAGTGCTTTGCAGTTTTACCACCTGCACCATAAGTATTAGCCGAAATAAAATAACAATTTTCGACAATGCGTTTCGTGTGCTTATTCTCCGATTAGAGCTTTCACGCAATGTCATTTAAAATAAGTTTTAGTATGGCTTGGCTTAGTTGGCTATCACATTGTATTATTTTTCAAGTAAGGAAAAGAAACAACGAATTGACAGACTATCAGATATGTTGTCTTTTGTTTGGTTTTTCTTTTTAACCAATCAAAAAAGAATGCTGTCCTCGAACCTAGGATAGGACATTTTCAAGGACTTGTAGGCTTCGAGGCGAAGGCCAAAACCAAGGACTTGAAAATGTGTCCTCGGGCCAAGGATGTCCTTGAGGACTCCACCTCTGGATTTGACCGTTCTGAGATTTGAACCTTAAACCTCCCGCTCCAGAACCGAACGCGTTTCTGCTCGACCAACTCGCTTCCATAAGAAAACATATTAAAACATATAATGACCATAACACATAATCATTGAACTAAAGAATAATTTTCGAAACTTTGTTCCTCTTTTGCCAGTTTTGGTTTAATTCAAAGGAAATCCTTTTAGTCACGGCAAAAAACATTTAATATTTGATTTTGTAAACATTCATACTAAATTTTGTTCTTGACAAAAAAGAAAGCAATATTGGAAACATATAAAAATTTTATTTTCAGGGAGTTTGTTCGTGGGCCAACTTCCTTTTCATCTCTTAATTGCTTACATTTTTGCCAAGAACAAAACTCGCTAATTTATTTTAATTACTGCCTACTGTAGTTTCTTTTCCAACAAACTGAAAGAGTTGAGGTCAAACGTAAAAAGTGCGAGGCTTTTGCTACAGGATAAACTGCTTCGCACCTAATTAACTCGACAAAACCGCAAAGTTTTTTGACTTGATCACTCTATTTTTGTATATGCGCTGTTTTTCTAAGTCGCCACGACAAAAGCAAATAAAAGACATGCAGTTTTGTCGGCAAATTAATCATTTATGTTTATTAGTGCTAATAAGCCAGCAGTGAGTACTAGGGCAAGTTTTTGTTGCACTTTAAAAATTGAAAAAAATGCATATATTCATAACGAAACTTGCAAAAAGTTGCATTTATTCACAAACATTAAAAACGACAGTGATTTTCCTCAAGCAATTTATTGACATATAATGCCAAATATTTGCCAACATTTCTTGGGGAGAAATGACGATTGTTTGCCAACAGTTTGCAAAGCATGCTAAAACTTCGCTCCACAGTGCACGAAGTTGTAAGCCAACTGTTGCGTCATGAATTACATTGAGACGCAGGTATCCGTCACATACAGTAGCTCTTTGTTATGCAAATCAAAGACAATAGAACAGTACTGAAACAGTTTCATAGCATGATTTGTAAATCACGCTAACATTTTGCGCCATACTTAATAAAAATTGCAGTAAAAAGTTGCATGTAAAAAAGAAAAAACTTGCTTAAAGTTGCAATATGAAATTCCTAAAAGCTGCTTAGAACATTGTACTACTTAATTTCTTAGTATATAGAAAGCTGTCGGAAGCTGTAAAAAAAAGTTGCAAAAACTTGCCCTTGTGAGTACACTATTAATCCTGACTTTCTCTATCTTTGAAATTGGTTAGATTCTGGATTTTGCCCGTTCGGGATTTTGTCCAATTCGGGATTTTGTCCATTAGGGATTTTGTCCAATTCGGGATTTTGTCCATTTGGGATTTTGTCCAATTCGGGATTTTGTCCATTCGGGGTTTTGTCCGTTCGGGATTTTGTCCAATTCGGGATTTTGTCCATTCGGGATTTTGTCCAATTCGGGATTTTGTCCATTCGGGATTTTGACCAATTCGGGATTTTGTCCATTCGGGATTTTGTCCATTCGGGATTTTGTCCATTAGGGATTTTGTCCAATTCGGGATTTTGTCCATTCGGGGTTTTGTCCGTTCGGGATTTTGTCCAATTCGGGATTTTGTCCATTCGGGATTTTGTCCAATTCGGGATTTTGTCCATTCGGGATTTTGACCAATTCGGGATTTTGTCCATTCGGGATTTTGTCCATTCGGGATTTTGTCCAATTCGGGATTTTGTCCGTTCTGCATTTTGTTCAGTTCGGGATTTTGTCCAATTCGGGATTTTGTCCATTCGGGATTTTGTCCAATTCGGGATTTTGTCCATTCGGGATTTTGTCCAATTCGGGATTTTGGACTTCGGGATTTTGTCCAATTCGGGATTTTGTCCATTCGGGATTTTGTCCGTAAACGAATCTTTCTTAATACTCCTGTATCACGCCGAAGCGTGTAACGAGTTTGTGGGGCCCATCTCCGCATCATTGCGCCCGGGCAACACAGCTCTTTTTGAAGAAATGTTGCAGCGGTGGCGAGCCGTTGTCAGCACTGTGTTTAATTTGAACGGCCTGACATTTGAACCTCAGACCTCCCGCTCCAGAGACGAACGACGAACTGGCTGGTCCTCAATAACTCATACTTACTGTAAATATGCGTTTCTGTTTTGCAAGGTTACTTGGAGCGTCGCGAATGCGTGTGGTTTGAACCACAAAGCTATACTCTAGTTTTCATTCCACTAAGCGCTAATATCTTGCAAAGAAAAAGTTAGAACTAGAAAAGTGTAGAAAATGCTGTAGAACGGCAAATTAAATTCTAATAAGTTTGCGAGATGTAAATTTGCGCACCCGTTGTAGCGTTTGCTTTCGAAGCTTGTGCTGTATGTTGTATTAATCACTTGCAGCATTATACAATTATACACATAACCAATACAACAAGGCTGCTTAGAGATCTCTAAAATGGTACAGATTAAAAACTAGTGTAATTGATAGCCTTTGTTTGTGGTTAATTTTGATTACCCGTATAATTTTTCAAGAACTGCATTTTGTTTAAATGTCCTGTTATTTTTGAAGTTCATGATATTTACTTTTAGCGACACATTACCAATCGCAGCACGACGTCAGATTCGTTCAATGCGGCTCGGACGGCTTCAACCGTATCTTCAGTTTGGAGTGGGTGTT
Organism: Trididemnum nubilum; assembly: GCA_963965965.1. NCBI lineage: Eukaryota > Metazoa > Chordata > Ascidiacea > Aplousobranchia > Didemnidae > Trididemnum > Trididemnum nubilum. The sequence continues at coordinate 28,786,094 of OZ014486.1, forward strand.
CTAGTAGGTGTGCCTTACTGGTAAGCATCGATTATTGTATACGTATTATATTTTGAGTGTCATGAGCGACGTATTGTTGTTGATCTTGTAATATTTGTTGTTTGCTTTTGCTATATTATGTAATATTTTGTTGCTGATATTTGATCAAAATCAATTTTTTTCTACTATTTTTCTTTGCGGTTGTCAAAAATATCACTACTGGTCCATTAATTTAGTTACGTATTAAAGTACATCATTTGACCTTTATTTTATCTCAAGGCAAAACGGCCATTTTTTTGCAATTTGTAAGACTCGTCAGCAGTATTGGTCGAGTCAATTAACAACGACTGTAGAGATATCTTCAATGATGTGTACAAAATTTTGGTGATCTTGCTTTTGCTTGTCTTAGTTTGTGCTTCGCAGTTCCAGCTAAACTTCTATAGATACTTTCAATTAGTTTGGTAGTCGGTTTTAATAGTTTTACAGTTTATGCAATATTAGTATTGATTTTAATTGTTTGTTTCTTAAGACAACTGATGATGACCCGTTTGAATCGAAATCGATTTTATAGCTTGAAAAAGTAAAAGAAGGTTTTTAGTATAACTGAAGATGTTTGTTTCTTAACCTTGTTGGATTTGATCAACAAGAATCAAAAGTTAGTTGCATGTTAAAAAGTTCTCAACCTTGTCAATTGGTAAGTTGAAAAATCGAAACGAGCTCTCTCGCTAACAATTCTTTTGCTTCCTCCATTATGTAACGTCTGAACAATAATTTCTTACAGCAATTATACACATAAAACTGGAACCGCCTTCACTCTGAACAATTCAAGCGCAATCGTGGTAGCAGACAGAATTAACTTTTTGCTCGATATGCTTTCAGGTGCCTGAAAAAAAACATGGTTTTAGCAATGATGTTGCTTCTACTAAAAACACTTCTGAGCAATTTCTTGTTGACTGTCTTCAAAACAACCAAAACATTGGTGAAATCTCTAGTGATTTTTGTATTACTGCCGGAGGTAAGTTACAACTTTTAATCCAGATCAGTTAAAAAATATATGCGCTACTACTAAAGTGAGGTTTCAAAAACCAAACTACATGTCACTAAGTTTTAATTCATTTTAACATAAAAAAATTTGAATGGAAAGCTTAACAAAACTAAATCGTTTATAAAGTTTTAAACGATTTCACCCGCAATATTCTTTGTGTAATTTAATCTATTTTCCTTGTTTTGAGATTAAAAAAATACTTTATTAGTCATTATGCAAGCAGCAAAACTTTATGAACTTGCAAAATATTTAGTGAAACAATAATGATTTTGCAATGTATTTGCTTCCTCATCAAGTTGGAGAAACTCATGCAATTTTTAAACTTTAATATTTTGATTATATTACTGTTGTGCAGATATACAGCCAATGCTGTTCTTATTAAGAAGGCTTAAAGAACCATGCAATTTTTTTTGCAAATAAAATTATTAAATAGTTTTTATTCTAGCCTAGTACTGGTGGTGTTAAAAAGTTACGTATTTACAATGTAGGAGCTAATCCACAAAATGATCCAAATGAAATTGCTGTTCCATTAGTTGAAGGAAATACTCAATCAAATCTTGTCGAAATTGAAATTCCTGCCGATGAAGCACCTGATGATGCAACTTTTGAAGGAGGAAGTAAGTACTCCCCACTCTAAAGTAAATTCCGGCATCACTATTTATCACAATAGCATTGATAAACTTTGATTTATCACATTATTTTTTATAACCAAAACAATTTTGCAGAAAAAAATTTGGAAAAAGCTAATTAGGAAAAGTGTAAGTTAATATGAGACCAAAAAATATGTGAAACTTGAGACTCAAAGATGGCAGTACCGTACGGTACGTTCAGAATTTGCGTACTACGTACCTCGCACCTTTAACCGTACCGTACCAGCGAGCCGTATTTCAGTTCAATTTTTGAAGCGTATCTTACCCACTTACCGTACCTTGGTAAGGTACGTTTTTTTGCGTAGCTTACCTTCAATCAATTTGGTTACACTACGATCCATTAACGACATATCCGAGCTATGCTGACGTGTTTTTTATTTTTATCTGATTCGTGTTATACCAAAAGATAAGCTTAAGATAGCGTTTCTTAAAAGGGTGAATGGTTCAACCCATGGTGAATTAAATTTTTGTGAGGGTGAACCAGTGTAATGGGATGAACCCAAAAAAGCGGAAACTGAGTTAATAACAGTGGTAACACGCTTTTTGATAAGAGATAATATCTTGCAGACGCAATTTGTACAAATATAGTCTAAAAATTGAGTTATTTTTATTGGAAGTTCATTCAAAACCTCCTAGCCTTGATAGCTCGCCCTTGTACTCCCAGCTTTTTGAAACTATTTGGAATGATTAATAAACGTATTTTCATCAGGGAAGGATGAAATGAGGAACTCTTTAATAAAGGAGAACGGAACCGAAAAAGTTAATAAGCATTGGCTAAAGGGGTACTTGAACTGAATATTATGGGAAACTTAAAAACTGCAGAGCTATATATGCCGATACTTCATTCGAGGCAGTCACAATCTTATGGACAGAGGTGGAGTCCTCGAGGACACATTTTGAAATCCTTGGTTTTGAAGCTCAAGTCCTTGGCCTTGGCCTCGAATCCTCGAAAATGTCTTGTCCTCAGCTCGAGGACAGCGCCAGTTTTTGATTCGTTGAAAAGGAAACTAACCGCACTAATATTAAGCTAAACTTCCAATCTGTCAATTCAATTGCGGCATCTTGCACGAAGACTTTTGTTTTTTGGAGATAGCCTGAAATCTCGCGGAAAACTTGCCAAAGAGAAATTGAGTCCCTGGTCCTTGGCCTTGGCCTCGAGCATTTCTGTTTTTGGCTTAGAGAGGGTCTGTCCTCGAAAAGTTGGTCCTTGGCCTCGATTTGTTTTTTGAGCGCTTGGCCTTGGCCTCGAGCGTTGGGTCCTCGACTCCACCTCTGCTTATAAAACACAAGATAATGCAACATCTAGAGGTGATTCTTTACGCTTCATGGTTTAGTGATAAAAAAATGACAAATTGTGTGCGAAAATTAAGTTAAATAGAAAACATAGACATCGAATAGTTACTACCTACCAGGGTTGGAAAATTTACATGTTTTTGCTTTAATTACGATTACAATTACAACCTAAAATTTTCAGTTACAATTACAATTATTCTAGTTCAAGTAATTGTAATTCAATTGCAATTTCAATTACTATTACAATAAAAAAATTCTCAAAACAATGCGACCAATTCACTTACACACAAAGCCGAGAGTTTTGCTTATATCAGCGCTGTGGATTTGTTTTGTATTTCTGTTTCAAACCTATTAAAGACCTGTTTCTCTCTATCCTTGTTCTTCGACCAATCTTTGTTTAACTTTAATTTTTCCAGTACATAGTTTCGTTTGTAAGCAATTGTCAAGTATGTTATTAAATTCATATCACTTTCAGCAACATTATGGTTTTAGCTAAACCATGGTATCATACCGCAATTATTTATGCAAAAGAAAATGTTTTAACACAATTAAAAATTGTAAAAAAGTTGAAATTGTGTATGTTACAACTTCAAGTTACAACTACTATTCAACGCTATTTTAAATTTTACCAATAATATCACATATTTACCATGATTATGCAAGATAGAACCATTAGTATCGCGTTGACATACGCCCAAGTGCAAACAAGCAAAAAAGCGCACAAAATCTTAATATCACAAATAGAATTGAAGTTACAGTCATAGGCGTAGCCAGTAGGAGGGCGTAGTTGGCCCGGGTCCCCATTAATCGAAATGCCACCAAAGATAAAAATGCGGCAAAAAAGTTTTGTTTCTTCATCTTCAATTTCTTTTAGCATCTTCAAGTACACAGTTCACGCGTACAACACTAATTACCAACAACATTGACGACCAAGAGGCCCGGGTCCCATCAATTCCATTTGGCCAGCTAATTGAAATGTACAACCCGGGTGAAATTATTATGAAGTTTTGCCCTGAAAGTTGCTACCTCAGGCCCTCATTTACCTTTCTATGAACGTTATGCAATAACCAGGCCCGGATATGCCATACGACACAGTGCCAGGACCCCGCGTTCAGATGGTAAGACTTTTTTTGGTCTTCATCTATATTAGGCAAGAAGATGTTGCGAAAATTCCCAAAGTACCAGAGGCCCCGTGCGAATGTAAATCCGGCCCGGGAATAACATTGTTAGTAAGCGTAATCATCTAATGTACCATCTTTCAATAACAATTTATCTCCACCTCCCCAGTTTTTACGCACAAAATACTTTAAAAAAATTAGCTAGGAGAAATGCTCTTTGAATAAAATGTTGAATTTGAATTGGGGAGCTTAGGCCCCCTGGCCGTACATGTACTCCAATAACTGGTTAATTTTATGACAAAGCAAAAATCTAAAGAAAATTTCTCAATAGATTATTATTTACTATTAAAATATTGCAGGAGGCAATGTGCCTTACTTCCCCCTATCTGGGCCAAATAAATCACTTACAATTAAAATTCAACTACAAATTGCAAGATATTTGACGTGTTTTGGACTTAAATTGCAAGTGAAAGGAGGATTAAACAATTTAATTTTTTCAATTGGCTTTCAAATATTAAAAATCTATAGTTCTTTCAAATGGCTGTAAACGCGTGCGAAATGTGATCCAATGGCATTAAAATAGCCTTTTGTTGCAAAAAATTAGAAAAAATCGCCCAGCGGCTTGGGGTCTTCGTCCCCACACCCCTTAAATCTTTGGCGGCCGGGGGCTCCATCCCCAGACCCACGTCTGTGATACGTTTGAGTTACATTAGATTACTCAGCACGTCTCCAAAGTTAGACAATTGCACCTTTTAACTTTTATTTTAGGCTACCTCTAACTTTAGCAACATCCTGGTTAATTGCCAACAACAGACAAGGCTTTGGATCTTTCATTCTACGATATCTTTGCCCCGCAAAAAGTTCCTCTTTTGAAAATTTCTGATGACTTCAATGCATGTAATTTGTGGTTTGGGTCACTCCCAATCAAAAATCCTGGCTACACCTATGGTTACAAATAGTTAGGTACTATTGGTTATAGTCACATATGACGTCATACGCCAATTCCATGTTAAGCTATTTTTTGTCCTAGTGTTAGTGCTAATTATGATTAGAGTAGGTGCTAAGTTTAGGTTATGAATATGATTAACTCCATCACTAAAACTAACTCTAATTATCCCTTACCTACTTTGATGTTTGGTTTGTGACGTCAGATATGATTGCAACCGGTAGAAAATGTCGATATCGATTTGCAACCGGAGGAAAATTGATATTATTCAAACACATTTTGTTATCATCTATCTTCGTGAACAGTACAGTGATTGTAATTGAAAATAAGCAGAAAAATTTTCAATTCCAATTACAAGTATCAACTTTTGAAAACTTTCAATTACAATTATAGAAAAATCGTGTTATTAATTACAATTTTGTCAATTACAGTACAATTATAATTTTTCCAAGCCTACTACCTACCACAATGATATTTGTAAACTTATTTTCTTGTATTTTTGTTTAGCAAAGATATACTGTATCTGCATTTATTTGTTAAGTCAAATTTATTTTTGATGTATCGAACAGTAGTTCCGGAACAGGGGGGGGGGGAGGCAGCTGCTCCTCTGCCTTTTTACCAGGGGGGGCAAAGGGGGCAATACTGCCCGACTAAACTGACGACACGCAAAAGAGTTCTGGAACTACAAGAAACATTCTAAAGATTAAAGTTTAGTATTTTGTGAACCAAAAGAGCCCTTTGTAGAAATAAAACGTAAAAAAAGTTTTTGTCTATCCAAAAATACATTACAATTTTCAATGCATTAGTTTTTTTGTTTTGTGTTGTAAACAAATACTCTACTCTAAGTGGCCCAAAAAGTTCATTAAATCAATAATGACAAACTATAAGAGACTATTTTCCCGGAAGTTTTTATCTAACCCAAATCTAACCCTACACAAATTCTTACTATAAAAACAAACCGCAAGCCTAGCCCAAACCCTAACTCAAACCTTAATCTTAACCCTTAAAAAAGGAAATTAAAAAAAGCGCCTATGAATATTTCTCATTTTCGTTTTTTTCTCTTTAACTTGAAAATTTTCGGTTAATTAGTCACTACTTAACAAATTGACTGCGTTAAATGATTCCAAAATAAGTAAAATTAATCAACAATCTTGTTGAATGCATTTGGTTAGCCTGTTACATCCGATTTAGTTCCGTCAGGTTAAATTGACGCTAGGGAGATACGGTGCAAACAAATTTCAAATTTAAAACTCAAGAACCCTATACCTGTTACGCTTTAGCATCACAATTTTAAGACATTCAAGTTTTTAACGTTGTTAGCAGCCCTAGTTGGAAAAATTGACGCTGGCGTTACCAGTGGCTGATTCAAGGGGTCCGTCTGGAAGGATGAAATGAGGAACTCTGTGATTAGAATCTGTCTCTGCTCAAACCGGAGAAATACAACAAAAACTTTTAACACATAAATTTCATTGCAATAACTGAAGCAAGATCCATTTCTTGTCCAAACTTAACAATAAAATACTCGTTGGGGGTGGGAATGAGCAGCATCTTCAAAATTACCTGTTTTTGTAAATGCAAACGAATTAGGTTAAAACTTGTGATTTTTTATTTCATGATTGACCAGCTTGCAATAAGAAGGCTGATATTTTACCATTAATCACAGCTCTTATAGCCCATTCACGCAGCCAGTTTAATCATGTTTTTGCACTGTTAATTCCCATGCCACGTTTTGAAAGCATCAATTTTTGCTAAAATAGGCCTAAAATTAAATTATTTTGGCAAAATCTCTAAGCGGTGGGGGCTCTGCACCCATACCCCCTTGCCTCCGGCGGTTGGAGGTGTTGCCCGTAAACTCTAAATGCCCCCCGGTGGATGAATCTGCCCTTACTTAATTGATAATTCGTTTGTTGTTATTTTTTAGTGTTTATGCGACGTACTCAGTACTCTGGATTTGTTCAAGTATTTAATTGTTTGAGAGCATTAGAGAGCAATGTCGGTGGTAATGACTGTACGTACAGTATTGAACTTGCCCTTTGAAAAAGCTGCCCCCCCCTGCCCTTCCGACGTTCCGGCACCCCTGGTATCGGAAACCTGTTTACGTGTAGCCATTCAGAAGGCGTTATTGCAATGCGAGTCTGGACACAAATGCGGGTCTATCAACTGGTGCTATATCATGTATGCTTAATTGTATGCTCACGGTCGCACAAATCTTCATTGACGATCTCAGGTTGCGCATAAAACGTAGCGTACCAATAGGTACGGTACGTTTTGCACGCAAATTCAAACACCGTACCAATGTATCTTACCCGTACCATTACGAAAACACGTACCGTACAAGCGTACCGTACTTCTTAGCAAAAATTGATGCGTACCGTACCGTTCTACCATCCTGCTTGAGACCAAACCTATTCTTTATTCCTTACATCTCGGAAAACGATGATGGTGTAGAGGAAAGAAGAATGAAACAGCAGTTTGTAAAATAAAAACTTTTTTTGAACTCAACGTTGTCGGTTTTGCAAATTTAATAAAAGTTTTTTATTTAAAAGTTAGTTGATTTTTATTTCCTCTACATCATCATCTTTGCCCAAGATGCAACGAATAAAGAATAGGTTTAGCCTCAAGTTTCCATATATTTTGGTCTTTTATTAGCTTACACTATTTTGATTAGCTGCTCTGATAGAACGATTCAGTTTTAAAAAATTCTAAGCATTGCGATAATAAGGGATTTGAATATAATGTTATCTGCGAAACTCTTAACAGTCAAAAATTACTAAATATTATCTTCAACTAGAACGTGACATGGCAAGCGATATCTGGGGACTTCGCGGCATTATCCAACTTTTACTGAACTTTGTTAAGCTTCAAAATAGTGATCAGGGGCGACATGACAGAACGTGCTAGCGAGCTCGTAAAGGCCATTCTCGCTCGCTAAAAAGCGCTAACGAGCAAAAAATCTTCGTCGACTAACTGTCATTTCTGAGCTGTCTCGCCCAACACACGTTAAAACGGCTCGCTCGAATTTCTTTGCGAGATGTTTGTAACTTGTGTTAGTACGTAATAAATACCCCATTGTGACGTCAGATGCATTTCTACTTCAAAATAATGCGTTTAAGCGTGATGTATGTACTGCATTGTTATGGAAAAAGATGCTTTAAGCTATGCGTGATTATTCTACGCAAGCAAATTCTTCAACTGATAATAATTAGTAAATGAACGACAGAAGTTAATTATATTTTTGTATCAATGTAAAATAAGAACAACTGTTTCCATACTATAATTTTTTAAATGAAGTAAGCGCCCTTGAGGTTGTTGGTGGGTAAACTCATATGTTACAGTAACTTTAGGTCTTAAGGTTTTAAAATTTTTCAAAAGTAAGCAAGTTGAAGTACACTCTTCCTGTTTAGAACCGGTAAATCTTGAGTTTAGACTGGCTGTTTTTAATATTTTGCCAATATTCAGTCTCATTTGTTCTTGATTTTGTGAAAATTTTGGGAGCATCGATGTCAATTTCAGAGGGCATGTTTGAAACACTGTTTAATTCCTATAGCTCTGTCTGCTTTAGACTTAAGTGAAGGCTTTTTTCTTGCTTTTGCAGCATCGTAAAATTGTAAAAGCAAAAAAGCAAGCTTGTTTCAAGTTGAACAACTGCGGAAAAAATTCTCAATTGCTTGCGCAGAGCAACAGAGCTTTATAACCTTGAATAGTTGCAATTTTGCTTGCAAACACAAGAAAATCACTGAAATTTTATCGTTTTGAATCAGCACGAATTTTAGTTTCTTTGATTAGTTTGAATTTTATCTTTTTTTGGTTTGTTTTGCTGCCGAGGCTGGCAGTGTTTTTAATTTGTTCTTAAATTTTGAGCAAAAATGAGCCTCGTGTTTTAGAAAATCATTCTCATAAAAGGAGTGTGTTATTACTTTTGTCAACTTGCACTACTTAGCATTTTTTTATCAACCGAAACAGCAAATGGTTCTCAATGCAATTCGCTTTTTTTTAGCAGTCTAATAGCAAACATGGCGACGATTTGAATTAATTTTCAGCAAAAATTCGCATGAGTTAGAAGTTTTCAACATTTCGCCATTAAATTGCTAAACCAAAAAGATTTCTTGCACGCTTAAAGAGTGCTTCATGATCCTTTTTAAGTTGGCGAGAAAAATGTGACGTTTTTTTACTCAACTGCTTTCTGCAGTCGCTCGAAGAAATTTAGCGAAAAAGAATGACGAAACGGATTTCGCAAGGCTTTACATACGCGTGCAAAAATGACCTCTTACGTTTAGCGAGTATTTCGTTCGTTAGCGCCTCTTAAAAAAAAACTCGTTACTAAAGCGAACGAAGAAGAACTGTGGTCGTTTATAGTCAGATCAAAATTTTCAAATTTTGCTTCACTAACTTAAATAGCTTTGTGGTTATTCGAGTTCAAAATTAAAATGTCTCGAAGTTATCAAAAATAATCGAGCAACGTCATTCAAAAAGCTCGCATAACAGTTTACAATACAACGTCGAATCTCAGCACTTTTTACGAGTTCTTAAACAGTTTTTCACTCCATTTGAAGCAACATAAAGGGGTCTACAAAATTCCAGCGACTCGGAAGCAAATTTTGTTACATCAATCAAACTTACAGCCATGTATGATTCTGAAAACGCTCTTCGCATCGAAATTCAACATCAAGTATTGGTATACCGGTTGTTTCCAAACTAAATCCCCCTCCTCAACAGCATACTCTAAAATAAAAAAGTGCTAAATTATGCAAAATTAAAACAGGCATTTATTTAAGTTTTTTACTATATCGTATCTCGAGTGGTATAATTACAAATTGCAAAAAAAAGAGGAAAATCAAAATTAATTTTCCCTAGTTAATGCTTTACTCACGAGTTGTCACAGGTCGATGAGAATAACTTGGTCAACCATTGCAGTCTTCTATACGCCCTTTAATTAACACAATTTTTTGAAATGACTACCCAGAATGCTTTTGTAAAGATTTAGGTTAGAAGCTGAGAAATACTAAGAATGCACCGGCATTTCAGGCTTTTATTCTTTATCAATCCATCTAATTTTCTCTGAATCATTAGCAATGTGGGTTTGTCTAACTCAGCTACTCGACATGAAAATGAAAAAAATTTGAAAATAAAAATAGCTTTTTAGAAGCTTACGTTAATGCACCTCAAACTAGTCTAACAAAAAAAACTTTACAAATTTTCATGTAAGCGGTGGAGGGAGGAAAGGACCCTATTTTCGAAACACGCTGTATAATAAATCCATTACTCGGCTCTAAAACTTTCTTAATTAATTTCTCCAAAAACCTTGGGCCATAACAAAAAATAGGCTTTTTTAACGTTGCAGGTGAAAGTTTTGTGAAAAAAAACTCAGCCATTTAGCTCAAATTTATCAAAGCCATTAAGCTCAACTAGAATATACATCACAAGCGATATTTAAGGGCCACGAATTTGAATGCTTCGATATTAGATTGTGTTTGAAAAAAATTTTTTCCTGTCTTTGATTACAAGTTTTTTGTTTATGATTATGTCTTTGATGCTGTTTTGTGTATTAAGCTTATGATTTTTTTTAGTTGTTAAGTTTACTTGATATGTAACCATTCCGAAAATTTGATCCGTCTAATTCTAACGATTCTAAAGTTTAAAATTTTGGTGCTCCGTTTGCGGGGCCCTCATTTTGGTACCCCCAAATTTTGTCAAATTTTTGTCTCTTCTTTATATTGGCCTAGGCTCAAAATTTCATGTGTCTAGCATCAGTGGTTAGAAAGTTTGAATTTTTCCACTATGTTTTGGGGGAACTCCCCCATTTTGGTACACCCAAACTTTGGTCAAACTTTATCTTTCTTTTGTATTTGCTCACCTTAAACATTTTGTGTTTCCAGCTTAAAAGGCTAAAAACTTTGAATTTTAGCAGGCCTTGTTTGGGAGGAATCTCCCCATTTTTGAACCTCCATTTTTTGTTAGGTTTAGTTTATTTCTAATAAATACTAATTTCGAAAATTTGATACATCTATCTCTAATGATTTAAAAGCTCAAAATTTTGGCGGCCTCGTTTCAGAGGAACTCCCCATTTTGTTACCCCCAAATTTTGTCAAATTTTATCTCTTCTTCATTTTTTCCTGCCCTGAAAATTTTGTGCATCTAGCATTAGTGGTCAAAAAGTTTCAATTTTAACAGCCCCGTTTGAGGAAAAAAACATTTTTGGAACCCTCAAATTTTTTTTTAATTTTATCTTTTCCTTACATTTACTTAACTTCAACACTTCATGTGTCTAGCTTTAAAGGTTAAAACGTTTAATTTTCGGAGGGCCCGTTTGGGGGGAACTCCCCATTGTGGAACACCTAATTTTTTTAGATTTAGTTTGTTTTTAATGTCTACCCATTTCGAAAATTTGATCCATCTAGTTTTAGCGGTTTAAAAGTTCAAAATTTTAGAGGACTCAATTGAGGGGATCTCCCCAACCTGGCACCTTCAGTCCCACACTAGTCCTCTTTGATACCTTCAATCGCTCAAACTTTGAATGCAGTGCATTTAGCGGTTTAAAAGTAGATAGCCGGAGACAAAAAAAAAGTAAGAAAAAAAAAATAAAAAGATCGAACGCTAGTATTCAGGTTGGGGTAAACAAGCATGACCGAAAGAAAGGCGGTTGATAGTATGCTCAAAACTCACAAATCCTTTTTCATCAATATTGGTATTTACCGAGATAAATTGGTTCAAAATCGTCCACTTTCTGCCCATTTTCGGCATGCAGCATTTTGTTCACGTGACCAGGCGTCCCCAAACTCGGTTTGCCTAACCATTTATAAGCACCCATATTGAGTCTAAATTTCAGCTTTGCACGCCACGTGGTTTTTGAGTTATAGGCGAATTAATTAATTTTCAAGCCAAAAATCGCCGTTTTTAATGTTGTTTTTTTGTCTCAATTCACGATCACGTGACCTAGGATCCCCAAAATTGGCACACATGACGCTTTCATTAATTCTTATGTAAAGTCCAAATTTTAATTTTCTCGATTTATTGTTTGCTAGTTATGAGCAAATCAATCATCATCTGCCAAAATTAGCGAACAAAAACAAAGGTACAACGCGCTCACGCGAAGTCCCAATTATACCGTTGTATTAATCATAACCTTAAAACTACAGTATATTTGAAAAGTCTTTTTTGTATCCGCGAAACTTCTTGGATTTTGAATTCGGAGTAAGAAACTAACTTTTACTGCTGGAAAATCTGAAAAGTTTGATAAAAAAAGTTTTGTGTTTTGAAATTTTGGCTGGCTAAAATCAGGCTACCGCCAAAAATAACCTCATGCTCAATGCTGGCAAAGTTTTTGCTTCAGTATTTGCGATTCTTATCTTATTCAATTGAATAATGTAAATCAATCTTTGTACTGCAGATTGCTGCTGGAAAAATACCCACATTTTGGCAACTTTATTTGCTACCTTGTTACCAATCGCTCTTGTAGGTATCCTAATGTGGAGCACCTTCAAAGATCCTCCATGGTAAAATTTTTTGTAACTTTTTCTTACTTTTTTGTTCATATCAACGTAAATGTGCGTTTGCACTGGACGCGAATCAACCAAGAGTTGACGTCATTGACATTTTGCGAAAGATTTCAACCGGTCGCAAACCTCGCGAGCGGTTGCTTAACTTCACTTAGACAATAGTGACAAAGTTGTTAAAGAGTGGTTGGCCTATTTTAAGCAAGTGGCGTAAGCGACCACTGGCGGGGTATGCCAACCTTCGCTTCTTGTTGCTTTGCTTGCAGTGTAAACGCACTTTTTTTTTTAACATGAAAATTAAACTAGACCAGCACATAACAGGCATCCACTGTTTAGCGTGAAACTTAATTTTTCGTTTGAATTTTAAAGAAAGTTGTTATCCTTCCTCATACTAATATTCATAGTTTTTGTTGAATTATGCCAAGTATTTTGGTTTGATGGGAAAGTACAGTATGTATCTGCTTTCAAGTTGATTTTCAATTTTTGTCTATAATTTTTTGGTAGAGAAACAGCAAAATATTTTCAACTTCATCAAAAACAATTTCAAAGCGTCACACCAGTATGAAGCGAATAGACTAGCTAAACCACTTTTTTAAGGATTAAAGCCGCTGATTTTTTCAGTTTGTATCTTAATTATTATTATTTTTTGTATTTGTTACGTTAAACAAAAAAAAAATTTCAGCGCAATCAAATTAAGAATTAACGCTGGCTCATTCTTTGGATGACAGAAAAATGCGTACGGGTACCAAAGTAGTAAGTCGGGCTGGGGTTTTCGGGTCGGTTCAGGTTTAAATTTGGCAAAATTTGGGCTAAATTTGGGCCATGTGTCTTGGGCTTGAATTAAAAAAAAATTTAGTAGTTAATTCCCGCCTGTTGTTTATTTTTACTTTTGAGTGCTATGAACCCATAATCAAAATACTTTAGCAACACGGAATAGAGATGTTATTTAAGCACAAATGTAATTTTTAGTGCAAAAATTATTATTATTGAATTACAATTTATCAATGAGTAGTTTTATTTTGTCACCACGGATTAAAAAGCAAAAAGCAATTAACAATGAACGTTTCTTAGACCAAGCTTAACTTTTAAGCTCTTTTGGACCGGGCTCGGAACTGAATTAGTCAATCCATTTATAATTCTGCCTGGTACCAATATTTTTAGACCCAATGTTAAAAAGATTTTTTCAATCCAGTGTGAACGTTTTAAATGTAAAGTTTAACTAGCAGAAGGGTCATTTGATTAATTTTAATTGCCCTAATAATGTTTATTTTCATCTAGAATGGAATTGATTGCTTATGAAGATTATCAAAATGGTTGCTTTCTTACAAAAGATGTCTGAATCACAGACTGTTTGAAGAGTTTATTTTGAATTAATGGATAGAAAATGCAAAGTGCACTGTCACTGCCCCATCACTACAATAAAAGATTTTTTTCTCCGTTCGTTATAAATCGTTGCTTGAAGCAGCTGCATGAAAACAGAACTAACAAAATAAACTGCTGGAAAAATGTTACTCCACGGTATTCTCGAAGAATCGTTGGTTAAATACAAACTGTCTTCTTTCTTCATTGCCCTACGAGAGGGTTGCGGGGGCAGCAGCTCGAGATTAAGCCGCCACCCTTCACGGTCTTCCATCACATCCATCATTTCGCTCGGGCAAAATCCCAAGCGATTAATTATCAAATTGCAATACCTGATACCATATCAGCACGACAACGATGACTGATGTTTTGAAACCAGATCTATTTTTAATCTTTTAGTGGTAAAATGACCTTGCGGAACGCAATCAACTTCGTTAGCATGTCATACTTGTAAGTAACTCTCAGCAAGTCACAGTTGCAGAGACAAAATGTTCAATTTTTTTCACTGAATGAGAAATTGGCGTTCTACCATCTATGCTACAGTATTTTTCAGTACTACTAAAATACGTACTAAAGAAGCATTTTTGAGCTAGTCTTTAAGCTAGCTGTTTAGACCAAAATTTTTTGTTCTACAAATAGTTTGGTAGAAAAACAACAAAAATACATTAAAACCGGTAAAAAATTTATAATAAGCTGAAATTTGGCACGATGACTCAGGAATATGTGCTGAGCCACCAAAGAATTGCCATGCTTTGGATATGGGACTTCCCCCTTTTTCGGCCGTTAAAGTCTGCCGTCGCCTGTCAAAGAGTCTTGACTGTGCAACAGCCAATTAAAAAGTTGTGGAAGAGCCTAATTTTGAGAAGCAATTAATTTTCAAGTGAGAGTATAAACAAATTTACTTTGAAATTGATGACGCATTCTGTATTGATGACTCAAATTGTGAATGAACGTTAGCTTTTTGGCTCCAAACCAAAAATTGCTTAAGCCAAAGTGATGACATCACAGACGTTTTTGATGACTTCGTTTGTCAAGAGTTTTGATCGTAAATTTAAAAAAGAGTGTTTGACCAAACGAAACGTTACAGCACTTTGGGAATATCAGCATCATTATCATTTTGAGGTCCCAAGACATCTTAGAGTTCTTGACCGAGTTCTTGCCTCATCCTCCTAGATACGCCGTGATTTTAAAAAGAACAACTTCCGTAATCATTTGCAAATTAATAGGAATGCTTTCCGAGCACATTAATATATCCCATAGAAACAAAATTTCTACCACTTTGCAGTTTCTGACAATATTATTGTCTTACGCAAAATACTATGCTAGCATGCTTCTAGAATCTGTGGAACTAAATTACTAAATATTACTGTTAGCAAAACATTGCTACATTACATGTATTATGATCTTTGGTGTTAAAGGTCAATTGCTTGCAAGTTTCAATACTGCGATTTTTCACACATCGTGCTAAAACTTCAGTTCATCAGCTGCTTCGATAGTGTTCTTTCTTCTTTGTCAAACAAATAATGCTCTACGAACAAAATGTTGGTCAATTGACTATTTATTTCCGTTGCATGTTTATGCATACTGTGATATATATTGTTTAATAAAACGACATACAAAAATACTTCTAGACGGGCGGCATGTGTTTATTTTATAACATACTTTATTTACAATACGTGCTTTTTTCGTACAAATGATGCACAAAGAAATTATGTGTTTTAATAAAGATAAAATATACCTATCCGGTTCAAACAAATCAAAGATATTTCCGTTCTCAAAATCATTTTCTACTGACGGTTCACAATCATCAAATTGTACTTCCTTCTGAATCGCAAAAATACGAAGCTTTCAGCAAAGGTTAACGATTGTTAAGGTGGTCATGAATTCAAGTCACATACTTTGCACACCAATTAAAGCAATTTTGATGCTAAAGAAGTACTTTAATAAGCTCACAAATTGACTAAATAAGACATATGTTTGAACTGGAAGATTGTCACAGCACTGTCAATATTTTCTGCATCTACTTACTTTCTTAAGCTCGTGCGGGAAGCAATGTTTGTGGTAAATGACGCGTCAACATACAATTGTAAATAACTATAATGTTACAATCAATAAAAAAAGTATTTGTGACTGTATATGTTTTGGTTTTACTTCTTTATTTTCGCAATCTCGCGCTTACAATTTCCCCATGTTAAAACGTAACGCAGCCCATTTTTTCTGCAAGAGCATCTACTTGTCGCACATCGACTTTTTGAAGAAATGCAGTTACAGGGATGAATTTTCAAGATAGCTTCAGGTGCTGCTTCTGGATCTGTTGGAATTGGGCTCAAGCCATTATTTTAATTCAAACTCCATTCCCTTTCCTAGGATCTAAGCTTACGTCGCTGCAGTAGCTCAATAGTTTTCATGTAAGAATCTGACAGTGTGCTTGAAGCCCATGGAAGTAAGCTGCTCTCTCAGTCGGTGGCACTTTTTCAGGCTAAATGATGCCTTTTGCACTAATCTCCATTCACTTTCTGTACCTGTAGTAAACAATATTTGCGATTTTACGTCATTATAAACAGAATTCACAATTCAAAAAGTTCAAGCAAATTTTCATCTCTACAATCTTTATCCACTTGTTTTGAACACGATGCAACCATATTCATACAGTAAGTTATGCTGTACTTAACACATCGGGGTAGAGGGTAGACAGCGTTGCTGAAAAGGTTAAAGAAAAATAGTCAGTGTGGAATGGAAGTAAAAACGCCGTTTGAACAACAACCATAACTGGACAATTTTGATTCAGCTTTCACCCTTGTGGCGATGGTGCTCCCTTTCATAGGGCGCATGGTGATGACTTTCTCTGCTGGTTGGGTGTCGACGAACATAATTAATACGGAGGAAAAAGTCAGAGCACCAAACGGCAAACCTGAAATCAAAACTTTTAAATGGGTGCTGATTCGTCAAAATGATGACACCACCGCTGCTTTTTCGTGACACCAAATGAACGATTGGAAGGCTATGAAATAGTTTTGAAAACAGTGCTAATATGTGATAGGGGTGAGGTCAAGCAATCGATTTCTGGCCGAAATGCATAATCTCGAAGATACGTATCGACAATGCATCCATATGGGTTTTGTCAGGCAATATGTTGTTCATGATTCGGGAAATTTCTTTTAATTCTAAGTTTTTTTTCACCAATTTAAAGAAACCAACTTTGCCTTTTTCGGGGTGCAAATACAGTATCGCAGCCAGACCAAGTATAGACAAACAAAAAATGGTCTTTGCAGTGGTTAATTTTTTGACAAACTGCACTGAAGCTCCAAGCTTTTTGCAGTTGAGCTGTACAGAAAAGGATGTCACACATTTGATCTTTTGAGTGATTTTAGTAGACAGCATAATTGTGATATCAGTAGACAGTATCATCATTCTGCCACTACCACCACAGTTTTTGTTGACTTCATGGAAGTATTAACTGCCACTTGAACAATTTTAGTATCAGCATTATCATCGCAGTTAATGACATATTGACCATCATCCACCAATATTGATGAAATGAGACAAATTCCACTTGAACAATTTTAGTATCAGCATTATCATCGCAGTTAATGACATATTGACCATCATCCACCAATATTGATGAAATGAGACAAATTAGTTTGATCTTATTGCTTATATCGCTCAGAAATTTTTCTTGTGACTATGGACATTATTCCATTCATGGATGTCGGCATCTTGGCATCTAGCTCTTGCTAGTCGGGCATGCTCATCACATTTAGTTGACATCAGTAGCGTCCGCAGGATTTTCAAAAGGGAGGGCCAGAAAATTCAGAAAATTTGAGAATAATAAAGACCAGAATGAAATATTTCCAGCCCAAAACCAAGTCCGTTTTCCTGCCCAAAATTAGGTGAAGACCGAAAAAAAAGGTCTTCTTTCAAATTTAGTCCGATTTTTGGCCCAAAATCAGGTGAAGGCGAAAAAAAAGGTCTTCGCTAACCGTTTGTGTGCTCAAACTCTCTGCCCAAGTTACAAAGGGGGGGGCATGCCGTAATTTTGCATACTATTCTATGCTAATTATAGTATCCTGGCAACCCAAAAAGGGGGCCATGGCCCAATGCCCATCCCAAATACGCCCCGGGTTGACATAGTATTGTACCTATCAAATACTATTTTTGCTGAACGATATTGCCGTCGCGTATATGAAGTTTGGCCAAATCTTTGGATGTCATACCATTTATCTCTCTGACTCTGTGCACAAGTGCATCACCATCAATAACATACACAGCTTCAAGCGAAATATCTTCTTTGTATTTTATTGTTCTGCTGGTGTCAAGGCTAATTTTAAATATAAAAAACTGAAAAGCAGCCAACGTTTTAACAGTAAACTAACAGTAAGTTTAGTGTTGAAAAGTTTGGCTGTTTTTCAGTTTTTTATATTTGAAATTAGCCTTGACACCAGCAGAACAATAAACTACAGATCTACATCATACCTGGTGACATAGAAAATGTTCGGAATATCTTCTTCTTAAATTGAATCGTCATCTTTCATATGAACTTTTCTCGGGGCAGGTTTGTAAGCTTCGCGCATCAAACCATCTTTAAAAAGAGATGGGGGAAAAGGACTCATCTCATACATGACGTAGCTCTCTATGTCGTCTTCGCGCTGTGCTACCGCTGTCAGCCGAGTAAAAAAAAAAGAGGGATTTACATAAACTAGTGTTGTTCATTTTCAATGCTGACAACGCTGCTCAATGATTCCAGTGGTCTGAAGCAATCTTTGCTGCAGATAAATCATTACAGTGAGGTTTTTCATGAATTAATGTTTCAAGATCTTCCGCTTTGTCACAATTGACTTGACCTCTTCTAGAGATGAACGTCCAGCCTGCATGTAATGAGTGAAAATTGCCATCATTAAATGTCAAAGGATTTCTTTCTTTCAGCCACTCTCTAAATTTGTTAAAGTCTTCTATATAACGTTTATGCCTTGCCTCACTAACATCAACATGCTGTTCACTTGTTTTTGCTGTTAAACCGGTCAGTTTTATCATCGCATTATTGACAACTGCGCACTGGCTGAGGCTCAACGCCCACAAATTGCGAACTCTCTCTGATATGCCTCGATCTCTTGTTAGTCTTCCTTGTGTTTTGATGGAATGCATCTTTATCTGTTTAATTGTCAAATCACTTCCCAAACCACTCCAGTGATGACGAGAGCACCGTATACTACATAATTTCCTCTAACGAATTGATCGTGCAACCTAGGATGTGATTCTGCAGGATTTTTTATTTGCTGAACATAAAAGCTTGCGCTTTTTGCGTTACTGAGATGTCCTGAGGCGGCAAAAAGTGCAACATCTAGTGGGTCGATTCTACTTGATGGTTTCAATTTGATATTCGTTTTGCAACAATAAACTTTTTCAAAACTACAATGTAACCGCAGTATAGCTTAACAACAACCATAGCTTAGCTGTTCTTAATTGTTGGCGAAACTTGATTTTCACGTTAGAAAGAGTATCACGCCCTTCTCGGCAAGTATCAGAATCAGAGTTGTAAACGGGCCGACTACTTCTGGCCCGAACCCGGCCCGAACCCGAAAATATAAGCCCGAACCCAAAAATATAAGGCCGAATCCGAAAACTATTTTGAAGCTCAATTCATGCCCCCAAAAAAAACGAAAGTTAAGTCACGTCTAAAAACTTAAGCAATATTGCCAAGTTATTTTGATTATATTTTGTGCACCTAAGGTAAAAAGTACGTCTCGAGCGCGAATAAAGCCCAAAATTTTTGTCAATTTTAGACCCAAACCTGGCCCGAACCCGATCCAAAAAGCCCGGCCCGACTTACAACTCTGACGAGAATCCAAGGACGTTTGCATTTTTTCAACGTTTGGGAATTGTAGAATACCATGCAGCTGATTTCAAAATTCATCTTTATTAGCATTAAGGCCATGTCATCAAACACAAGATTTAGCAAAAGCAAATGAAAAGCAGCTTCAGTCAGAAAATGAGCACGCAGAGCCCTTGAAACAGCTTTTCCGAACATGATATGGGAGTTCGTGTTATCAGAATATACTTCTCTGAATAAAGACTCTAATCCAGAACCTCTCATTAAACTTCCGATACTTCCAAGAAAACTCATAGTTTAGACAAACTTTGTATTCAATAAAACAAATGTCCACTTATAACTTCATCAAATTGTCATCTTTTCCGCTAGTCTACAAGCCTGACGAAAGAATTTTTACCCAGAACTTCTCAAAGTTGCAGTGTCAGAACTGGAGTGTGACATCGCAGGCGATGTCCGGAGACTTTGCGAATCTAAATTCACTGAACTAAAAAACTTCGTTCCTCTTTAAAATAGCGCTGCAATTGCGTTAAGCGTGTTTATGGCTGTTGATAGTCAGATGAGAAATACCGGTATTCCTTTTCGAATTTCGTAATGTTCTACTTACTTGATCAAGTTTGAGGTTAATGTCTTTCAAAATTTAAATGTCTGAAAAAAGTATAAAATGTTAATCAAAATTCTACAACTCTGCTTTGTTTTTGTTTTAACTTTTGAGGAGTTTCTTGCAATTTTCACTTAGCATTCCAGCACAATTATTAAAATTGCGGTTATAAACAAAACCCTCGCTAAAACAAATATTTTGACAATAAATTTTTGTTCCAATTATGACAACGAACACGACATTCCACTTTACAGTAATCGGAACAAAACTTTTTGATCCGAAAATGCCAATGTGATTTTAGGATTTCGTAACTTTCAGTATCTTGACCAGAAATTTAACAAAGCATCTTATACCCTCAGCTAGTCCACTGCAGTACTTTTTGAGACGATTTTTATATAAACAGCACTACATCAGCAGTTCTGCTGATTTTTCTCAAAATTAAAAACTAAATCAAAACAATGCTTGCCTTAGGATTTAGCCCAGAAAATGATTCGTATACAAACAAAATTTTAAAAAAATCAAATTTGTATAAATGTATAAGTGATGACTTCACATTCAAAACTCATGTTAATTTACTTCGCTCCATGCTATCCAGAACGTTTAGTGTAATGTTTAACGTCAAACAACTATTTTCCAAAAATTATCCACTTCTTTTTAACAGCTTTGAGGTTATTCACTCTGAAAGTTTAAAAGTCTCAAAAAGTTATAAAAACAATCAAGTAACGTCAATCAAAATATTGCATCACCAATTTTTTTTCATATTATATTTTTACTTGTCTTGAAAATTTCATTTGTCTAGCTTAAGTAGTTAAAAACGTTGAAGGGCTCCTTTGAGAAGGACTCCCCAATTAAGCCTCTAGAAATTTGTGATGTTTTACCTTTTTTATATTTACCTATTCTGGAAGTTTCATGTGTCTAGCTTGAATGGTTAATTAATTGCATGGTCAATTGAGGGACCCCCAATTTTGGTAACCACAAATTTTGTTCCATATCTTTCTGTTATATTCACCTATCCTAAAAGTGTCTAGTTTAAGTGGTTAAATTTTTTAAATATTTGAACCCCGTTTTGGGGAGAATTATTGTGGAACTCCAAATTAAATTCTGTCATATTTTATCTTTCCTTTATATTTGTCTACTCTGAAAGTTTAATACATCTAGCTTGAATGGTTAAAAGTTTGAATTTTGGAGAACCCAATTGAGGGACCCCCATAGTGGAATTCCCAAATTTTGTCAAATTTTATCTTTAACCTATATTTACTTATTCTAAAAATTTCATATGTTTAATGTAAGTGGTTAAAAAGTTTGAATTTTGACGTCTCCGTTTAAGAGTAACCTACTCATTTCGGTAACCCTAAATTTTCTCAAATTTCATCTTTTCATTTTTGCCTATCCTGAAAAATTTATACTGTAGCGTAAATGGTTAAAAAGTTTGAATTTTGGCGGCCCCACTTAAGAGAGACTTCCTCATTTTGGTACCCCCAAATTTTGTCATATTTAATCTTTAACTTATTTCTGTTCTGAAAATTCCATCAGTCTAGCATAAGTGGTTATAAAGTTTGAATTTTGGTGGCCCCGTTTAAAGGAGACCTCTTCATTTTGGTACCTCCGAGTTTTTTCAAATTTTATCTTTTTTTCATATTTGCCTTTTCTGAAAATTTCATGTGTCTTGCTTAAAAAGTTAAAAACTTTAAATTTTTGATTGCTCGCTTGGGGGGCATCCCATTTTGGCACCCCCAATTTTTGTTAGGTTTAGTTTATATTTAATACCTGCCCATTCTAAAAATTTGATCCATCCAGCTTCAATGGTTTAAAAGTTCAAAAATTTGGAGGATACGCTTGAAGGGGATCTATCGAACAATTACCCAAAGTTTGAATACTGTGCGTTTAGCGGTTTAAAAGAAGATAGCTCGAAAAGAAAAAGAAAAAAAAAAGGAAGAAAAAAGAAAAAAAAAAGAAAAATAGTATTTGAGTTGAGGTAAATGAACATAATCAAACGCAACTTGGGTGATATAGTGTTTTCAAAAATCGCTAACTATTTTTCATCAATATCGGTACTTACCGAGATACATCGATTCAAATTTGTCCACTTTTTGCCAATTTTTGGTTTGTAAAATTCTGGTCACGTGGCCGGGCGCTTCCAAACTCGGTTTGTATCAAGCTTTTATAAGCACCCATGCTGTGACCAAATTTTAACTTTGCACGTAACGTGGTCTTTGAGTTATAAGCAACTTAATAAATTTTCGACCCAAAAATCGCCGTTTTTTACTGCTTTTTTTGTGCCTTAGTTCACAATCACGTGACCTAGGATTCATGAAATTGATACAAATGGCGCTTTCATTAATTCTTATGTTGAGTCCAAACTTCCACTTCCAAAGTTTCTCCGTTTGTTAGTTACGAGCAAATCAATCCTCATCTAACACATGGCATAACTAAAACAAAGATCCTGTGCGCGAGCGCGCGAAGTCCCACTAAGCATTGTAAATGATCCAATGCAAAAAATATCGAGCAACTGTGCGAACAAAAATTTCTTCAAAAACAGTACTGTACAGCCAAAATACTGTAGAGCATATTCATTAAGAAGTTTCGTTTAATTTTTCTATGCAATTGCTAAGCTACAGTAAAACGTAAAAATAAAATCATAGCTGACTCTTAGAAGGGAAAATCGCAGACTGAGTGCAAAATCAGATTTTATTTTTGTTTCTGTACAAGATAATACTATATACTCAGTAGCATTCGCAGGATTTTGAAAAGGGGGGGGGGCAGGAGCTTCAGAAAATTTGAGAAGAAAGAACAGAGTAAGAAATTGTTCCACGCAAAATCAGTCCGATTTTTTGCCCAAAATTAGGTGAAGAACAAAAAAAAAAAGAAAAGATCTTCATTCAAATTTAGTTCAATTTTTTTCCCAAAGTCGGGTGCAGGCCTAAATCACACGTCTGAAACACAGCCTTTGTGTGCTCAAACCTTCTGCCCAACTTACAAAGGGAGGGCCTTGCCGCAATTTTGCATACTATTCTCTGCAAATTATACTATCTTGGCGACCCAAAAGAGGGGGCCATGGCCCAATGCCCCCCCTAAATACGCCCCTATATATACTTGATGTCTGGACAGATACGCAGAAAACACGTTTGTATGAAAACACGTGCGAAAAATTTTCTTCCTTTTGTAAAATAACAGTAAACAAAAAATGGCTTGCCTTTATACACTCGTATCACGTGTGGGTGAAAAGCAAACCAATTCTTCTGTTATAGCATTACAATAATTGGTGCTTGAGGCTTTAGCAAGCAAGAAAAATTTCCAAAACGCGAGTCTCATTTTTGAGGCATATGCCCATGTAATTTCATATTGAAACTAATACCAAGAGTTTTCATCACTCAAACTTCCCAATCATTGGAGCTTTTTTGCTTGGCATAAACCAAACAAGTAAAAATATTGCAAAAACGACTGCATTACGAAGGAAAATTTTAGCTGCTGCAATTGTAAAATGTGTTTAACTTTAATTAAACAAGCATATTAATTTGTGAATGCTATATGTAGGATACACTCAGCGGGCTCCTGGCGCCAAGGTGCCTGTACTGCTGTACACAGAAATAACAAACACAAAATTGCACAATAGCAATATTAGATGATTATTTGGCAACGGGCAACTGTGAAGGAACCGTAGTTTTCAAGTCAAGCAGAAGCCAAAGCCAAGTCAACATTTTGTCCAACAGAATGCATTTAGTCATTTTTGGTATTAAGTTAACAGCTAGCCTACCAAAAGCTAGAAATTAATTCCAGAGTTGGGCAAGTCCGCAAGTTCGCCCTCAAATCTGCAAGTTCGCAATTGCGGACTAACGAAAAAAATTGCGGATTTGCGGATTTTAGCAGTTTAAATTGCGGACTTGCGGTTGCGGACTACTTTTAACTTTAGTCTGCAATTCCACAATTTTTTTCAAATATTGAAATTGCTTTCTAATTTTGTAAAATATTTGTGCTTTTAACCAATCAAGAATGACGATTCTTAATGAGGCTTTAATTACTATCAGCATAATATAAATGTCTAGAGTAGGTTGATTCAATTATGACGAGTGTTTGCATTTTTTGATAGGTGAAGCAAAGCTGGGTAACTACATTTAACGTCATAATACTGACATCGTGAGCGGATGGGAGTAACGCGAAATAAGGGATTGTTTTAAAAGTTTGTGGGTGTTTTCTCAGCGTAACGGCATTTTTTCCTTCCCCCTTTTCAACGGCCTTAAACATAAAAAAGCAGCATTTTTTGCCTGCGTAGAACTTCAGATATGCTTTGCTCTGGCTCGTTTTTGTCGTTATCGTATAAAATCAAAATTAGTCTCGTTTAGACCGTTGAAGCTCGAACTTAATTCGCTGTATGTGCGACATCTTTTAATTATGACGTCACAAAGTAATATCGATAAAATTAATCAATAACTGAGAATTTTTCGGCTCACGCAATTTTAGTTATTTGGCGTTTTTTCTCGCGCTAAAGGCGCATTATTAAATTCTGTCGATGTATTTTGCGCTCTATCGTTAACTAATTATCCAGCAAATTTTGTTTCAATAGCTTAACGTTTTACGAAAATATCTTTAATTGTTTGCGCGACATTGTAAAATTCGTACTGAATTGCATTATTAATACGGTTACTTGTTTTTCCTTATGAACAAATGAACTGTGTTTAATCGTTTTGCATGCTTTTGGCCTAAAGGCTACCAGCTCAGAAGCCTAGAGCAGAGCCACCAGAACGACGACTACTTAAAACAAGCAATGCGAAAAAATTCTTTTCCCACAGGAATTGAACCTGCAGCCTTTGGATTATCGCCACTGCTCTAACACTTGAGCTAGAAAAGTCGTCTCCTTACACGCTTAATTTTGGCTATTTAAAACCAGCAACTTGCTTGTATGATTTTAATAATACGTCGATTAAGATGCTTTTGACGTTTGCAGGCCAGAGTTTTAATGTTTAATCGTTTGGCGTGCTTCTAGCCTACAGGCTACCAGCGCGGAAGCCTAGGGAAGGTACGATTTCTGTGGGAAGACAATTTTTTCGCATTGCTTGTTTTAAGTAGCCGCCGTTCTTGTAGCTCTTCTCTAGGCTTCCGCGCTGGTAGCCTTTACGCCAGAAGCACGCAAAACGATTAAACATTAAAACTCTGGCCTGCAAACGTCAAAAACATCTTAACTGACGTATTATTAAAACCATACAACAAGCAAGTTGCTGGGTTTAAATAGCCAAAATTAAGCATGCGAGGAGACGTCTTCTCTAGCTTAAGTGGTAAAGCAGTGGACCGGTAATCCAAAGGCTGCAGTTTCGATTCCTGTGGGTAGACAATTTTTCGCATTGTTTGTTGTAAGTAGTCGCCGTTCTGGTGGCTCTGCTCTAGGCTTCCGCGCTGGCAGCCTTTAGGCTAGAAGCACGCAAAACGATTAAACATTAAAACTCTGGCCTGCAAATGTCAAAAACATCTTAATCGACGTATTATCAAAAACAAATGAACTGTGTCAACATAAACGCTTATTTCTAGTGTAATGTAAAATGTCATGCAGCAGATATAAATAAACGCAATGCTTTTTATTCTGAAATGGGTCTGAAATCTTAAACACGTTAAAAAAAGGAAATAATAAGTGACTGATATTTATACCTATTAGGTACCACTCTGTGCCTTAACACAATACCAAACAATAATGCTGCATATAATGAGAAAAACTAAGTACCAATTCGCAAGCCCAGTGTGTGTTCCTTTTCTATGCTTTCCAGTGTTCATCTTTAGTTTTTATTTTATCAATCGGCTTGAAAAAAGATTTGGATATATTTTTTGACAAAAGCACTTTATACCACTTTTAAATAATTAATAACGTTTGGTCTGTTAGCTATTTTCATCGGTATTTATAACCTCACATTTTCGCCCGAAATTGGGCTATTCTATTTTTGTGCTTGTCGGCAGCGTCGCCAAGAGAGCTCAAACAGCGTCATTTTTACGACCAAAGTTGCATGCTTGCAGCCAGGATTTTGCCAAGAGAGGGCTTGAGCCATAAACTACAAATCTATACTTAAACATGGCATGTGGGTTTCTCAAGCACAGCAATTAAATACAATAGTAGGCGGCATTTGGAATAAGATAGGGGTTAGGGGCAAAGCATTTTTTAAATATCCTTTTTAATCAGTGGCCTACAGTGTAGTTTTATCAGGGTGTTCTCTAAGCGCGTTACGGGAATAGGCTGGAGAAATTTTGGGAGTCTGGGCACAGAGCCCCTATTTCTGGAAAATTTTTGAAATTTTTTTGCTATAAAATGACTTGTTTTTAGACCTATTTAGGCTCAAAATCTTGCTTCAAAAACGTCGCACTTTAGCCCTGAAAAACAATGATTTTAAGACTTGTAGTAACAATTAAATATAGTAATAAACAAAGAAGTAATAATTAAGCTTATAACATAATCTCGAGCTTATTTTAATCACAGCTACGCAACTAGCAAAGTTGCTTGGGAGGCAGGCAAGCATTTTTTTATAAGAGGGAGTCGTAAAATATGTAAGAATTTTTAATAAATCAGGAAACTCACCCAGAGAGCTTAAGGAAGCGCTGCAAACTTCCCACTGGGGTCAGCGGTTGAGGTCAGCAAGCTTTATTCGTATCAAATTAATCGTGCAATAAACATACTAAGATCGCTAAATCTTAGGATTGTATGCCCCAATATAGATTCACTTCGATCAGCGGATCATCACTTTTTGATCTTTTACACCGTTGAACTTATTATAGTACATCAACGTACTGAATTCGCATATTTAGAGAAGTTATCCTTGAATTACGTTATAATCATTTTCGCAATTTTTCCGGCCATTTTTCTCTAAATCTTTTCCCAAAAATTTTGTTGACCCATGTTGGTGCATCGACCTTCAAAGTAGTTACTGGCTGAATTTCTTGTTCAGTTTTAGCATGAAATAAAAAAGTCGAATTCCAATAATAAATTCATATTAAAAATCTAAAATAAAGAGTTGAATAAAAAATAATAATTCTAATAAAACATATGTTAATTAAGTTTAATCAAAAGTTTATTGCATTTTTAATGATTTTTTTAGTTTTCATTTAAAAGTAGGTTGTTTGTTGATGCTTTTGTGCCAGTTTAGCGAGCTTTTCAAATATGAACTCAATAGAAAATTGAACCAATAGAAAATTGAACCAGTGTCACAGAGCTGCTCAACCATAACCGATTTATTTCAAAATCGCAAGGGAAAATGATCATGCTGAAGTTTTAAGTAGAAATATTGTTCAACAAGTAAACACAAGCAAACTGGTAATTTTTACGAAAGTTTTCTAATCAATGCTTAGGATGTTCACTGAACACTTTGGACACACAGAGTATACACCCACGATTTTTATTACCACTTGGAAAAATTTCGCGCATTTTTAGAACCACTAAAAAAAACTCAATTAGGCCTACTATGTTCGGCATTAAATTCTGAGCCTTTTCGGCCAGAGCTGCAAACTTCGAAATTGAACTCGTACACGAAAAAATGATTTTTCTGAACTTGAATAAAACTGTCCGAGTTCGAGTTCGTCAAAAGAAATTTAAAGATTAAAAAATTTTTTGAATATAGTACTTTATGCGTTAAGTGATGCATAATCTTAGGAAATTCAAACGCAAACAGATCATCAAGGTTTAGGACATTATCTGTAGTATCGTGATGATATGCTATCTCTATAGTAGAGTGGGGTAAAAAGCCTAGTGGGGTAAAACGCCTTTTGCCAATATTAGCTCTCATACTGAGCGTTACGGCGTCATATTACCACACTATTATCATGTCTGTCTGAATATACTTTAGACCATATTCGAAATAAAGAAAAAAGAAGCAGGTCAATTTTATGATTATAAACAACTTTTTTACTCTTTTTATGTAAGCATAGCGATGATGAGCTATTGATGAACTATTTGATGAGCTAGTTGATGAGCTATTTGATCGCCTTCAAGGCATCCAAATAATTTGTTTCTTTTCAGTGAAAGAGAAAACCATGATTGATATAAGAATTGGTTATTATTTTAGATCAATTGCCTCAACCCTTAAAATAAGTTTAGCATAACCAAAAATGACTACGGGTGGGGTAAAAAGCCTTTACATATATGGGGTAAAACGCCTCCAGTAGGCGTTTTACCCCATCGATATATTCCGTCCTTAATTTCAAGTAAATCAATAACTGCATTAAGATTTATTGAAATAATAATGAGAAACTTGAAATTCGACGCCAAAGCTTATTTTACGTGAAATAGTCGGCAGTATTACCAAGAAGCGCCTCCAGTGGGAGCAAAGATCACCAATTTTTAACTCAATTAGATTTTTCCGCACTAGCGCCGGCAATGCCCCTAATATTACCTTTAAAAGGCATAAATTAATTAAGATGCCAAGTGAAACTAAACAAGAGGAAAATTAATAAAGTGGAGCTCTCCATTACCGGCATTGCAGATTACGTAGAAGTACGCAGTATTTATACTATTACAGTATTTGTAATATCTTATTCTTTCGCTTATCTTATTCTTATTTTATTCTTATTTTATTCTTATTTTGTTCTTATTTTGTTTTTATTTTATTCTTATTTTGTTCTTATTTTATGCTTATTTTGTTCTTATTTTGTTCTTATTTTGTTCTTATTTTATTCTTATTTTGTTCTTATTTTATGCTTATTTTATTCTTATTGTATTCTTATTTTATTCTTATTTTATTCTTATTTTGTTCTTATTTTATTCTTATTTTGTTCTTATTTTATGCTTATTTTATTCTTATTGTATTCTTATTTTGGTCTTATTTTATCTTATTCTTATAATTATCTTATTCTTATTATATTTATAATATCTTATTCTTAAGCAATATTTATAC
This sequence comes from Trididemnum nubilum, assembly GCA_963965965.1. NCBI lineage: Eukaryota > Metazoa > Chordata > Ascidiacea > Aplousobranchia > Didemnidae > Trididemnum > Trididemnum nubilum. The sequence continues at coordinate 28,815,263 of OZ014486.1, forward strand.
TATTGCAGATAACGTAGAAGTAAATTACTAGGGTCATAGGGTTTAAATACAAGGACCAAATTAACCCTCAGCTTTCAGAGTGCTACGAAATTACCTATGTATTTAAACCCTATGACCCTAGTAATTTAGATATTTATGAGAGTCAGTGGATCCATAAACTCCAAGCGAAAATTAACATTAACATAACCATATTTTCTGTAATGTAGTTTCTTTGTTGTACTGTACACCGTTACACCTTTTGGTCTTTTTACTGTTCAGTCTTCACTACTGCTCTTTTCTGATGCACTGTACTGCGCGTTTGTTTATACTTGCCTTTTCTGCGTAGTGACGTCTTTTTTATGCACCACAGTTTTTGCAGTATAGCTGTTGCAGTCTTTTTGCCCGGCCTCTGTATTTCTAAATTTTTGCTTTTTTCAGATACTGATGATGGTCCTTTGAGACTGAAATCGATTTTAGCATTTTAGTTTTTAATGCATTGACTTTAAATGAATTGACTGATTTTGTGTTTGTTCAGATTGTTTCAACCGTTAAATAAAGTAACAACTAAAATAAAGGTGTTTGCTAAATTATTTATCGAGATAATCGATAACTCGCAAAACTAAATGAGTTGGAAATTTGAAAATTTTACCCGACCTAAAACACCGTCTAAGAATAAAAATGTCAATTTTTGTTACCGAGAACATTTTGGAATGTTCTTTTTTGCCAAATGACGAAAGAATATTGTTTTCGAAGAAAAAAAAAAAAAGAACGGTAGTTTGTAGTCATGTACGCATAGGGAATAAAATAGTGTATTGCTGCATTAAAGAGAGTAAGGTCTTCAGCTAAAATTATAATCACAAGATACAAGAAACATTAAAAACTTCACAAAATTTCAGCTTTCCACAATCCCAAACTGTTCCTAGGATATTCTATTTTAAAAACAACGCCCATGTAACATTTTCAGCTCAGTAAAATTCCTCACGAATGGGGCACTCGACAAACCTTTATTTTTCATAACCATGACCAATTGCTTAAGGTTTTACATTGTTACATTCTTTCATAATAGAAGTTTTTTATATAGAAGGTTTGTAGGGGCGAGGCAAAACGCCCACAGGGTGGGAAATCATTGAAGCATCTTTTATATGAGAGATCAATTTTATATGAGAGATTAATTTTAATTTTCATTTTTATATGAGAGATCTTATGAGTTATGAGTTATGATCTTATGAAAGATCTAAGATCTAAGATATGATCTTAAGAAATATTCAATTTTATATGAGAGATTAAGTTCACATAATTTTTTTTTTTAATTAGTTTTGAGTTAATGACTTCATTATATTGTTTTCTCAACCAATTTATAATAAGAAGACACTATTTTTCGTATAATGTCATAGGTGGTTGATGTTTTAAACATACGTTTGTTTATTGAATCGGAATAAAATTCAAATCAAGTCAAATCTTTCATTATACTCGCTGTAATACGCCGAAGCATGTAACGAGTTGGCGGGGCCCATCTCCGCGTCATTGCGCCCGGGCAACACAGCTCCTTTGGAAGAAATGTCGCAGCGGTGGTGAGCCATTGGCAACACTGTGTCCGATTTGACCGGTCCGAGATTTAAACCTCAGACCTCCCATTTCAGAGATGAATGTGTTACCGCTCGACCAACTAGGCGGTCTTATGCCATAATGATTAGGTTACAAAATTTTCATGTGACGTCATCCAACTTACACATGGATCAAAAAACATCCAAATTTTGGTGGAGTGGCTCCAACAAACATCGAAATTGGGGCACTTTTACCAATACTTTAAAAATTTCGGAAATTACTTGTGAATTTATAATGTTTGACGAAATTTTTTAGCAGACTAGAAATAGACTCGCGGAGAAAAAGAGAAAAGTATTGCAGGAAAAAGATTGTTCTAGTTAAGAAGGTTTTTTGCGGTCACGCGTATTTGACTGATATGATTCAATATATTCCTAGGTGGATTATGAAGAAAAAACACACGCTGATTGGACGAATCGGCATATTTTAGAACAAGTGAACAGTAAAGAAAAAAAAGAAAAACTGTCACTTTCCAAGTCTAGTTTTTAAAGAGTCTACGGTTTGACGCAAAATACGCTTTTTCTTATGAAAGGTTATGTTTTTTTGTTTTGGCGTTATATACTGTACAGCATAAAAAGTGGGACAAACAGAAAGTTGGGCCGGGATCATGGGATTAGGTTTTTTGCTCAATTTTCTTGCATCAATCGTGTGAAAGGTCGCCCAAGTCGATGAATCACTACTGCGTGCATCTGTAGTCAATTAAATTAAACGGCCCATGTGAGAATGAAAATCAGCGTCTGGAAAGTTCTGTTGAGCTCTTGCGCGGAAATAGAACAGAGTTCTATTTTGCCAGCAAGTTTTCAAAAAATGCACAGAGCTGGACAGCGCTGTTTCGAGCTTTTAGCTCTCATCGGCAGCCCTCAGCTTCTCTAACAAAGTTTTTTTTTTTTTACGAGAAACAAACAGAACACAACATGTCACAATTGTTTTCAATGTTAATCTATTTTAATCTTTTTATTCTTTAATTGAAGGTATTCCCCAGCTGGACAAGACTCTTGGCCGAACTGGACAAACCTTAAGGGCTTGCACAGCGGCAGAGGCTTTGTAGGGAATAAACGATTTTTCACTTGTGGTACTTAAAAAAACAAGTGAAAAATCGTTTATTCCCTAGAAAGCTTTTGCCGCTGTGCAATCCCTTAAGGTTTGTCCAGTTCGGCCAAGAGTCTTGTCCAGCTGGGGAAGAACTTTGTTAGAGGAGCTGAGGGCTGCCGATGAGAGCTAAAAGCTCGAAACAGCGCTGTCGAGCTCTGTGCATCTTATGACTCGAGCTGCTTTTAGCTGCAGGGTTGGTGGTTGATCTGGCCACCTAACTGCCAGTGGAAGTCGTTATGATTTCCCAGGAGTCGACCACGAAGGACGTCAAACTTGTCGGTTAAGTTTTCAAAGAGCCGTCGTTCTCAACGAAGAGAACTGAGCTTTTAGCCGTGCCTTTGAAAATAATGAGCCACAGGATACAAAACAGCCGTCGAGGTCAACCATAGACGTAGCCAGGATTTTTGATTGGGAGGGGGCCAAACCACAAATCACATGCAATGACGTCATCAGAAATTTTCGAAAGAAGAACTTTTTGTGGGGCAAAGATATCGTAGAATGGAAGATCAGTGGCCTGGTTTGGCACTTAACCAGGATTTTGCTGAAAGGAGAGGGCTTGAACAAAAAGTTAAAAAGCGAAAATGTCTAAATTGGGAGACGTATTGACTAAACTAACGTAACTCAAACGTCTCACAGACGGGGTATGCTATGAGGGTCTGGGAGCAAAGCCCCCAGCCGCTGGTTAAGTCTTTGTAATTTTTTGGAAAAAAGCTATTTTAATACCATTGAATCACATTTTGCACGTATTCAAATCTATTCGAAAGAAATAAATTTTTAATATTTGAAAGCCAATTGAAAAAATTAAATTGTTTAATCTTCCTTTTACTTACAATTTAAGTCCAAAACACCGTTATAATCTTGCATTTTCGTGCTAAAATTTGTGAGTGATTTGGCCTAGATTGGGAAAGTAAGATACATTGCCTCCTGCAAAATTATAGCAGTAAATAATAATCCACTCGAAGTGTTTCCTTCAGGAATTTTTAATTTGTCATAAAAATAACCAGTTTAGGAGTTCAAGTACAACCAGAGGGTCCAGACCCCCTCAAATTAAATTTAATAATTTAATCAATGAGCGTTTCCCCTAGCTAATTTTTTCGTGTAAAAACTGGCGAGGTGGAGGTGAATTGTTATTGAAAAATGGTACAAAAGATGGTCACGATTACAGTACTAACCATGTATTTGTTACGCCTACCAACCTATTAACCTGGGCCGGATTTACATTGATCGGGGCTCCTGGGACTTGGGGAATTTTGCAACATCTTCCTGCCAAAGTACAGGTGAAGACAAAAAAGTCTAACCATCAAAGCGCGGGGCCCCTCTCAGTGTGCCATGAGGTAAATCCACCCATGGGTATTACTTTACGTTCACAAAAAGGTTAGATGAGGGCCTGAGGTAGCAACGTTTAGACCAAAAATTCTTAATTTCACCCGCGTTATACATTTAAATTGGTTGGCAAAAGTTGAATTGAGAGAGCCCAGGCTCCTTGGTTGTCAAATTGTTGTTAATTACTGCTTTACGCGTGTAGTGTTGTACGCCGAAATGCTAAAAGAAACTGAGACTGAAGAAACAATAGGATTTTTCACATTTTTATCATTGGTGTCGTTTCGATTGGGGGGGAGGGGGGTGGGGCCCCTGGGCCAATCCTGGCTACGCCTATGATTGGAGGTGAATTGTTATTGAAAAATGGTACAATAAATGGTTACACTTACTAACCATGTTAGCGACCGGGCCGGATCTATATTGTGTTGGGCCCATGGCGCTTCGGAGATTTTCGCAAAATCTTTGGTGAAGACCAAAAAAAAAGTTTTACCATCTGAGAGCGGGGCCCCTGGCACTGTGCCATTTGGTAAATCCGCCCCTGGTTATTACATTAGTTCATAAAAAGATTAGATGAAGGCTTGAGGTAGCAACTTTTATGACGAAAACCCATAATTTCACCCGGGTTATACATATAAATTAGTCGGCAAAAATTGAATTGAGGTAGCCCGGGCCTCCTGGTCGTCAATATTATTGCTAATTACTGTTCAACGCGTGTACTGTTGTACGCAAAAAATGCTAAAAGAAACTGAAACTGAAGAAACAATAGGATTTTTTGTCACATTTTTGATCATCGGTGGCATTTTAATTAGGGAGGGCCCGGGCCTCTTGGGCCCTCCCCCACCTGACTGCGCCTATGAGGTCAACACAGAAAACGAATGCGTCAAAATTACCAAAGGAAAATGTTACAAGAAATTTTCTTCATTCGATTTAATCGGCAATAATGTAATATAACATTGCTCTTGCTGTCTAGGCATTTTTCTTCAAAGCCCAAAATGTGTTGACTGCTGTTTTCTCATATTTATTTGCGATCGCATATCCATGACCACTATACCAATTCTTTCTAGTTTAAACACAAAATTTAACTTTTTATAAGCAAAATTGAAGAAAGGCAGTGCCTCTGGAGCTGATTTAGGAGTACAGTACATAGGTAGATCGCGAAACTTAAACGTTTATTGTTAAAAATTTATTAATAAGTGATGCATATTCCAAAGTAACGTAAAAAGAAATTTCTTCATTCGAGATGTTTTTCTACAACTTGCTTTTGACAAAATCCAAACTTGGAAGAAACTCCTTAATTCGCAAAACTCGGAAAAATAGAAATGGGGAACTTGATTAGCTGAACTTGAACTCACAAAAAATCTATCAAGTGTTCATTCATTAAATGCACTTTTCTGTTAAAATATTTAATTGCATTTCAAACGTACATTTTACGACTGGTGGAGATCAAAAAACAAAAAAATAAGTGGTAAATTAATTGACGCTCAACTAAAAACATTCTAACCCACTAAAACCAGAAAAAATGAATTTGTTTTTGCTCTGGTTAGCCTTCATTAGTGTATTCTGGATACCAGATAAGAAATTGCCGTATATTATAGTGATTAAGCATATATCAAAAGAAGGTAAAATTTTTCTCAGGACATAATATGGTTCAATATTTTTACCATTTGTATTGATTACAATATGTCTCGATTATTATTTATTTAATTTGTCATTCGGTTCTAATACAAATATCAGAACATTTTTTCCTGACGGGAAATTTACAATAGGTTAAAAAATTGACATTCATGACGCTTTTATCTATTAACATGTTATTTCTGATTTTCAACTTTTTACGTTTCGCTGTTTTCGAGTCATAAAACAATTAAATGAACTTTGAATATTTGCATGTGCGCAAGTCGCGAAGTACCGGTAAATTGACAAAGCATATATCACTATTGCAGAGGCAAATTTAAAAGAGACTCCTTACTAACTGCAAAAAATCTTTCAGAGTGAAAAACTGTGGGTGAAAACTTGAGCAATTTCTTTGTAGAAACATCCAAACACTTTCGTCTGGCAAGAAGCTGGACAAGAAAATAGCTTCTAGGTGTGATAGCTCCAAAAATATAGATGCAAACAAATTGTACAAAAATTTGATCGTGTGATTCCGGCCTTAGACAAAGTACAGTCGCATACAAAAAACAAACAACAATAGAAAGAAAATTAACAGCCAATAAAAACATGAGATAGCTTAAAGATTAGCTAAATTGTAGCTTCGTTGCAGTCATGAAACAATTTGCACTAAATAGACCAAGTACTCTTACAATAAGGCAATGAAAAAACTTTTTGCGTTTGAATAGTTGGGAGCTGGGGCACTACAAAAGTGCGTTAACAAGAAAAATAAAATGTGGTAGTATGAGGCATTAGTGTGGCTAAGAACCAATTTTGTTTCATTTTACTGTAGCAAAAGTTTTTCTTGATGTTTACTCGATAGTCTATACTCTATACTATTGTCTTGAGTCTATGGAAAGTCTCAAAACCATTGTGTTCTTTAGTGACTTACTCTGCTATCTAATTTTCTCCGGTGATGCGTAAGTTTAAAAAAAACTTTATGCTACACTCATATGGGCACGTTTACTTTCGTGCCTGGTTCTTGATTTCTAATGGGATAGTAATCGCATCGCATCGAAAATCGCATTGCACTCTTTTTTCCAAAATCATCGCATCCAAAAATAAGCACGCAAAAAAATCCGCATCCATTATCGTATCGCAAAATTTGAAAAAAATCTGCGAGTTTTTTGATTATTTCGATTTTTTTCGTTCTTAGAATGTTTTGGCATTTGCTGCGGCACAATCACGATTATAAAGGTCTTGCGCTGGCTGAGCTCAGTTTACATTGTTTTAGACCACAAACTTTGCCTTCAAAATTTATCAAAAAAATCGATATCATTATAAATTATTTCAAACAAATTATTACATATTATTACAAATAAATTATTACAAAATTTGCATCCACTGTTTTGATTGGCATCGGATCGCATAATCGCTTTGCAGTTTTCTTGCGTAACAATTATCGCACAACGTCATCGACAGAGTTATAGGTCGGGCTGGGCTTATCGGGTAGGGCTTGGGCTTAATATTGGCAAAATGTCGGACTTAATTCGGACTTGATATAACGTACTTGACTAGTTTTTTCGCTTTTGAAGTGTTATCAAAGCGTATTTCAAATAACTTTTCAACACTGAATCACGACTTTGTTTAAACATCAACGCGATTGTTAATAAACAATTCTTATTTTTACGTCACAAATTATCAGCAACGAGTAGTTTCACTACGAGCAATAACCGTATACTTTTTTAGATCTAATCTAATTTTTGGGCTTTTTTAGACCTAGTTTTGGCTTTAAATCACTTTTCGGGTTCGGGCCGGGTTCGGACTCGTACTTGTCGACCCGTTTACAACGATGGTCATCTATGCGTTGCGATTTTCATCCCTGATTTCCAAAAACCTGCTTCTTTGCTGAATCATGCCAAAAAAGTGTCAGATTACGAAAGAAACATGCCAAGCCAGTCAAAGAGTTTACAACCACCCAAAGAATATCTCCAGCATAATTATTCTTTGATTGGTTGAGCCCTTCGTAATTTTGCTATTTTTCGGCATGAGTCAGTAATAAGCAGGCACCGGAACCATGAACCGGGCATGACAAGTGGGCATGTAAAAGGATAGCTGTCCAAATGTGGTTGAATAGTTTGTTTACTCTAAGATTTTCATCGTTGTTTAGGTGGTTATTTCATCAACATGCTGTCAAATCAAATGTTTCATTGTGCTGGATATATTACGCTGATATATTACGAGCCATTGACAACACTGTGTGCGATTTGAATCTTTGAACCTTGTACGATTTGAGCCTTGACCGGCTCGATTTGAACCTTTAACCTCCGGCTCCAGAGCCAAACGCGTTACCGCCCGGCCAACTGTCCGGTTTAACACTACATTGTGTAGACGACAAACGTCAGTAATCATGCCTGAGTCAGTAATGGTGTTGTCATCCACGTTTTGGAATCTTCCTGTTAGCGGCTTGCATTTCAACCAAGATATTTTCTGCATTTCAGCCAAAACAACAACACAGAATTAAGCTCAATCGAGGAAAGAAAAGTAAATACAAATCTTTGTTACGATGGAAAATTTTGTCTCTTGGCAAATTGTCATTCTCAAAATAAAAATTAAACCTGTCAGCATCACTGCAGCTGCATATTGCAATGAACACTACTCTATGATCTGATATGATGCAATGCCTGCACTTTTTGCGCCACATATTTTTAGTTATCAACACACGTACATATTTGTCTGTAAATGCCATGTGCAAAATGTAGTGTGAAATGGTATGGAAGATTATATTATTTTATTATCGATTCCGAAACAGCATGGAAAGGCTGTTAATCATAGGTTTGATTGTGCCTTTAACACTCTGTATACTGTCTATAGCTCATAATGAATTTTCTCAGTACATTGTTCTCAATAAATCTTCCGTTCCGTTCTTGAAATCTTCCATTCCATTCCATTCTGGCATCTTCCATATTCCATACCGGAAGTTCCGTTCCATTCCATTTTCCATTCCATTCCATACCATGCCCTGGTTGCAATTAAAAGTGTAATCGAGCATAGCCGCGGTCATGCTTTAACCCAGTGGTTTTCAACCTTTTTTGGCTATTGGCACCCTGTAACCACCAAGAAAGGTTTGCAGCACCCCGTTGAACCTAAAAGATTCCGATTCAAATAAAATCAATTTTAAGAGTAAAGTTTGCATCAAAACACTATATTGAAGCAGTTTTGATTAATGATAGCTAAACAGAACAATAAAAATGTCATAAAAATGATTTAATTTATTTTAGAAGTCAATACGAAATTTGTGCTTGATTTTTAGCACAAATTCTCTCAATGTTGAGGCGCACATTCGATAATGCTCCTTGCATTTCTTCCTCCACAACAAGTAGCTTTTCTCTTTTTCTTGTTTTTAGGTTTGTTAAAACAGAAAATGCGGTTTCACGTAGGTACGTTGTGGAAAATTGAAGTAAACTAACCAAAGCCTTTTCTTCAATGTTTGGGTATTCAGTTTAAATTTTAATCCAAAATTCATCTAGAGACATCTCCCTGTGCAACAGCTTAATGTTACCGTCGTTACGTATGTCAATAAGGTCTTCTTTTTCTTTCAAATTCAAAATACCATGAGTATCCAGGGGTAAAAATGGATTTCTTACCCATTTGTAGTTTTCTGTGGACACTGTTGGAAAATATTTCTCAATTTTGTCTTGCAAAGACTTGAGATGTTTAATAATCGATGGAACCATTTTTTTGTTATTCGTTTTCGAAAAACGAAAAAACATGTCAGAGTTTCCTTTTTGTATTCGTAATGACCACACTTTCAATTTTTCTCGTAGAGCTCTCATTTTGTCTGCTGAAGATAAGAGATTTTCATTCTTGCCTTGCAATTGGAATTTGTCTTATTTAAGTGATCAAGTGATCAAAGATGTCTACCAAACAGGCTAATTTGGACTTCCAGCTGTCCTCAGTGGCGTCGGGGACCAAAGTGGGCCCGAGGCGAGCTCAAACATGACGGTTTTGTGAAGTCCAAAATAGACGGAGAAAATGCTGCAGTTTGCTCCGAAAAATGATGTGATCTCCAAAAAAAAAGGTCTTCACCAAAAGTTTAACTCTTTTTCCGGTCGAAATTAAGTGATCTCAAAAAAAAAGCTCTTCAGGCTTCACATGCTGATTTCTCAGTGTCACTTCGATGGGCCCCCTCTCGAGCTCATGGGCCTCTGCTGGGCCCGCTGAAGCCAACAACCTTCCTGAAGCCTTTTGGCCCCTTCATGGACCCCTAAAGTCCATGAGCCCCGGGGTCATTGTCCCCCCTGACCTCCCCTCTCGGGGCTCCTGGCTGTCATCGCAAAGTAAGTTACAAAATTCTCCTTGTCTTTCAAGACTAAAAAAAGCTAACATCTCCTCTTTCCACTCATATACTCGTGATAATACTTTTCCACGTGAAAGCCATCTTGCCTTGGTGTGTAACAGATGATTTTCATAATTTGCTTCCATTTCTTTGCAGAGCTTTTTAAATAATCGTGATTTAAGTGGTCTAGCTTTGATGTAGTTTACCATTTCTTTAACTTATTTCAACCCTTGCTTTAAGTCCGAGTTCAATGTTTTTCCAATCAGCACTTCGCAATGAAGAAAACAGTGGGTTCGAATCCTGTGGCAAGGTTCGTTGCTGCAAGTTCGAATCCTGTGGGAAGACAACTTTTTCGCATTGCTTGTTTAAAGTATTCGCGTTCTGGTGGCTCATCCGTATTAGGCTTCCGCGCTGGTAGCCTTTAGGCCAGAAGCACGCAAAACGATTAAACAGTGGGTTGTTATGATTTCACAATTAACTTTTTTACAAGTGACACAAATCCTTTGCTTGACCCAATCATAGATCGAGCTCTATCCGTACACGATACAAGCTGCAGTATGAATGAGATAGTATGAAACGTCATAATGAGGCTTCGATAGTTGTTCAAAATTTGAAAAGAACAGTATGATTTTGAACAGTAACTGACTGAACTGAAAAGTTGATATGGCGTCATCGCCAATAAAGCAATTATTCGACGCCATCTCAAATTTTCACCTGAGCATGAACTTCAAGGTCACTTTTCCATCAAAAAGGATTGAAGTTTATACCTTAAGGTGAGTTTACACAGTATCCGTTTTTCGTCCGTTTTCGTCCGTTTTTTTACGTTTTTGATTCTTGAAAAAGTATGCGCTTTTTCATTCCACATTTTTTAAGTCCATAGGTCCATATCCGCACTAAGTAGACTGCTGTATATAGATAAAATTTTTGTTCAAAAATTTTGTGTATGAACGATAAGAGCGATATTTCGAAATAGAGCTGTACCCCTTTACAAAATAATTTTTTTGGGTATTTTTGCCCAGCATGTGACTGTCTGGTTAGTGCGTATATGGACTTATAAAAACACGGATGAAAATGCGCATACTTTTTCAATAAAAAGGAAAAACGTAAAAAAACGGACGAAAAACGGATACTGCGTAAATTCACCTTTAAACTTAAAATAACATCCCCGCATTCAACCTTTTTCCTAGACAAATAAGCAATGTGCAATAGCTCGCGGCACCCCAGCGAATCGCAAATGGCACCCCGGTTGAGAACCAGGGCTTGGAATGGAAGACGATTTTTCCATATTCCATACTGACAATTTTCTTCCATTCCATATCCATTCCATACCAATAATCTTCCATTCCATACTAAAATTTTCTTCCATATTCCATTCCATACTTCTATACCAAAGCAGAAGGAAAGCTTCGACTGGAAACTACGTGTAATTTGTATAGCACTTTTGCAACGTTAAGCGTACCTTTGCAAGCAGCCGCTCGCGAAGTTAAGCAGCATGGTACGATATACCTCATCCCGTATTTGAAGCCTATCGCAATGAGCTACCACAAAATTTACTCAGCATGAAAATATCAACCACTGAATCAACACACAATAGGTTGACTGGTATACATTGAGTTTAATGATTACAAGTTTGTAATCACACCAACACTGAAATTTGGCATAGCCAAACTGCCAAAAAAAATTTACAAAAATACCGAAAAAAGTTTAAACGCATGCAAAAAACAACAACAAAGAATTAAGCTCAATCGAGGATAGAAAAGTAAATACAAATATTTGTTACGATAAAAGAAAAAAGTTCTGTCACTTGGCAAATTCAGTGCCCTCGCTGTGGGTGGCCAGGGGGGCCGTGCTCCCCATTTCAGTGAACTAAAAGTCTTTTTTTTTTGGAACATCATGCAACGACAAGAAAACCGACAATGATGCAAAAAGGAAAAATAACATTTAATCCTACTTACTTTACTAAAAGTAACCTACATTCGCAGTATCTTGAAGTTTTTAAATACAGAAACTTTAGTGGTTCAAGTTTCAAACACCAGATTAAATATGGAAGTTTACACCTCTGAACCTAACAGGTCATCAAGTAATTTGCTTAGTCATATCAATTTCAAAACTATGAACGTTTGCATCGTATTCAATTCAAAGTACTGCATTCTATGCCCGAACCAGTGTTCAGTGTTTCTCAAACTATAACCCTTAATGCACAACAGGCCGCTAAGCGTTTACGGATACAGTGGCGGTGCAACTACAAGGGCAAAGGGGGCTTTCCCCTAGTCAAGTAACTTAAAATATTTAGCCCTAAAATGCAAACGTTTAAGCGTGTTTTGGAATTGACCTGTAAGTAAAGTAGGGGCTGAATGGGTTGGGCAATTTAATTTTTCTACTGGCTTCTAAGTCTTGGCAATTTAATAACATTTTTTCAACTAACTTTAAAAACCTGCGAAATATGATCCAAATGGCGTTAAAATAGTTATCTTTTCTCAAAAAAGTCAAACAATTACCCAATGACAGTGGCTTCATCCCCAGACCCCCGTCTATATATGAGATGATTCAGTTGCACCACTTTTCTCAGTTCGCGATCCAATCGAGGTGTTTTCCTGCAAAAAATTTTTAGCTTCCAAGCCCACTCTTTTAGCAAAGTCTTGGTTGCACGCTTGTTTATGGGTGTTTCGGAGAGCAGAAATGTAGACCAACAAAATCATTTAATTCGTTTTTAAAAGACCAGCTGTTTCTGTTTTTTTAGAGCACATTCAAGGTTGTTCAGGTCGCAGTCACTGCTGCATTTATGTAGACTTTTGAAGTGATTATGGGCCGGAAGCGAAAAGAGCTAAAAAGCATTTCCAGACTTACTGTACATGTCTCTTTTTTAGACATGATTACAGAATTTTGAAATTGCGCATAATTTGCAGCTCTGCAAAATCAGTTTTAATGTGCAGACGTTCAATCTATTTTAGTGCCCCTTCACTTCGTTTGCTCTGGCGACGGCACTAAGCAAATTGTAATTCTCTAAACAAACATTAAGCCAGTCAGTATCAATGCAGCTGCAAATTGCAATAAACATATTCTATGATCTGATAATGCAATACCTACACTGTTTGCACAATGTTCATAAGTCATGACCAAATTACCCATGAATGTGTCGACGGACGATTAGTTGCTAAACGCTTCCACATATTTTTAGTTATCGCTATCCGTATATATATTTGTCTAAATGCCATGAGCAAAATCTAGTATGGAATTGGTATGGAAGTATGGAAGATTGTCTTCCATTCCATTCTTGAGATCTTCCATTCCATTCCATTCTGGCATCTTCCATATTCCATACCGAAATTTCCGTTCCATTCCATTTCATTCCATATCATGCCCTGTTGAGAACCACTGCTTTAACAATTGCATGTTGACTGGTTTTTAACAGTCACGTGATTTCAAAATACGTGACTGTTAGTAAAAGACATTAAAAAGAGCGCGTAAAATTTCTTATAGACATGCTGCATTTGAAACAACCGACGACGCTCGCGTCGCGTTTATTGGTTATCTAAAAAGTGCAAATTTCTTGACTTTGGCGTTAAAATAGAGAACGCTTAGAATAGCTACGTATACATAAATTTTACACAGCAGCGTGAGATGAAGAAGCTTTATAGTTTTTATTTGGCTACGCAAATTCCAACTTAAATTTTATACTTGTGTAAACTATGTATGCAACATGCAGCATAGTAAAAGTGACAGGGTCAACGGTAAGTCACTGTTAAATTTTGCTTAACATTAAACCAGACACGGAAAAATTTTAGTCTAAACCAAAAAGTACGGTTTATTTAACAGTAAACTTTTGTTAATTTTACCGAATAGTAAGTCAAAACAAGGAAAAAAATCGTGAAATACCTACAAACTATGTTGTTGTCAAAAGCAATTAGCAATTGCTGTAGAAAAATTTACTACGAATAAGTAATTTTGCTTGCTACAAAACTTTTAAAAAACATGCCGTAAAACAAATGGTAAACGTTGGTATTATAAAATATTGTTGTTAACTTTTACGGCAAAGTTGCTATACAAAAATTTACTATCGCTTGGTAATTTTGCTCAGAGCAAAAATGTAAAAAACGTACTGTAAAACAAATGCTAAAAGTTAGCATTATAAATACCGTTATGAAATTATGCGGTAAACATTGTGAAGTTAAACCTAACCTTGAGTTAAAATAACAAGTATAGACGTAAAAATTCTACCACACTATACTGTTATTGAAAGGTACCAAAAACTTTTTGTACATAAATTTACAAACTTTTTGTGAGTTTGTTTACTACAAAAACGTTGAAAAAATTACCAAAAAAGAAAGAGTACATTTAGGCAGGGTTCGAAATTATCGCTTGCCCGCTTGCCCGAGGCAAGCTGAAATCGCCTCGGGCAAGTTATTTACAAACAACAAAATACAGCGTATTAAACAACAAAAAACAAGATTATTTAGAGATGCAACTTAGATCTTCTTTTGTTGCAATAAAATGTAAGTCGAGAAAGCTGTTGCTTGCTTTATTTTAGCGCTTCGTAATTATCGCAATGAACACTTTGTTTAATCATACGCCCATTATTAATCGCAATTAACACTTTTTCATCGCACGCAAATTTTTCGATACTCAAACGCGCTTTGCAACTTCTTGACACTAAGTGCTACGTTTTCTGAGAAAAAATTTTCCTCGCTTGCCGCATTAACCGATTTTTCAAATATCACAAGTACCACTAGGCTTACGCCCGCGCTGCATGAAAAGAACGTCAAGAATTTTGCAGTTTTTTTGTTATAATGATTCTGAAGATCTTTTAGCTCCTATAACTTATGCACAAAAGTTTGGCTTTCAAGCTAGTGTAGTTTCCAAAATATTCGCGATTGAAAATAAAGCACAATCAAAAAATCAATTTTTGTGTAATACATTTTGAAAAAGTTATTTGTTACGTCACTTTACCATAACAATCACGCAGAAAAACTTGATTCTCGAAACAGCATACACATATTATGCCAATTCGGCGTTTTTGCCAAAAAGTACATTTTACAATCTTTTTTCCACAGGTAAAGAGCCTCAAAACTTACTTGTCTGTTTTTTTGGGCAAGTCGAAATTAACTTTTTCAACAACTTGCCCGACGGGCAAGTTGTTGAAAAAGTTAATTTCGACCCCTGCATTTAGGTACTACAAATACTGTTATGAAATTTTACGGTAAATGCTTGTTGATTTTACGGCGCATTAAGTTAAAAGGACGAATATTATGGTAAAAACATTTACATATCACACTGAAGTTGAAACTTACCAAAAATTTTATGGTAAAATTTACTAAACACCCGCGATTAATAAATCGTATAATCGTATACCCTCTTTTCAAAGTAAATTATAGAAATATTTTTAACAGTGTATAGTCTATTGTTGAGTTTCGCATTTGCATGCCCCACTTGTTGGAAATTTGGTCCTTAGATAAGTGAAAAGATGTTTACATTTTGCACGCAGACAAACTTTTCATTAAAGTTTACTGCAATAATGCAAGTGCGCATTTGTAACAGCGAAAATCGAACTGTAAAACCAAGATCGTAGGCAAACAGCAGCTGGCAGGGCTCTGCTCCGCCTGGAATAGCTTAAACTCCGCCTGAAATATTGCATTTGATACGCGAGGCGCCTCGAATCCAATTATAACTGTAATTGCATAAACGCCGTCTTTTTTTGTTTTATCTTTTAAAAAGAAGCTAGAAATTTGTGCAAAACAAACAGCATTAGTGCAATATAGCGCCATCGAAAAAGCTTTAATTTGATTTTCTGTTCTTTCATTATTGTCAACTGAAAAGTTTTTGATCAGAGCTGTTCAACGCTGTTCTATTTTGCTACACGTGTAGTAGAAGTACTTTTAGTTTTAGATTTTATTATCCGTAAGAGTTGACCACAATTTCCAATTTATTTACCCAAATTCAGCAAAGCAATTTTACAGAATAATAAAGTATTTGCAATTTCGTATACTTAAAAAACAACTTTAATCGAGATAAACTAATTAAAGAAGAATTCGACCAAAATGGAAAATAGATTCAGACATACTGGAGTGCAGGTGAGTTTACAGTAGCTATAGCAATGGCTTGTCGTGGTGTACATTTGAAGCGTTTATCATGAATAACATGAACCAAGTTTCCCGGTTTGCATTTAATCACACTGACTTAGAACTACCGTTTTGAGTTCTGTCTTTGCAATAAGTGTTTCATCAGTCTTGGTTACCACACCGGTGGCCTGCTTGGCCTCATGAGAAATAAATAAACCGTATTGTATAAAATATGCTTTCACAAGCAAAGATCGACAGTTTGCTAGCTTCGGAACTAAATCGGGTGCCAGCTTTTTTGAATAAATGCAATTAATCTTTCTCAAATTACACGATCATCTACTGATCTTTGCAAAAATCTTTTGTATAAACTGCAAAACAACCCACTGCTCAGAAACTTTGCGAATGGATGCTGGCGACAGAAGGCCAATCTAATCTACCCATAGCTGATAACAAACGAAAATATGAGAGGGTCGAAATTAACTTTTCACAGACTTAATCAGTTTTTTGTTGAACTGAGCAAATAAATCTGAGGGTGAAATGCCAGGCTTGTCCATGATAATGAGATTCCCATGGGAATCCTACGGGAAAAGTCCCATCGGATGGGATGGGACAGCTCGCATTGCATTTTCCATGGGACCTATGGGACAGTACTATATAGCTGAATTGTCACTCTCAAAAACAGTTGATGAGCAGGAAATTGAAAATTTGCTGAATGAGCACAGCGACTTGAAATATGAGTGCCAGAATGATAATGAATTGTTAACTTTTCTGAACTTTAAAGTTAACAAAGACGATAAATTTTGTCGTTTTTTATCTCATTTTGTAGGTGCATAGTCCTATCTAGTACACATTATACTTAAATTTTCATAAATATATTAACTTTTATTAAATTGTATTATGATGGGAATCCCATGGGATGGGATGAGATGGGACAGGCGTAAACTACTATGAAATGGGATGGGATGCGACAGAAAAATATGTCCCATGGACAAGCCTGTGAAATGCATCTATAGTATAACATTTACTGTGTAATCTGATAAATGTTGTTTAGACTAAATTGATTTTGTGTAATTCAAGTTTTTCCGAATAGCTGTGTTAGTCTATAAAATAACTCTAAAAAGGTGACCGTGATGTGATTAAGACTAACTGATTTTTTATTATTTTTTCAAGCTTTCGTAGGCCCACTTCGTAAAGCAGTAACAAAAGGTCAAACATACAGTACGCATAAATACAGCACAAATATGGCAAAAATGGAACGGGATTTTTGATAGCGTATTAGTTGATAGAGTGACAACGAGAAAAGATAAGTGAGCCAAGCGGAAAACAAAGAAGACAAAATGTGAAGTTACTTATTCAAAAAATCGTAATTTACTTACGTGCCCCGAATTTTAAATAATTCTGATTTTGATGCTCACAACACGGTATTTTTAGGGTCATCAAAATGGCCAAAATTTAATAAGCGGTGATTCAAACTCAATAGAAGATAACAACGAATATCCCGAAGAATTCACAACCCAATACGTTCTACGTAATAGATATATAACATAGATATATAACACATGTAATACTGCACACAGCAAAAGTGTGGCAGAAATCAAACTTTTGCAATAGTAACGTGTTATCGATTGGGGCATACAGAAAATCGAGCCTAGACTGAAGTTACACAAGTCCGAAATACCTAAAATTTTACTTTTATACAGTAATGAAGGCTTTGCTGTTTTTAATCAAACAGGTGAAGTACCAGATGACGATTTTGTGCATCTAAGGTTCTTAAAAAAATTATCATTTTCACAAAATCAGTCAAAATTTTGTTAAAGTCAAACGCTGTATATCTTCAATTAAATAACAAATTTTTAATTTCTTGATATTATGTTTGGCTTTAACAAAATTATGTTGGTGTTAACAAATTTTGATTAGGTTTGTAAAAAAATCTGTTAACATCAATTATATTAATTATATAAAGTGTTTCAAAACTAAAGCCCCATCTACAGAATAAATTAAAATAGAAAAGGACCAAAATATTCCGATTTAAAACGTGCATTTATTTATATATTTTTCACCAAATGGTAGATATTTTTTGGGGTCGCCATCTGTCTGTACCATAGCTTGCATTCTGATGAAGTATACTGTGAGCTCAACAAATAGTAAGAAAACAACAGAGTATTAAATTTGATTTTTTCTCATGTACTTTGGTCACAAATTGTCGCAGGTTGTTGAGAATAACTGAAAAAGCATTGCAGTTTTCTGTACTGTACGCTCTTCCAAATTTAGGTGTTTTGAGGTTACTGCAAAAGCCTTAAACCCTATTTTACACGGGGTATTTGACTAACGTACATCTTAATTGGGGTGACGGATAAAAATGCCCCCTCATCTAATTCCTGAACCAAAAGTCATGGAAATACCAAACTCGGCATGGAAGTAGATGCTCGCCAAAATCTTTTATAAGATTTTATTTTGAGTTGGTGAAGTCACAGCCATATTCTTGAAACTGTGACGTCACGGCCCTATTCTTGAAAAACGACGTCTTTTTGTGGTAACGTCACAGGTGGTTCAAATTTTGTACATACTGTAGATATGTTTTTAGGTACTAAATCGTAAAATGTCTAAGTCAAGTTATTTATGTCACAAAAACGTTTTATGACGTCATTTAAGTTAAGTATTGGCCAAAATCGCTCTGATTTCGAAAAGTGACTTCGGAAAACCTCAAAAATCGACAAACTTGACGTTACCTTAGCAACTCCAAATTTTCAAGAGTTATTTATTATGAATTTTGGCTCTAAGTCAAGTTAATTTGAAATAAAAATCCTTTTCCTGAAGAGATTTATCCCCAAAAAAAAAACAAGAGGGGGAGCAAAAATGCCCCCCTTTGTGTAGAACAAGGTAAACAAAAGTTTATGACAGAGCAGCAAAAATGCATCAGCATCTTTGGCTTTGCACGGATTAGGCGATTCATCTAATTTACGATAATGTTGCTGATGCTGAAAGAAATTTACGAAGTAATTTTTTTCTGATATCAGGAAATTTCGAAATGCAGGATTGCGATATAACAGAGTCAAACGGATTAAATCTATTTTCGTGGATAAGGGAAACAATAGAACAGGTTTGAGGCACCTTTTTATTAACTCAAGTTGTTCAAATTTTTTCAATAAAATCGATCTCGAGCAGTATGTCTTTAAGGATGTATCTTGATCTTAACCGGACGCAAAAAAAAGTAAAAGACCGCATGTGACAAACTGCTACGCAAAGCGACAAAATTAGCGTCATTGACTACAAACGTTTAGAATAGATACCCAGGGGTCTAGGGCCCCCCCAATTGAAACGCCACCAATAAATAAAAGTGTGACGAAACGCCTATCGTTTTTTCAGTTTTAGTTTCTTTTAGCTTCTTTGCGTACAACAGTACACGCGTACAACAGCAATTAGCTTTAATATTGACGACCAGAAAGCCCGGGCCCCCTCAATTTAATTTTTCAAATCAATTTAAATGTACAGTCCGGGTAAAATTAAGTGTGTTTCTCCTAACAGTTGCTACCTCAGGTCCTCATCTAACTTTTGCATGAATGTAATGCAATAAGCATGGCTGGATTTACCACGTGGCACAGTGCAGGGGCCCCGCGATCAGATGGTAAAACTTCATTTTGGTTTTAACCTCGGTAGCAAATGTTGCGAAAATCCCCAAAGTGCTAGGGGCCCCCACGTAATGTAAATCCGTATCAGGCAATAACATGGTTAGTAGGCGTAACCATCTATTGTACCACAAGCATAGCCAGGAGGGCAGGGAGTCCACCCCCAATTAAAATGCTACCAATGATAAAAGTCACAAAAGAGACTATTGTTTCTTCAGTTTCAGTTTCTTTTAGCATCTTCGCGTACAACAGTAATTAACTATAATAGTGATCCAAAGGGCCCGAGCCTGATTGATTAAATTTTTGCCCACAAAATTAAATTTATAACCCGAGTAAAATTAAGAGTTTTTTTCCTAAAAGCTGTTAACTCAGGCCCTCATGTAACCTTTTTATAATCCTACCTAATGCAATAATCAGGGACGGATTTACCATATGGCACAGTCCCAGGGGCTCCGCGCTCAGATCGTAATACTTTTTTTGGTCTTCACCTATATTTTGCAGGAAGATGTTGCGAAAATCCAAAAATGCCATGGGCCCAACGCCAAAGGCCCCACGCAATGTAAATCCTGCCCGGAAATAACATAATTAGTAGGCGTAACCATCTATTGTACATTGTTCAACAATAAATCACCTCCACCTCGCCAGTTTTTACGCGACAAAATACTTTAAAAAAAATTAGCTATGGGAAATGGTCATTGAACTAATTTTTAATTTAAGAAGTTTTGGGCCCCCTGGCCGTACACGTACTGCTACAACTGGTTGTTTTCATGACATAATGCAACATTGAACATGTTTGGACTAAAATTGCATGCAAAAAGAGGATTGAACAATTTAATTTTTTCAATTGGCTTTCAAATGTTAAAAATCTAGTTCTTTCAAATGGCTTTGAATACTTGCGAATTGTGATCCAATAGCATTAAAACAGCTACTTTTTCCAAAAAATTACAGAAAATAGCCCAGTGGCTTGATGCTTCGCCCCCACACTCTCGTCTGTGAGAAGTTTGAGTTACACTACTTTACTTAACACGTCTCCTACTTTAGATATTTTCATTTTTATTTATTGCTTTGAGCCCTCTCCCTTGAGCGAGATCCTAGTTACGTGCCGACACCAGGCCACTGCTTCTGATCTTTTATTCTACGATATCTTTGCTCGGCAAAAAGTTCCTCTTTCGAAGTTTCTGATGACGTCATTGCATGTAATTTGTTTTTTGCCCCCCCCAATCAAAAATCCTGGCTACGGCTATGATTTGAACTTGTAGCAATTCAAAATGATAGAAGAAATCAGCCTAGTTAGAAGTTTGCAGACTATAAAAATTCAAAAACTTTATGCTGTTGATGTTTCAAAACTTGTTGATAGATTGCAACAAGAACATTAAAAATATTTTTTCCGGCTAAACGTGCAGATAAAAATTAGTTTTGTGCAGACCAGAGATGGAACCGGTCAGGATTTTCTCGACCCGACCCGACCGGTAAATTTCAAAATCATCGCCGGTTGACCGGCCGGTCGACCGGTTTTTGACCGGCCCGGTCAACCGGTTTTTTGCAGAAGGTTTTTGTTCACTGTTCAATGTATTTAATGAAAAATTTTCAAAATGGGGAAGCATGGGTGAGGTGCAAAAATTTGTGACTTTGGACGGAGATCTCAGAAAAGTTTTTTGCAAAAATAACTCAACTTTGAGACCTTTTTGGGATAAATTTTTGTTTGAACAAACTGTTTTGAGCAGCGCAAAACGTGCACAAAATAAGCATAAAAAGAACTGGAGGGCACTTGCTAAATTATTAGACGTTTTTTTCTAATGATATTATGCGAAACGCCAAAAATTGAAGTTACAATTTTTTAGCTGTTGGTGACAGATTATTTGCAATTTGCGAAGCAGCAAAAACTAAACTATTATGACATTGGCTACAAAATATTCGAAATATAATCTGCCCCAGCAGTTAGTAGAAATGCTGGTACTTCAGAAGAAGCCATGGATAGTTAGATATAAAAAAAAAATAAGACCTAGGTCTTGTTTGCCCAGGGTAGAGTGTAGTAAATTCAAGGTGAAAAAAGCTTTTCAAAAAAGCAAGATTTTAGCGTGTATTAAAAATCTTAATCTGCTACACTTCTACTCTTCAGCTGATTAAAATGATGCTAAAATGCCAGATAGCGGAAACATAGGCGTTGCCAGGATTTTCGATTGGAGGGGGGCAAACCACAAATCACATGCACTGACATCATCAGAAACTTCGAAAGAGGAATTTTTGCGAGGACAAAGATATCGTAGAATGGAAGATCAGAAGCCGTGGCCTGGTGCTGGCATAGGAACTCGTTCAAGGAGAGGGCTTAAACAAATACCTAAGGTGCAAAAATGTCTAAATTGGGAGACATGTTTGAGTAAAGACGTGTACTGTAATTCAAACGTGTCACAGACGGTGGTCTGGAGACGAAGCCCCCAGCCTCTGGGCGGTTTTTTGGAATTTTTTTGAAAAAATAGCTATTTTAATACCATTGGATCACATTTCGCACGTATTCAAAGCCATTTCAAAGTAGTAGATTTTTAACATTTGAAAGCGAATTGAAAAATCCAAGTTGTTCAGTCCTCCTTTTGCTTGCAATTTAAGTCCAAAACACATTTGAAATCTTGCGTTTTGGGGTTAAATTTTGTAAGTGATTTGGCCCAGCTAAGGGGGAGTAAAGTACATCGCCTCCTGCAATATTTTAGCAGTAAATAGCAATCCAGTCGAATATTTTCCTTAGAGATCATGAAAACAACCAGTTATAGAAGTACATATGCGGCCAGGTGGCCCAGGCCCTCTCAATTCAAAAATTTGTTTAATGAGCATTCCCCTTACTGGAGCTAATTTCTTTTTAAAGTATTTTCTTGCATAAAACCTGGCGAGGTGGAGGTGAATTGTTATTGAAAAATGTACAATAGATAGTTACGCCTACAAACCATGTTATTGCCCGGGCCGGATTTACATCAAGTTGGGCGCTTGGTACTTTGGAATTTTCGCAATATTTTTCTGCCAAATACAGGTGAAGACCAAAAAAATCTTACCGTTTGAGCGCAGGGCCCCTGGCACTGTTCCATATGTCAAATCCGTCTCTGGTTATTGCATTACGTTCATAAAAAGGTTAGATGAGTGCCTCAGTTAGTAACTTTTAAGATAAAACCCCTTTATTTCACTTGGGTTATATGCTTAAATTGGTTGGCGAACATTAACTTGAAGGAGCCCGGGCCCCCGGAACAATATTATTGTTGGGGGCCCATTTAAATTGGGGGCCATTTAAATTCTATTGTAGGGGGATTTTTAAATTAGTTGGCAAAAATTAAACTGAGGTGGCCCGGGCCCCCTGGATCAAAAGTATTGTTGGGGGCCCATTGTAAATTGGTTGGCAAAAATTAAATTGAGGAAGCCCGGGCACCCTGGGTCAAAATTATTGTTGGGAGCCCATTCAAATTGGGGGCCATTTAAATATTATTGTAGGGGGATTTTTAAATTGGTTGGCAAAAATTAAATTGTGGGGGCCCGGGCCCCCTGGATCAAAATTATTGCAGAGGGCCCATTACAAATTGGTTGGCAAAAATTAAATTGAGGGAGCCCAGGCCCCCTCGATCAATATTATTGTTAATTACTTTTGTACGCGTGTACTGTTGTACGCGAAGATGCTGAAAAAAACTGAAACTGAAGAAACAATAGTCTTTTTTGCGACATTTTTATCATTGGCAGCATTTCAATTGGGGGGCGGGCCCCCTGCCCCCCCCCCCTGGCTACGCTTATGTAGCGCAAACCTCTTCCACATGCATGCTTTATTATAATCTGATTACGCGATTTTAACTTATATTTTGTACTTGTTTGGTTTGTGCCTTGACCCAAAAGAGGGGGGCATGACACAATGCTCCCACCCTAAATACGCCCCTAGATGTGCACGTCTTAATGGTCACAGCATATTAGTCACAGCTTGAAACCATTCAACAAGTGCTTTCAAAAGATGTGGTTTGTTAATACTGTTTTTTGATCAAAAGTTTTAGCTATGAGAAAATATATAAGTATATTTTGGTTGGTGCTTGGATGTCCTTTAGTAGCCCGAAAGGAGAATTCGACCGGTTTTTCAACCGGCTTGACCGGCCGGTCGAAGAATCTCGACCCGACCGGCAACCCAACCGGCTGGTCGACCCGACCGGTTTCGATCTCTGGTACAGACTGTAGAAGCTAAATACTGAACAGCATTTCTGCAATTTTACAATCTTTGTAATTTTTTGACTTTGATCGGTATTAAATTTACAATTACTTTAAGTCTCTTTTCTACTGCATTTATTGAAATAATCAAACGTATTAGTTTTATTTCTGATATAAGTCGTGGAATGTAAACTATTCTGTACGTGTTTAGGTTGACTGAAACAACCAATCGTAATGGATAGAGTGGCATTGGCACTTTTGCTAATTTTAATTGCGGTGTTAGTTCCAGTGCTGGTGATAAACCAGAATAAAACAAAGCCTGATGTTCCTACAGCTGCCTCCCGAATTCAAACGACACAAAAACCAAGTTCTTCACCGACTTCGGCACCAAAAAGTACTGTATATTTTCTTCAAATGTTGTACGTTAATTTTTTAGCTTAAAAATAGTCACATCTATCTTTTCAAGTACGTTTTATGCGTATCAAAATTTAGACTTTAATTCAAATATAGCGTTTAGGTTAAGTGAAACCTGATTTTGTAGATGTCCTGGCTTTACATACCTCGTAAAAAAACATAATTATATTTTTGGTTCACCGAATCATCTGAAGTGCGTAGAGCTAGTCATCATAGATCTTAGCCCCGTCGTTGGATGGTTTATGTGGTAATATGGTAAGTCTGAAATTCTGGTGCTTGTTAGCAACCAAATATATTTTTTGATTTTATTTGTTTGGTTTGTAATTAAGGCACTGCTCTATGAAGCCAGCTAGTTACTGGAAATTTGAAGGCTAAACGTTAGCGAAAGTTTGGAAATATGGAAGGCGAAATGTTGCCAATAAGTATTGCTAATGTCCGAGTCAAAATTTGTTTTACAGTATCAGAATGCCCTTCGTTGAAATTGTCTCAAAATTTAATGGCGACCTGCTCAAATGGAAAGAAAATTAGATTGACCTGTTCATTTTCATGTGACATGGGATTCCGTGTAGACGTAAGAGCATTTTTTTTATTGAGCAAAATGATTGACGAAGGATAATTAAATGATTTTTTCGCATGTGTTTCATAAAAAAGTATTAGAGAAGACATACCATTATAAGCCGAACGGCTTCGTCAAATCTCTCAATTTTATTATGACAAGTATTTTTGTACGACTTCAGAACTCTTTACAAATCACCAATGTCAAGCAAAACCCAAATTTTTTACAGTAAACAAGGGTAATTTTGTGGAAGAGCATTGGCAAAAAACAAAAACAAAAAAACAGGTAGCTAAATGGCAGCACCTCTAATTAATAAATGTTACCTAATTATTCTGTTTATAAGACTTTAGACGTATTAAAAGAGGTTGGTTTCAATATCATTCAAACGCTATCAAAAATGTGTATCTGCAATACGTTTGCAATCTTTTGAGGCGTGTTTTCAAGCTAATGAGTCGTACTACTGCAAATTTTTTATTTTGCTTAGGGTTCAATTAGCATCACCTGTGATTCTTCATTGCAATGGCCACCTTCTCCTCCTATTTGTAGCAAAGTAAACAACACGTGTCCTCCTTGCTACACGAAACCGTATTGCAAGGAATCGACCAGCTAGAAAGACTTGGAAGTTCAAGTCACTGATGATCCTTATGGAAAGTTTAAAATAAAAGCATAAATATTAGGGTGGATCGAAAATGGCAAAAAAAATTTTTTGTTTAATTTTAGTTAGCTAGATATGGCAAAAGTTGCCAATATATCACCAAAATGCAATGTAAAAATTTAAAGAGTTTTGAGTGATGTTTTGATCTCTCCCCGTCAAATATAGGTGCTTTCACATACAAAAATCACATGGCAGTTTTTTTTTCCGATTTTAACGCGCTATACACTCTGAAACCAAATTTTTTTTATCGAACCCTTATGCATTGCAGCCAGGTATTGTAGTTACTGTAAAAGCATGGCAACAGCTAATCAGATTTAAGATAATTAGATTTGGTTTCAGAGCGTATTTAGCAATTTAGACATGGCAAAACATTCGAATATACCACCACATACAATAAATTATGAGTATTCACTATATAAAAGTTTTGACTTCACCCTCATTTAGCATAGATAGTAATTTCAAACAACTTGGTGGATGGACCCCGGCTGTGTCCACAGGCAAACACATTCACCACCAGTCAACCAGGTTGCCGAAAAGATTATAAACTTAAACTTTATACGAAAAACGCCCATGCACTCCGTAAAGGCAGTTCTTAATAAATTGCGTTCTTATGCATGTAAAGACTGCAGGCAAGTATAATCGTACATTTGTAGAGTTACAAATTAAAGTGAGTTAAGTCACGTTTAGTGAGTTAATTAAGTGAGTTAAGTCACGACTCAAATCTTCAGGCTTGACCATGGGACATATTTTTCTGTCCTATCCCATCCCATTTCATTGCAGTTCATGCGTGTCCCATTCCATCCCATCCCATGAGATTCCCATCAAAATACAATTCAACAAAAGTGAATAATCTAAGAACAAAAACGATTGCCAATATAGAACTAAGCATAACAATTTATTAGACGCGTTTCGCTTTAACTTAAAGCATCATCAGTAGAATGAATTTGCAAAGTAAGAAGCACGAATTTATATACAATAGCCACCCATTAATTACTTTGCAAATTCATTCTACTGATGATGCTTTAAGTTAAAGCGAAATGCGTCTAATATATTGTTATGCTTAGTTCTATTTTGGCAATCGTTTTTGTTCTTAGATTAAGCAGAAACTCCGACCGTTATGCTCCAAAAGTGAATAAATTTATGAAAATTTAAGTATAATGTGTACTAGATAAAACTACACATAAAAAAAGATACAAAATGACAAAATTTATTGACTTTGTTAACTTTAAAGTTCAGAAGAGTTCACAATTGGCAGCGTGGCCGAATGGGTAAAGGCTTGGTTTTTACGACGACCCTGATCGAATGATCTGGGTTCAACTCGCACCCTAGTCACGTTGTTGCGTCCTTGGATAAGACGCTTTACGATGGTTATCTCTGCTTGGTGGCTTCGAACAAGCAGCAAATTTAGTGGACTAGAATTCGAAGAAATCCACAGGAACATTGGATCATCCGAAACTGCTAAGCAGGTGCGGATTCCTCCAATCACGAAGTAGTCCTGGAAATGAAAAGTGTGCGGATCGTCCAACAACTTAGCGTCTGACGCTGTCCAGCGACAGGAGGATAAGTATGCGCTACAACAATGCTACGACAACAACAATTCATTATCATTCTGGCACTCACATTCCGAGTCACTATGCTCATTCAGCAAACTTTCAATTTCCTACTCATCAACTGTTTCTGAAAGTGATAATTCAGTTAGTTCGGGTAGTTTCTCAACCCCTGTCCCATGGGTCCCATGGGAAATTGAAAGCGTGCTGTTCCATCCCATCCCATCCCATCCCATGGGACATTTCCCGTAGGATTCCCATTGGAATCCCATTCCCATGGACGAGCTTGCAAATCTTGGCATTAACTGACGAGAAGCAGTTCATGCACGAATGAAGCGATCTCGAGATTTTGGTCCACAAACTGCTTTGGATGCCTCGGTATCCACTTTCATGAGCCTTCCAAAAGCATGTGAGTGACAGAAAAATTTTGGAAAAACTATAGTGGGAGTCATATCCATCACAATGAATTGGTGGAGCTCAGTATCCGTCATTGATTTTAAGTAAAGAAGGCTCCGTGATTGGAAGATCTGTCCAGTTAATCAGTTCGAAGTGTTCCACTGCCTCAAAATATTAAGATTTGCGGGAACTTTTAACCTTCATAGCCAAAATTATATTTTCCGGATGAGCAAAGTATGAGTTGCGGTGTAAAACTGGATCAAAAATATTCTTTTGCTCCTGACTAAGATAACGTGAGCTGGCCAGTGTGTAGCTCCATCTTTGCAAGATGAGTGTGATTTTATCGTGAACCACATTGGAGCATAAACACGGATGATAAGAATGACCAATGCCTGTAGTTTTTCGGATGGAATTTTAATGCTGACATATAATTTAAGGATTCTATTTGCTGAGTCAGCCATCGAGAATGATTTAAGCGTCCAGGGTTTTGTATTGACAGGTTTATACTGCATTCAGCAGCGTTGATACCATTACAAATTTTGACTAAATTTTGCTGATATGTGCTCAGCTTTTGGGGGTCCACGTTAGATAGATCTTCGGTCTGCCATACTGCTTTAAAGGAGGTAACTGGTTGCTGGGTGCATGTCGCAGTCGTTTTTCAATCGACCCAGAAAACCCTTTTGGGCCTGTAATAGCTCAATCAAGAGTTTCGAATAAATGTTGTTGAAGTAACTTATTGGCATGGAGTAAACAAACGAGCCATTGAAGAGGGTGATTAAACGACTCTTCTAGTCGCCGCATAACTCCAGCCATTTGGATTGTGTTCACATTCGTTCCATCGCACTCTACAACCTGCATATTGCCCGTGTTTACAGGCGTACAAGACGACCAGAAGGCCCAGGCTCCCTTAATTCAATTTTTGCCAGCCAATTTAAATGTGTAACTCGGGTAAAATTAAGACTTTTTGTCCTAAGAGTTCTGAAGCCTAAACGGTTACGGTGTTACACTACTCTATGAATTGTCTGTTTGTAAGTAGCGCAAACAACCTTTATTGTATTTTATTTAACCCTGCGGAGCAAGCAAATTTCAATTAAAAGGAAAGCTACTCCTAATATCTGGAATCCTGTAGAAGAACAGTAATGCTGTATTAGCTAAATCAGGAATGCTAATGGTTGACTGAGACTAAGTTATAGTAGGCTACACAAAAATGCATTTTTAGCGTAGTGGTAAAACCGTAAAACCGTTTATTATAACGTCATAACGGTTTTGCCATTGTGTTTGTTAAAACACAGTTCGTTTATTATAACGTCACAAAAGTTACACAGTTATAAAGCTCTTGATTAAAATTTGTTGGAGACTTTCTCGAACCCTTTATCAATAAAACTAAAACTTTGCGTGGGCGATCAAAAAATTGTTCAAAGCAAAAAATATTTTGCATGTTTGTTATTATTTTGAAACTATATAATAACAAACTTTAACTTTCATTTTGAAACTAATTCAGCAGATGCAGTCAAATTTCTTAACATGATTAACTGTTATGGTTTTACTCCATTGGATAGTTTTAAAAGTAATCCCACACACTGCAAAGGTGGGGTTCTTGATGCATTTTTTATTTCAAAAAAGGCAATGGATAAAAACTTCATGAAAAATTTAGATGTCGTAGTTGACACTGGAACCAATTCCGACCACTACTTGGTTACTGCTGTTGTAGACACTGCTGGATTACATTCCACCTCTGCTCCATTGGTTAAAAAAATTGTAAGAAATTTGAAGCAAATTAATTTTGAATTACTAAGATATGATCTGGAACAGTCTGATATAGTTCAGTTGGTATTACAATGTCAAAACTTGAATGATTCTATTGTTGTCTATCATGATATACTTAGTAAAATCATAGAAAAGCATGCTCCTCTTGTTCAAAAATATATCAAAACATCTAAAACGCCATGGTGGAATTCGGAATGTCAAAATGCTAGAAGACGCAGAAGAGTTTTTGAAAGAGCTTTTAGGAAGAATAAATCTTTAGAAAATAAATCTAAATTTTATGCAGCATGTAAACAGGCTAATAAAATCTATTGCATTGAAAGAGAAAAATATTTCAAAGAAAAACTAGATAATTGCAAAGGTAATGCCAGAGCCACCTACAATGTTGTGAATCAGTTATTGGATAAATTTTTGGGAAATCATCCACCTATCACAAGCACTGCACAAGCATGTCAATTTGCTGACTATTTTAATGCTAAGATTGAACAAATTTATAGTGACATGTCTTGCCATAATTGCAATACACTTGATGTTGATATAAATGTAGTTAAATCTTCATGTGCTTCCAAATTTAGAAAGTTTGAACCGCTATCTCTAGCTGGTTTAAAAGCTATAATTGAGTCTATGCCATCTAAAACATGTGATCTTGATCCACTACCAACCAGTATTCTCAAGAAGTGCATTGATTTACTACTCCCTGCAATTCATCATATTGTTAATCTTTCATTGAGTCAGTGTTATTTTCCAGATGTTCTCAAAAAGGCATGTGTTACTCCTTTGATTAAAAATGAGAACTTGGATAATGATAATATTAAAAATTTTAGACCTGTAAGCAATTTGCCTTTTCTTGGCAAATTAATAAAAAAATGTGTTTTTCTCCAAATTAATACGTATCTGTGTGAAAATTCATTGTATGGCTATTCGCAATCAGCTAACAGATCTTGCTATAGCTGTGAGACTGCCCTTGTAAAAATACACAATGATATTTTGTCAATTTTAGATGCCAAGTCAAATGCAGTTGTTCTTTTGTTTGATTTGTCAGCTGCTTTTGATACGGTTAAGCACGATCTCCTGCTTAGTAAATTGTCCGCTGAATTTGGTTTTTCTGATGTAGCTTTAGAATGGTTTTCAACCTATTTAAATAATAGGAGCTACTTTGTTAAAGGTGCTGGCTGTACTTCTCATACAGTTGATGTTAAGTCTGGTGTACCCCAGGGTTCAATTTTAGGGCCAGTGCTATTTAACTTGTATTTTAAAAGTGCTGAATTAATTGCTAATTCACATGGTCTTTTTGTGCATTCATATGCTGATGATATGCAGTGTTATCTTTCTTTTGATAAAGACTTTTCTGTAGACATGATTAAAAACAAAACTGGAGCCTTTTTGCAAGATTTAAAGCATTGGATGACTAGTAATTTTCTAAAATTGAATGAAAGTAAGACCAAAGTCATCGAAATTTTATCTAACCGTAACATTGAATCCAGAATAATTTCTGACATACAAATTGATGATAGCTGTTCTTTGCCTATGCCTAATGATTTTGCCAAAATTCTTGGTGTAATATTTGATGACAGACTGAACCTTGAGAAGCATATCAATAGAGTAGTTAGTACTTGTTATGGCAATTTACGTAATTTAGGCAGAATTGCATCTAAGCTTACTAAACCTCTAAAAATTCAGCTAGTTCATTCCTTGATATTGTCCCATATTGATTATTGCAATGCCTTGTTTTATAACTTACCAGAATATTTATTGCACAAGTTGACAAAAGTTTTATATTCTGCAGTGAGATTTATTTTCGGACTTCGTGGTTCTGCTTTGCGTAAGCATATGCTACCATATTTGAAAAGCCTTTATTTTTTTACCTGTGAAATTTCGTATTGAATTCAAAATTGCTTTGCTCACACATAAGTGCCTGCATGGTTATGCTCCTACATATTTGAAAAATTTAATCAACTCTCGTTCTGTTTCGGAAAGATACAGCTTGCGTGTTAATGATGATAATTGGCTGCTTCAAACGGTAACTAGCTTAAACTTTTCTAGATCCCAATCTATGTTTTCGTGTGCATCACCCAAAGTATGGAATTCGTTGCCATTATCTCTGCATAAAATTGAAACTTTGTCCCTTTTTAAGAAACGTCTAAAAGCATTTTATTTTAATTTAGATTTTGAGGATATTGACACTGTTTGATGCCAGTATTTTGCTGCTTATTGCTGTAGAATTAGTACCTCTGTTGAGTTTTAATTTTATTTTGTAAAGCTATTTGAATGTTACTTTGGCCCCTTAGTCAGATGCATTGACACTTGTTGGTGTTATCTCAAGGGGGATATAAATTGCAATTATTATTATTATTATTATGCCTATTAGCACCTTTTTCACATACTAGCTTTAAAAAATAAAATTTTTGGACATTTTGATCCACCGTAATAAATATAGCGCCAGTCGTAAGTTCTGATTACTAATTTTTTGGCTGTGATATACTATTAAAAAAGATAAACCATGAATTAATCTTTTTCAAAAAATTAGAAATTGCTGAAATATATTAAAATGTAAAAGTTTTAGAAGCATAACGATTAGAATTTCTGCGAAATCTAAAAACTAAGCCGATTGTTAGAAGGAAACTAAGCATAGCCAATAAATTTTTACAATTGCTATATGCTTAGTTTTATATTCTAGTAATTTTATCATCATACAGTATTTACGTATGGGCCATATACAGTGCAGAAATGACCATTGTAAGTGTAACAAATGTTGCTAAAACTTGTAATTTTACTCAATATCAAAATAATACAATCACTGTAAAAATCTAGTACGGCAAAGCCAATTGTTTTATTTGTCAGATTGCATCCTCTGACGTCAGTTTTTTTAAATTTCGTTCTCACTTTAGCAATTAAGCACCTTCAAAACAATTCTAATATTTGCATTCAAACATGGTATACTATTCTGAAGATGAGAAAATCTCTTTGAATTGAGAAAAAATGTTAACTTTAACCAAAAAGAAAAAATCGGAAAACACCGTTTTGTGAATAGAATAACCTTAGAACTTACTACTTTTTATAAGCTCAGTGCAAACTTTGTGTTTACGTTAATAGCAGAAGCGTCTAAAACACCAATCTACTCCCTTATTTAAAATAATGAAATTTTTAAACGTTTCGGACTTAGCTATGTCCATCATCAGTAAAAAGTAAAATCTAAAACAGTAAAAAAGTAAAGAACTAGTCTCGATAGAAAGTAGACACATTTCAGTAAAAGTTATACATACCGCTGCAATTGAGCTGCAATTGCAGCGCAATTGCAGCGCTATGTATAACTTTTACTGAAATGTGTCTACTTTCATTCGAGACTAGTTCTTTACTTTTTTACTGTTTTAGATTTTACTTTTTACTGATGATGGACATAGCTAAGTCCGAAACGTTTAAAAATTTCATTATTTTAAATAAGGCTTTACTGTTTTTAATCAAATCTACTCCCAGTCTTTCGTTTTTTGTTTCAGGCTTTTTATGCTGGATATGAGATCGTTTGCAGAAATTCTTTTCATGATGTATTTAAATAGACGTTTAAATGCGAATGCACTGACTTGCAAACTAAAGTCGAAGCGGAGTGCATAAAATACACATCTCCACGTGTGCAAGCACGCTTTAGCTCAACTTGTGCGGATTACGGCGAATCTCAAAAAATACCCTAAATTATGCGACCCAGGTCTGGTTCCGACTAAATGTTGATTTTAAATGCGTGAAATTCCAAACAGGATAATAAGATGGAAAAGCAATTTTCAGCGATTTAGCTTATCCCGCCAATCGATACTATAGGTAGACTTTTGATGACAAATTCTAGAAACCACTCTTATTCAGTTTTTGAATTTATCCCACCAATGACGCCATCGATGCCGGTTTTCGCGATTTTTCTTCAAAACTAAATGAAGTTGAAAAAATTTTTGCAATTCTCTTGTTTCACAATTTTTTTCACAGGAATAGTTTTTTTAAGCTAGGGCTTGTTGTTTTTAAGATGTTTCACACGGAATTGTGAAGAAGCGTAGCGGAATGAATTTTATTTGTTTGATTTATTTTCCATGCTTTTCATCATATCGTTAATCTTTTATTGAATCTGGGTTGTTTTCGAGATGTTCACAAAAAAGCTTGTGTCACTCCTTGATTAAAAGTGAGAACTTGGATAATCATTAAAAATTTCAAACCAGTAAGTAATTTGCTTTTTCTTGGTACAATAATTGAAAAATAAGTTTTTTTCGAGAAATACACATCTGTAAAAATTCATTGTATCGCTATTCGCAATCAGCTTACAGATCGAGTTATAGCTGTGAGACTGCTGTTGTAAAAATACACAATGACAATTTGTCAATTTTAGATTTCAAGTCAAATGCAATACTTCCTTTGTTTGATTTGTCAGCTGCCCTTGATACGGATAACCATGATCTCTTGCTTTGTAAATTGTTTGCTGAATTTGGTTTTTCTGAAGTTGCTTTAGAACGGTTTTCAAGATATTTAAATAAAGGAGCTACTTTGTTAAAGGTGCTGGTTTTTTTTCTCATACAGTTGATGTTAAGTCTAATGTACCCCGGGTTCAATTTTAGGGCAAGTTCTATTTAATTTATATTTTAAAAGTGTGAACTAATTGCTAAATCACGTAATCTTGCTGTGCATTTATATGTTGATGATATGCAGTGTTATTTTTCTTTTGATAGGGATTCTTCTGCAAACTTGATTTGAAACAAACTTTGAGCATTTGTGCAAGATTTAAAGCGTTGGATGACTAGTAATTTTCTAAAACTGAATGAAAGTAAGACCAACGTTATCAAAGTTTTATCTAATCGTAACGTTGAATCCAGAGTAATTTCTAAAATGCAAATTGGTGATCTTTACCTATGCCCATAGGTGGGCAAGTTAATGCAAAACGTTAGCTTCGCTAACCGCTAGTCCGTAAACAAACTTCACACCTCCGTTAACGTTAATCCGTTATTTTCAGCTTTAATTAACGGAAGTTAATAAAGTCCGTTAATCCGTTAACATTTTGCGTGTAATTTACATTTCGTTTTATTCACTCGCTTCTATAACACGTATTGCCGCTGTTGAGCATTTTGTAAGGAAATATTTATTGCTAAGGTGGTCTTTTTGTGTTTTGGAAGTTACATTTTACGGTCGAACCGAATTTCAAGATAAAAACAAGTTTAAATGCACAACGAAGCTGCAATCGGAAAATCTTTGGAAATTGTGATCAGCGATGATTAATAGACCTCTGAGGCTGCAGCTTATTATTTGCCTCAAAAAAAGAACTCCTTTCTTCGCTTTTTTCTATAAAACTTCTGCTAATACGCACCAAGCGTTACCAGCGCAAACTGGTTAGTTCCGGTCCGATGAATGAATAGTGCAAGATATTAACGATAAAAACCTTAACGGAAGTTAACAGAACTTAACGGAAGTTACTTTAGTCCGTTAACAGAACTTAACGGAAGTTAATTTAGTCCGTTAACATGAAAAAACTTTTTAACAGATTAACGCGTTAAAGAAAAAGTTAGCTTCGTTAATAGCGGAATAACGATTAACGGACTTGTGCCCACCCATACCTATGCCTAATGATTTTATCAAAATTTTTGGTCTAGTATTTGATGACAGACTAAACCTTGAAAAGCGATCAATGGAGTTGTTTGTACTTGTTATGCAAATTAAGGTAGAATTGCATCTAAGCTTACTAAACCACTAGAAGTTCAAATTCTTTATTCTTTGATATTGTCTCATACTGAATATTGCAATGCCTCGTTTTATAACTTACCGGAATGTTTATTGCACAAGTTGAAAAAAGTTTTATATACTACAGTGAGATTTATTTTCGGACTTTGTGGTTCTGCTTTGCGTTTGCATATGCTACCATATTTGAAAAACCTTTATTTTTACCAGTTAAATTTTGTATAAAATTCAAAACTGTTTTGCTCACACACAAGTGCCTACATAGTAGCGCTCCAACATATTCGAAAAATTTAATCAACTCTCGTTCTGTTTCCGCAAGATACAGCTTGCGTGTTAATGATGATAATTGGCTGCTTCAAACGATAACTACCTTGAACTTTGCTAGATCCCACTCTGTGTTTTCGTATGCACCACCCAAGATATGGAATTCGTTGTCACTATCTCTGCTTGAAATTGGAACTTTGTCGTTTTTCAAAAAACGTTTAAAAGCATATTATTTTAATTTAGCCTTTGAGGATGTTACTACTGTTTGATGCCAGTATTTTGCAGCTTATTGCTGTAGAATTAGTACCTCTGTTGTGTAGTTAATTTTATTTCTGTAAAGCTATGTGAATGTTACGATGGCCTCTTAGTCAGATGCATCGACGCTAATTGTTAATGTTATCTCAAGGGGGATATAAATTGCAATTTTTTTTTCTTAACTGGACTTTTCCGAACTTAACTACGCTTTACTTCACTGCACATTGCTATTATTTTCAATTTTGTTTATTGGTTGGTACGAACTATAAATGCTACATAAACATGAAAGTGCGGTCAAACACACAATAAAAAAAAAGTTAGAAAAACGATTCTTCTATCGTTGCAAAATATGGCTTTGAAAGTTTGTGTTTCAGCAATCCGCATGCAGCCACTTCGCATTGCTTCAGGCTTACTATAATTCTGTTATAATTATTGCAATTTTGGTCGTATAAAGCTACAGAAAATAGGTGGTAGTATAGCTTAACATAATCATCAAGCAATTAAAAAATTTCACTCAGCTACACTGCATTAATGTACTGCAGCAGCAATAGCAAATGCCATTTAACTCAAAAAAGCTTTGTTTTGATCTGTTACCGAAGTTTTCCTAATAGGGTTGGTTAACTCCGTTCATCACGCGTGAGAATGATTGCACAAACGTGAAAATCGTCTCAAATAGATCAAAATTTCCAAAACTTTTTTTGGTAAACTGGATTACTTGACTCCTCCGTCAAACATACACACTATTGTCTACACAAAAGAGTGCTCACTTTCAAATATAATAAAGAAAATAGAAAAGGAAGAAATTTGGTACCCCCTAATAAAAAGATCGCTGCTGGTACTACAGTATTAATATTCGCAACCAACAATTATTAGAAAGAAGCTGAGCTAATTAAGCGCACAGGAGCCATAGTTTACATCATCTTCCTCTTAAGCAAGTTAGGTGATGGTGCTTTTTTAATCGTATAGTTTTATTTTTAGCTTTGTGTTGCACTTCAGAGCAGTTTTATCCCAATAATCTAACCACCCATAAAGCAGATGCCGATCCTCCAATCACGACGTAATCACTGCCAAAGAAAGTGTGCGGATCGTCCAATAGTTAGCATGTGGCGCAGTTCTGTGACAGGAGGATAAATATATGCTGCAACAACAACAACAGTATAGTGCAGTATTTTTGTAGTTTTTTTTAGTCTTTCATTGCGATAGTGTATTTGTAATTATATGATATCCACTTTAGGCAGTACTTAAATTGTAGGGGGGACGGGGGGGACGCGTCATTGAGCGTCCCCCATCGAGATTGAGTGTCCCCCATCGAGATTGAGCGTCCACCCATCAAGATTTAGGCGTCCACCAACGAGATTTTAGCGCTGGTTTATGGAAGGTAAAAATTTACTGTTTCTGGCCGGAAAAACCGCTTGAATTTCGATTTCGGCCAGATAAAGCTTTCAGGTTTCGGCGAAGACCCTTTTTTTTTATTTGGAGATCACCTGTTTTTTGCTTGCTTTTCACTGAAAAATCGCCTTATTCCATTTCAAGAACAATGAAAATTTGGGTCAAGTTCGCTTGCGGAACAACCTTCAAATAATTCCTGGCAACGTGCCTGTTTTTCACTAACGTTCAGTCAACGCTGAAAAAGCGTCCCCCCATGCAAAATTTTACAATTTAAGTACTGACTCTGACTTTAGGAGACTTTGATTTTGATGCGTAAAATATTATGGACAATAAGATGGGGCTATAAATACAGCATTTTGACTGATCTGTCAAATCGAAATCGAAAATTTTTCATGTTATTCCTCTATTTCGTTCCGTTGGTGATTTCTTTCGTAACATCATTTCAAACACGATATTGTATTTCATAATTAATGGTCAAATTCTAAAAAAACAAACTGACCCAAGCATGATGGTTATGCCTCATGTTTTCAATTGCACACGTTTTGGTCTTTAGGCTAGTCAGCTGACTCGAGTTCGATTCTCGATTGATAAACAAGGTCAAACCAAAAACTGCAAAATTTGATAATCACAACAGCTTCTCTGCTTTAGGGTTATCAATAAAATAAAAATGAAAACCTCAAAATGTTCGAAGATTATCAAAAAAAGAAGGTTTTTGAAAAATCAAAAATTCAGTTTCATTTAAAGAGATACTTCTTAAAATGACAAAAACTCCGAAACCACCAAAGCTAGAAACTTGAAATTTGAGCAGATGATATTGGAACTGGCCCATTGTCCATTGAGCACTCTGGAAACTGGGAAGACAGTGTACAAGCAGAGATGGGCAAGATCACCACCTTTTGGTGATCTTGAAGATCAAGATCAGATCCTCACAAAAATGTGATCTTGAAGATCAAACATCAGATCACCCAAACACTGTGATCTTGAAGATCAAAATCAAGATCGTGATCTTGAAGATCAAGATCACTTTACTTTTAGTACTCAAAGAGAGGTAGCGGTGATGATGGGGGGGGGGGGGGGTAAGCTATATATGTTAAATGCTGTATCAGTATTGACTATCAATGGGCAATGGCAGTGCTGATTTCACTGATAACGTATGACATTTGACACTGACAAACTTTTTGTTGCTATTTTAGTAATGTAAATAGTCACAAAAACCCTTTTAGATTACTTTTGCTAGTTTTGTATAACAACAACGAAATTGAAGAACAAAATCAAATCAAAAGTATCAAATCTTCATTACGCCTTACTCGATTAAATACCCTTTATGGGTGCCGCGAGCTTGCGGGGCCCATCTCTGCTTCAAAACGCTACGGGCACACAATTTAACGTCACTACAGTGGCGGGCCATTGGCGATTAGTATTAGATTTGATTGACGCGGGAATCGAACCCGGTCTCCCGCACAAGATTTGCCATTGAAGCCGGACGCGTCGGCCACTCGGACATTCCGCCGGTCAAGAACAAAATCCTTTTTCGTGACATTATATATTTTATGACATTGACATCGTAGATCATAAACAATAAACCAAAAGAATTTTTTTAGACTCCATCCGCTCCTTCCATTAAACTCCTCTCCAGTTTAGACTCCATTTCGTGTCGGAGCCATGAAATAGCTTCAAAATATCACATAACCTGGCCTCGGCGATAATAAAACCTAAGCATTTGATAATAAAACCTAAGGATTTGACAGCTTCTTTCGCCTATAAAAGCACCGCTTAAGCAACAAAATGTTATGCAAGAATTTTGAAAAAGGTGTATGATTATATGTAGCAGGGTAAAGACCCCCTCCCCGTCGGCATGTCGACCAAAATGCAGAATGGAAAAAACACTACGTTTTCAGCACTTTTGAGACTGTTTTATGAACTGGAGTGGACTAAATAGTGATTTAAAACATCTTTTGAAACATATGTTCAGGGGGGGGGCTAATTTGTCAAAAATAAAACTAACAAATAAATGAAAACTTTGAAAAATGGTGAGAAATAAGCAATCAAATTCGATCGCAAGTGTAAAAATGCTAAACACAGGTGTCATCAACAAATAAACTATAAACCAAGGTATAGGGGGGGGGGGGGGTTCAGTATTAGTTAATTACCAATCATTTCTCTCAAATCTCTTTTCATTAGCCCCCCCAATTATTTTTCTCTATAAACTGCATGCGAAATGGATTACTCCGTGTGAGTTTTATTGAAGTATTCGATTTTATAATTCATCAGCATCTAAACAAGAGAACAAACATTTTACCATTAGCCACCTCCCAAATAGCCCATTATGCCACCAGTTTAATCATGTTTGCACTGCCAATTTCTAAGCCACGTTTTAAAAGCATTATTATTTAATCAAAATATCCCTAAAATTAAGTTATTTTTGCAAAAAAATGCAAAATTTTTGAGCGCTGGGGGCTTCGCCCCTAGATCCCCAAAACAGCCCCTCCATTACGAATTTCTGGCTACGTGCCTGTAGCAGTATAATTAAGCTATTATCCACAACTAAGCATTTTTGATTTACTATTTCGTTGCAACTCGTGATTTTTTTTCCTGCAGTGGCTTCAAAGTTTAGGCAGGTATCACCCGCGCATAGTATTGAAAGAGAACAGGATATGTAAATTACGCAAATTGAGAATATTGCTGGCCTTAAATCGGATTTCTGAATAATACCATAATTATTATTCAACTTCTTTAGTTAAGAAGTAAAAGCCGTTGATATCAAGGAATTGGATACGCCCGGTATTTTAATCATCTGTGGTGGAGTCCTCGAGGACACATTTTGAAGTCCTTGACCTTGGTCTCGAAGCTCAAGTCCTTGACCCAGGTCTAGAAACCTACAATTCCTCGAAATTATTCTGTCCTCAGCTTGAGGACAGCATTATTTTTTGATTGGTTAAAAATGAAAATAACACACAAAAGACAAGCTAGCCTGTCAATTTGTTGTTTTCTGTTGTAGACGACGCGAAATCTTTTCCTGTCTGCCGTATCGTACGTCTCTACACGCGTTAACTTGTCTTTCAAGAGTTATATTGTCTACGGTTTCTGTAAAAAAGTACGCCAATTAGCCAATTTAGATATGAAAAACGAACTTAAATATTGAAAAACGAACATGAAAAACGAACTTAAATAATGAAAAACGAACTCAAATAATGCGCTGCGCCAAATAACTCATACAATTTGAACACGTACAGTATAGCAAATATCCATACGTGGGCAAGTTAATGCAAAACGTTAGCTTCGTTAACCACAAGTCCGTTAACAAACTTCACACCTCCGTTAACGTTAATCCGTTATTTTCAGCTTTAATTAACGGGTTAATAAAGTCCGTTAATTCGTTAAGATTTTGTGTGTAATTTACATTTCGTTTTATTCACTCGCTTCTATAACACGTATTGACGCTGTTGAGCATTTTGTAAGGAAATATTTATTGCTATGGTGGTCTTTTTGTGTTTTGGAAGTTACATTTTAAAATCTAATCTAATTTCAAGATAGAAATATGTTCAAATGCACTGACGAAGCTGCGATCGGAAAATCTTTGGAAATTGCGAACAGCGATAATTAATAGACCTCTGAGGCTGCAGCTTATCATTTGTCACAAAAAAGAGCTCCTTTCTTCGCTTTCTTCCATAAAACTCGTGCTAATACGCAATAAGTGCTACCAGTGCAAATTGGTTTGTACCGGTGCGATGAATGAATAGTGCAAGATATTAACGATAAAAACCTTAACGGAAGTTAACAGAACTTAACGGAAGTTACTTTAGTCTGTTAACAGAACTTAACGGAAGTTACATAATTTAGTCGGTTAATATGAAAAAAGTTTTTAACAGATTAACGCGTTAAAGAAAAAGTTAGCTTCGTTATTAACGAATTAACGATTGACGGACTTGTGCCCACCTATGCAAATATCCATATAGAAAGTAACAACTACAGTATAATTACGAATTGAGAATCAGACTGAGAATACTAATCAAAATAATTGTTGCAAATAACCAAACTCACCGACGGTTTCGTCTTCAGGCAGACAGTTAGCTGTAACTCCAATATCGACGTCTTTTAAAAACACAAACTCTAAAGTGAGCCCTCGGGAAACAGTACAGAAACAACTTAAAAGGGTGGGCAAAGATCCAGTAAATTATTGCTAAAGTTGAGCAACAGCTCAGAGGACAAAGCTTTAAATATAAATATGACGGGATCCACCCAAGACAAGCAGGAGCGTAGCCAAGAATTTGCAATGGAGGGGGCTGTTTTGGAGGCTGGAAAACAACATTATACAATCTTGACCCAGATTTGGATCGGTCTTAATTCAAATTGAGTCGGTTTTCCTGTCCAAACTTAGGTGATCTCAAAAAAAAAAGTCTTCAGCCAGGCTGAAACCCAGTTTTTGTGGTCGAAATCACGTCAGGTCCTTGACTAACTTTCATCGCCAATGCCAATGGGGGGTTATTTTTGTTTTTAGAGCAAAAGTCGGCCACAAAAGTGTTGAAAACGGAGTATTTTGCGTACTGTTTACGCCAATGGGGGGAGCTGTAGCGCCGCGCCCCGGCAACGCTACTGAGGAAAATTTTGAGCTTTGAGGTCTCGAGAAAGGACTGCAATTCTGTAAATATCCGAATAAACTTGCTAATTTCTGAATACATATCTGATTCTTAACGATTTCAAATTTCAAAGATTCTTGGTAAGTCTGAGAGTTAAAAACAAAAGCCTTGCTCCTTGCTCAACTACAACCAATTTCGACTGACCCTCAACAATGGAGTTATGGCGCAAAAATTCAAGAAAACATTTTCAAATGATTGCGCAATAGTTAATTGCATGCGGTAGAAAAAGCGCGATAAATCGCTTGATCGACTGTTATCAGGTGCGTTGTGTTACACTACATTATTGGAAAACCTTAGAGGTCAAATATATGTGAACAGTTAAATGCAGTAAAGCTAGTGTTCGAACCATGCATAAAAAAGAAAAACATAAGCGACGCTGCACCTTTCCTTATGTGGTAAATAATACTATGTGATAGCCTGGTAAGCCAAGTCATACTAAAACTTATTTTAAACGGCATTGAGTGAAAGCTCTAATCGGAAAATAAGGGGACAAAAAGCATAGTAGGAAATTGTTGCTTTCATTTCTGCTAATACTTGCGGAGCTAGGAATACAAACCACAAAGCACTGAACTATCCAGATTCATACAAAGGAATCCCAGGGTCCAAACACAATTTTGAGTTGTACCAAACAGTAGCAATATTCAGCAACTATAAGATCTAGTGCATTTTTAGGCTTTTTGCTTGTATTTACATTATTTGCAAGTAAAAGAAAACTACTAAGCGAACGTTTTTGGCACTACAATTGGCCCTCTTCAAGTATATCTGAAATAGCAATCATAACTTTATTGAATTCTAATTGATTAATGAACTAATTTGATAAAAAGTTAAAACATTTGCAGAATTGCACACTGTCTACCAGAGGTGGAGTCGAGGACATAAGGCTTGAGGCCAAGGCCAAGGACACAAAAAAATTTTGAGGTCAAGGCCAAGGACAGACCCTCTCGCGGCCAAGGCCAAGGACCAAGGACACAGATGCAAGTGTTCTCAAAAAAAAAAGGTCTTCAAAAATTTTTTTCAGGCGAGAAAGGTCTTCAAAAAATTTTTTTCAGGCGATCTCTACTTGAGGAAACCAAAAAAAAGGTCTTTGCAGATTTTCCGCAAAGTTTCTGGCGTTTTCCAACGAAATTTCAACGGTTCAAAAATAGTGCTGTCCTCGTGTCGAGGACAGGGCGATTTTCGAGGACTTGAGGCTTTGAGGCCAAGGACTTAAAAATGTGTCCTCGAGGCAAAGAACGTCCTCGAGGACTCCACCTCTGCTGTGTACTACGCTAAATTCAATATAAAAAAGAGATTCAAAATTTACAACACCTGAAATGACATAACTAGAAATTTTTATGGTTTATGGTTGCTGCATATTGCTATTGTTTAGTACAAACAGTCGACCTCTTTGCCGAAATTATAGTTTTTGAGTTGCTAATGCAAAAACATGACCGAGCCTATTCTGTGAGTAAATTCAGAAGAAAGTATGTGTGTGATAACGAAATATAATACTGTATTACCAGGGAAGGCATATTGATATTATACTACAGTAATCGGTAAAAATGTTAGTCCATCCTTATATAACTAGCAAAACGGATCTTAAGAACGCCAACTTGTTCTGAAAATACGCGAGCTCAAAGAATTTGTTTTGAGATAAGAAAGAACTACTCTAATTTTAACTGGCAAGCGGTCTGGGGGGCAAAGCCACATCCATAAAACAATTCAGGTGTTGGAAATCGCAGCTAAGAATCCCAGATAACAAACTATTGGATCACAAAAAATGCTGCATGAAGAATTAATTAAGAAGTTGCAGTAAGTGTGAAGTTAAATATAATTATGCTTGTTCGAATGCCTGGAGTACAAAATAAACTTTTTACACCGCGTCATAAAGATGAAGAGGCAAAGCTCCCGCAGAAAATAGGGCATTTTTAGAAAACATTAATGGTTTATTGTTTTTCCGTTTTTACAATGCGGACCCTTTGAAGAGGGGCCGGAAAAATATCTCCAATATCTTCCTCCTTATTGTGACTCTGCTGGGTCCTTGGTTTTTTTTTTGTAATTAAGTATAACTTGTGTTAAATTTAACAGAGTCTTTTGTCGGACGAAACGTTCGTGCTTTTTCATTGATAGGCACTGGATGGGAAAAACAAAATGTAAAAAAAAGATTGGCTTAAAATCAGAGTTAGGGAATTGTAGAAAAACAAAACTTTTTCTAGCTCAGCATTTACGGTATTTCCTTTTCAAAATGCTTTGAAAATCTAAAAGTGTAATCTTCTTTAAAGTGACAAAAACTGTTATTTTTTCTCAAAACAATCTCTAAAATTATTTATAGGGCTTGAGGACTTTGCCCTCGCCCCAGAACCTGTATTTTTTCAATGCCAAAAACTTATGTGCTGAAAAATCTACCCGGTGCGGTACCTAAATTCAAAATAAATAAATTCACAATATTTAGCAATATTTTTAGACAAAAAAATTTTGTGAAAAGAAATCGTTCAACCAAACAATATGGTTTGCTATTAGGAAACTACAAAAAAGTGGGGATCCGTAATCACTGGACGTTTGCACCGAGGCCCTAGCTGATGAAATTAAGGCATTAAAATTGACCATTTCTACGTTTATAATTTAGCTATATTCCCATTCACGGGTTATGGCTTTGTTTCATTATCATGTTACCGCTACGGTACGCAATCAGCATCAGCTACTGACGTGCAAAACTTCAAAATGGCATTCATTATTTTAAAAAACCACTATTTTCAAATTATCATCAAAAATTTAACTAAATACAATATCTTAAGCGCTTTTGCGTT
Source organism: Trididemnum nubilum (assembly GCA_963965965.1). Lineage (NCBI taxonomy): Eukaryota > Metazoa > Chordata > Ascidiacea > Aplousobranchia > Didemnidae > Trididemnum > Trididemnum nubilum. Next base: position 28,859,391 of record OZ014486.1, read on the forward strand.
TATAAATTATTGAATATTTCACGACCGTAAATTAAAAAAAATTGAGTCCTCGGTCCTTGGTCTCGACCACTTTTGTCAATGGCCTCGAGAGGGTCTGTCCTCGAAAGTCCGTCCTTAGCCTTGGATTTTTTTGAGTTCTTGGCCTTGGCCTCGAACGTTAGATCCTCGACTCCACCTTTGTTAACCATATTGGTTTGTTATATTCTTTAGCCATAAACGTGGTATTCATCTTAAAATATTATTTACTACCGGTATTGGGTGTAGATTTGGATAATTGAAATTGCAATTACATTTTATTCATCACGTTGCGTTGGTCAGGAGACAGCAAAGTGACCTTTTCGATCTTCGAGTTAAGCTGCAACCTGCCCATCTGTCTACCACACATGATGGAAGCTTTACATTGTCCCTTTAATTGCTAAACTTCAAGCAAAGAAGCAGTTAATACCAAGTTTTAAAGTGGTTTGTTTTGACCCGACTAGGAATCGAACCCAAGTCTACCGTTTCAGTAGTAGACGCTCTATCCACTCGACTATTGATCCGATAAAAGTAAATTGATAGACGGCGAAAGCTTTAAATCATTTTAGTTAGTTAATTGATTAATTAATAACCAGTATAATACTTCAATACTTTAAGCAAAAGTGTTCCTTTTTCTCATTACCAAGAGGCTGTTTGAGTTGATGATCAAAGGTCTCTTCGCAACTTCCTGTCGCTGAATGATGGTATAACAATATTACAGAAGTGTAAGTACTGATTAGTAAGTCTGTGGTGAATGGTGCTAGCGCTAGCTTTTACTATGGTAGTTGAAAAGCAAATCTTCGCTAAAGAGCTTGATGTGATCAGCCGTAACGCAGCACCAGACAAAATTTTTAAAGCAGATATCATTATTTTGTTATTCAACGCTAAACGTTTTTACTATTCTTCTGGTCCTTTTTGGAGTTAAAATGTTACGTGTTAACAGTTTAAGAGTAACTAGCTAATGAGTTACTTTGAAAAAAGCAATAAAGTTTATCTCAATGCAACAAGTATTCAATTTCAACTTAATAATTGCACAAAGAATGCAATGATATGAAAATAATAGCGGATAAAATACTGTTACATTCAGTATACCTACTGTAGAATATTATTAGAAATCTCAAAAAACACAGACACTCATACAAAAGCATATTATTACACGCTAACCTAACAAACATGTAGTGGAAAGATGAACCTTTAGCGTAAAGCTATCTATTGAGGTGTGGATTGTGTGTTTTTTTGTTTTTTGTTTATGATTAAAACTTCTTAAATTTTTGTTGCATATTTTGAATCACAAATGCGTAGAACCATTCAAAACTGTATTATTTAGCATTTGATAGTGATAGCGTTTAATTGTACAGCTTTTGGATATTCTCAATTCACAACCAGGGTGTCGAACCGTTTCAAATAACGGTTCGGGTTCAGGTTTAGCTCCGGCTCAAAATATTTTAGCGGTTCAGGTTTGGTTCGGGTTCACTTGAGCACCACTTTCGAGGTTCAGGTTTGGTTCAGGTTCACCCAAGTAAAATATTACTGGTTCAGGTTCGGTTCGGGTTCATTGACTTGAAATTTAACTGTCGTTACTCGTTTCGTCCAGAAAAAAAAGGAGAAATTGCTGATCCTGTTGAAGTTCACCACTTCTCTTACTATGCGTGTACCAGCGCCAGCAGCATCCACATATGGAAATATATATTCTTACTTTTGTTAGGGGTTCAGGTTCGGTTTGGGTTCACTTGAGCACAATTTTGAGGGTTCAGGTTTGGTTCAGGTTCACTGAAGTAAAATTTTGCTGGTTCAGGTTCGGTTCGGGTTCACCAAAATGAAACGGTTCATTCGGGTTTACAGTTCGGGTTCAGGTTCGGTTCGACACCCTGTTCACAACACAAAAGCTTAGAAAAAAAAGACAAGTTGGTACAATCTGCCTTTCCTAAATGTACAAACAAAGCAAAGTAACACTGGCATGACACTTGCGGTTGTCCAAAACCCACCAATACCATATTGCTACTTAATTTTGATGCTTTGTGTCCGAATGCTTGAAAATCTGGTTTAATTATGTGCTTGTTACGTCGTGTTATGAAAACATGCTCAACTACCGAGTTCTAAACAACCAAAACAGACGACTAAACAACCCTCTGGATAAAATACGACACCAATTTTTTTCACTATTGGGATAACCTTTTTTGGAAAAGTATCAAGAAGGTTTGCGAAACTACTAAGTGGTCTTATAGTTAAACTGAAATTTGATGTTGCTATTAATGTTTACTGCACATGCATTAAAACTGGAACGTATTTCCAACTTAAGTATTTTACTCCGTTTTCTTCATGTCGTGTACAAATTTTCTTGTTTGCGTGATGCAAATAATTCATACATCGGTATGGTACGCGATATCTTAGCTCAAGGATTCAGGAACATCCCCACCTCAAAACCACAAAATCAACAATTCGTGATCACATACAAAAACACGCCAAAGCTGCTAGGTAAATGATACAGATTTGAATCAGTGATGGAGTCGAGTACTCAACTTCCGAGTACGAGTACGAGTACCCCAAAAAACTTCGAGTGCGACTACGAGTACTGATATTGAAAAATGTACTCGAGTACGAGTACCGTAAAAAAGTTCGAGTACGAGTACGAGTACTTTTACAAGTTAAGCAAACAAAATTTTTAAGTTGTAACAGCTCAAAATTTGTCGCAAAAACATAAACGAATGCGTTTTTTTCTGTGAGTGGGATGTTAAGAAGGCGCACAACTGCAGGCGACAATTTTCTGACAAGTTACACGCAAAATTACTGTTATATTTTAAACAAATTAGGTACCTTGACATTGAAAGCAAGTGCACGTTTTTTTGCGCGTCGCTAAAAACCTTGGCTAGCAGAAGCAGCAAATTGCTCATTGTTGCAAGAAGTTCTGTTGCAGCCGCAGAAAAATATTTAACTCTAAAACTGAGCAAAGAATCATCTTGAAATTTTTGGTAAAATTCAAGCGTTGATTGAAGTTACGGCAAAGAATGCATGTCAAGAACCAGCGTTTTTGAATGGCACAAAAGATTTTGTGCAGGCCGGACCAGAGTTGTAAACGGGCCGACTAGCCCAGGGCCGAACCCGGCCCGAACCCGAAAATATAAGCCCGAACCCGGCCCGAGAACTAATTTGAAGCCCAAATCATGCCCGAAAAAACGCGAAAGTTAAGTTCGGTCTGAAAAAAAAAGTACCTCTCAAGTCAGAATTAAGCCCGAAACTTTTGTCAACTTTATGCCCGAACCCGACCCGAAAAGCCCGGCCCGACTTACAACTGTGGGCCGGACTGATGTTGAAGATGATGAACGTTCACGACGCCCAACCGCATCAAAATTCATTAATAATATCCGAGAAATTGAAAAAATTGTCCGAGAAGATCGTCGGCTTAGTATTCGACTGATAGCAGAGAGGATGTCCATTGACAAAGAAACAGTGTGGCAAGTAGTGCCTGACAATCTGCATATGATAAAGATCTGTGCACAAGTTGTCTCAAAGTTTTTAACTAGCGATCAAAAAGAAAAACGCCAAGAGATTTGCGCTGACATTTTAAAACAAATTGAAGAAAACCCTAAATTTTTAGACAGTGTGATTCCTGTACCTGCGATGAGACATGAATTTTCCAGTACGACCCCAAGACAAAGAGGCAGTCCATGCATTGGAAAACCGCAAACTCACCACGGATTAAGAAAGCAAAATAAAGCAAAATCAATATTCAAGACAATGTTGATTGTTTTTTCTTGGGTGTTGTCGTGTTCTTTTTTTTTTACAAAAATCCGAATGAATCGCTGTGTTGATGCTAAGGGAGAATACATCAAAGGGGAAACAAAATAAAATGACCTTTTTTTCTTCAATAAAATTGCTTTATGTCACCAGTCTTGTTATTTAATAGCGACACCTCGTATACCGTATGCTTCTTTCAATCACAAATCAATCACAACTTTCAAAGTCCTCTACTCCAATATGATTACCCACAACAATTTTTTAGGAGTTTTTGCGATTTAATGTTATATTCAATTAACATTTAATCATAGGTGGGCAAGGTAATGCAAAACGTTAGCTTCGTTAACCACTAGTCCGTTAACAAAATTCACACCTCCGTTAACGTCAATCCGTTATTTTCAGTTTTAATTAATGGAAGTTAATAAAGTCCGTTAATTCGTTAATATTTTGTGTGTAATATACATTTCTTTATATTCACTCGCTTTTAGAGCACGTATTGACGTTGTTGAGCTGATTGTAAGGAAATATTTATTGCTCAGGTGGTCTTTTTTGTGTTTTGGAAGTTACATTTTACAGTCTAATCTAATTTCAAGACAAAAATAAGTTCAAATGCACTAACGAAGCTGCGATTGGAAAATCTTTGGAAATTGCGAACCGCAATAATTAATAGACCTACGAGGCTGCAGCTTACTATTTGCTACAAAAAAGAGCTCCTTTCTTCGCTTTCTTCTATAAAGCTCGTACTAATACGCAACAAGTGTTACCAGTGCAAACTGGTTTGTACCATTATGATCAGGGCTGCCATCAAAATGAAACCAAAAATAAGGACAGCAGGGAAACACAATGATAATAAAATAACAAAGATCGAAATGTAAAAAACAAAGTGTACGGTATTCATGCCAGTGCGACCAGAGTCTAGTTATACTTTGCACTAGATAGGATTTGATCTAGCAGTTCTTTGTTCTTACAAAGTATCTGTCGCATCTCACCTCAGCTCGCTTCTAAGTTTACTTTGACTTGTAGAATAGACTTGACTGTCTTTTCAGAAAGGCTGTTTCTTTCTTTACTCCATTGCGCTGAAACAAGGAGAACACACGCTCCACAAATGCATTGCTAACAGGCATGGAGAAAACAATACTTATCAACTTGTAGAGAAGCGGAAAAGAGTCATTCGTGGCAAAGATATTCATCCACTGTATGAGAACTACCCCTACAATAAAACAAAAATAAAGACACAAATCAAAATAAGGACATTTTTTAGAAATAAGGACAAAAATATTTTCTAAGACGCAGATCTTCAAAATAAGGACAAATCTTAGAAATAAGGACGTTATGGCAGCCCTGATTATGATAAATGAATGGTGCAAGATGTTAACGATAAAAATTTTAACGGAAGTTAACAGAACTTAACGGAAGTTAATTTAGTCCGTTAACATGAAAAAACTTTTTACGGATTAACGAGTTAATGAAAAAGTTAGCTTCGTAATTAACGGATTAACGATTAACGGACTTGTGCTCTCCTATGCATTTAATTAAAGACTATCTAAAACTGTATTTTTATAACGGTATTTTATTCTGTATTTTATTCTGTATATTTTTTTATACTAATTTATAACGGTATTTTATTCTGTATATTTACCTGTTTATTGTTCTAATATTTAATTTCAGATCTAACATCCATTTTTGTAAAATAATCCTAATTAGTGCTTAGTCATATTAATATTTCAAACGCATTTTACATGCGTTGTCAAAAGACTTGACTTATTATTTTATCAATTTCTTGCAAAAAAAGTAAAGTTTTGCTTACAGCTGCAACTCAGCTACAGAATAACTATGCAACTACGCTATCTCTATCTGACCTAAATCTGAAATTTAACACAGAAAATATTGCCTCCAAATCTAAGTCTATGCTTTTTCGGATATCCCTACCAATACCACAGTAAAACTATTATTTGGGATTGGGAGATTACAGTAATACATCTACTGTAGAAATATTCTATCAACATTTGAGCTGAAACCGCTAAATGCTAACCCAACTGATGCAGTCTTTGTTACACGCGTGGCTCGATTTTTATGGTATGTAACTTTAATTGCTAAATAAATTAAAATTTGCGGCAACTTTCACACGTTTTCTGCAGGAGAAAGGCATTTGTTGTCAAGCAATACTATGCGCTGTCGACCCAATCACTTTACCACATTCCAACGCTTGATTTCGCTCGTTCTCACCATTAAAAAGCTGTTTGTTCAGCTGCGGTCTGCACGGATTCCAGCAAAAGCAACTCAATGAATTAGCGGGTTTTATTGGCTGCAGTTTACTATCAAAAATTCATTTTGTTTATTACTTTTAGCGAAGACCAAATGTACTCGTGTACTCGGCGCTTTTTTTGACCGAGTACCGAGTACATTGACCTTCGAGTACGAGTACCAACCGAGTACCGGGGTTCCGAGTACGAGTACTCAAAAAATGGTACTCGAGTTGTACTCGAGTACGAGTACTGTACTCGAGTACTCCAACACTGATTTGAATGGTTCTAAAGTTCTACGCATTTGTGATGCAGAATATGCTACAAAAATACAAGACGCTTTACCCATAAGAAAACACAATCCTCACTCAATAGACAGCTTTACGCTAATGCTTCATCTTTTCTACTAAACGTGTATTAGGTTAGCATGTAATAGTATGCTTGTGTGTGTGTGTTTCTTTTTTTTTCAGATTTTAATAAGATTCTACAGTGCAGTAGGTACTGAATGCGCAGCATATGCTCAATTACTTTCATATTATTGCATAGTTTGTACAACTGTTACATTAAACTTGAGTACTTGTTACAAATCAAATCTAATTTTTCATTATACTCGCTGTGTTACGCCGAAGCGTGCAACAAGTTTGTGGGGCCAATCTCTGCGTCATTGCGCCCGGGCAACACAGCTCCTTTCGAAGATATGTTGCAGCGGTGGTGAGCCTTTGGCAACACTGAGTCCGATTTGATCGGCCTAAGATTTGAACCTTCGATTTCCCGCTCCAGAGACGAACGGGTTACCGCTCGACCAACCAACCGGCAAGTACTTGTTGCGTTGAGGTAAATTTTATTGCTTTTTTTGAAAGCAACTCATTTGTTGTTAACATGTAATATTTGTACTCTAAAGAGGACCAGAAGAATGGTTAAAAATATTTAGCGTTGAATAACAAATGATATTTGTTTCAAAAATTTTGTCTGTTGCTGCAATCAGACTAGTTAAAAGCACCTTACCACCACGGTATTACAAAAGCTGAAATGGGTGTGCCAAAAAACTTTAGGAAAAGCTTTTACTTGGATGGGAAGATTCCATAACTAAAAACGGTTAAAAATTATCGCTGCAGACTCTTGCCTTCGAAATTTTCACATGGGTATTTTTTTGATTGTTAAAAGATAGCAGTATTACAGAATTTGCTGTAATTGTTAAAAAATTGTGATTATTTTTATGATGCTAACCCGAATATTTGCAAAATAAGTTCAAGAATCAGTACAAAATTTGTAAAAGACTTAGGGAAAGCAAAAAACTGGTAATTTTCTTACTTGTATAACACTTTTAAAATTTGATAAACCATTTGAAAAGAAATGAATAAATAGTAAAGAAGATAGATTATGATCTCAGTCAATAATTTAACTATTGTTATGCAGAGTGAGCAGAAAAACCTTCCGTTGTTTAAAGTCTTACAATGACAATGCTAATTTAAACTGATAGTCCAAAGACCACACAGCAATCAGCGAGAATAAATTGACATATATATATTTCGCCTATAAAGGCATCTTCAGTGTCTTATTCAAATAGATTAAGATTCTATTTGAATAAGACACTGAAGATGCCTTTATAGGCGAAATATATATATGTCAATTTATTCTCGCTGATTGCTGTGTGGTCTTTGGACTATCAGTTTAAATTAGCATGTAGAACAGCAATCCGAGAATTAGCTTAGATGTACAGTGAAAGGAGATCCTCGCAACAAAACAATAAAATGACAATGCTGTTTTAATTATCCACAGCGTTGAATTGAATTTATACGGCTTGATAGAATTGCCATTAGACCTAGAATAAAAGGTTCGAAAAAATAGTAATTAATTTGTTTAACTGTTTCAAGCGTTTTAAAGCATGCATATACGTTATTGTGAAAAATTTTGTCGCTCAGGAAGAAGCAGTATCTGCAAATTTAAGAAAAGTCGAAATTCGTTTTCGACTAAGCAAAAAAACAAAAAACAACATGAATCTGATAAAAAGCAAACAATTTTTTTCTGCGATAGGTTAAAAGTTTTAAGTTGCAGACTCAGCACAGCTTCAACTTGGTGCTATGGGCTCCTCTTCGACAAAGCAGAGACACCCCAACTTTTTCTTAGCCCAAGTCGTGACTTTAAACCTCTTAAAAAGATTTAAACAAATCAATCACTAGTTTTTCCAGTCTTTGATTTAAAGCCAAACGAAACTCAATCAAGAAATAATTTCGCTCCAACTATCTCCGTAGATAAAATTGCAACAACATTGCCATAGTTAGGTTTTAAAATATGGTAGGTTTTTCTGCCCTACCCTGTGTTACACAATATGTGTCTTTGGGGTGCTTGTAACAGAACAAAAAAACAAAAGCTAGTAAAAAATGTAAAGTCTTTGTTCGCTTCTATTGTCAATAATAGCAAAAAGGTAACGAGCACTATACAGTAAAACTGAATGTAGCTAGAGTACTTTAATAAGTCTGAGTGCCTTATCAAAGAAGCATCTGCTATGTATCAGTCTGTTAATATCAGGATTTCATAAAACGCTCAGCAATGAAGAGAAGAGTTAGAGGGAGTATCATAGCCAATGGTAAACTCAAAACTTCTGATAAAAGCGCTGAACTGGCTTTGAGCAAGGAGCAGATTCTCCAACAAAACTTTGCAAAAAGTAAACTGCAAAACCTAAGTTGTTTTAGCAAAATTGTTTGCCTAATCTTCTTGTGCGATTTAATGTATTATTTCATGAAAGTGTTTTCCCCAAATTATTTTACTGTATATTCAAAACACAATAAACACCATGAAATAACATAGAACACTGCCGTAGTTATTCAAATTAACTTCACTAACGTTTAGACCCGCATTTATAATTTCCATTTTTCTTAATTATGACTTGGCGGTGTTACATTTCTATTGGTATTTCTTTTTTTCTCTTTTTTTCTTTCGTGCAGTGTTGATTGTTCGATTGACATTAATTCTTTGATGCATTCGCTGTTACTATCCCCGCTTGGGGAATCAAATGTTAAGTTAGATTTTAATTGCTTTTAGCTGTTTTTATCTATATCTTTTACATCACAAAAAAAGCCGAAATATTTTGTGTAACGGTCATAGCTCTCGTCATAGATGAATGTACTTAAATAAAATCCTCAAAAATCTGCATGATGATAGTAGAAATACAGTAATGGGAGGTGTTCCAGCTTGCGTAAAAGTAAAAGTGTAGAAGAAAAGTAATGTAAATAATTTTAGTAGTAAAAGTAGAAAGGAATTTCAATTAACTTTTTAAAATGTGTAATATAGAAAATGGAAACTGCGTGGTTTACGTCATCATACAACCATAGCGTGAAATGCTTACTAGAAATACGATTATCATAAGTGCAACCGAAGCCTACAATCAATTTATAACAGTATGCAGCTTAGCAACTAACTATACAGCTTATACTTTTGCTCTGATTGTGTTTTATAAACAACTGAACTGACGTGTATTAATCATATCAAAAAAAGAACCGGCTTTTACAAACGGGCAAAAGATTTTAAAAGCTAATAATCAATGAAAGGCTATTGTGGAAAATAAACTCGAAAAATTTACTTGGAATAATAAAATTAGGGTAATGTAATCATGTGCTGTGTTCTGTGTATAGTTTTGTACATACAGTACATAGTATAACTGATACAACAGTTTAAATTTTTAGACAGAGGGAATAACAAATTGACAAAAGCTAGAATAACTTAGTAAACAAGTCTATCATAGAAGAGTCTACGTAACTTCCAATGTTTAGGAAATCGAGTCATAACACACCAAAGCCTCTAAATTTTGGAATATTTGCTATCAATTGTTATACAGTATTAGCATTTAGCTAATAATTTTATTGTTTCATTTTACTATTATTTTTAGATTTATTATTTTTACTTTAAAACGGGCAGTTACTCAATTAGCATTTCTAGCACGTTGTTACTTGAGCAAAAAAACGTATATGAAGCAGAAAAACTTTAGTTTTAGTTTTTATTTTACGGTTTTTATATTTGAAATTTTATAGTCTTTAAATGATTAATTCTGTTAGAAGGCGGTAAAAATGAAACACTTAGTAACTGTAAAGTATTTGTTCCTCAAAAAAAAACAAATGCAGAAGTACAGCTAGTTGCTTACTTAGGTAAAACTACTTCGTTACTTAACACCCCAAACTGTTAGTAGTCCTGGCCAGAGGCGACTCTTGATCACTTTGAAAGAGCAGCAGCTAATTATACAAAAACATTTGGGCCCTAAAAACCAACTTCGTAGGTAAACTCAACTACAATGAAAAGAATGTATTAAAAATGAGCTTGTTAGTTCAACAAGAGTCTACTTCGCAGTTATCTTTGTAATCATTCAAAACTCTTGTCTCATGTATTGTAATGTCTCAAATGCAAAAACGGCACGCTGGGAACGGACAAGAAAAACTGCTTCAAGAATATCATTGATTTGAAAATATTTGATCAATTATACAGTATTTTCAAAATATCAATGACATTTCGATCACTGACGTCGAAACTTAGATTCAAGGTTTTGCCGGGCGTTACTGGCGCACTTCTGAAGACGTAATGTGTTAGAAAACCTTTATATAGACATTACTTTCTATTAAGACTTACATCTTTATTTAAACATGCGGTTAACATTGTAGTATCGCTAGTAGCAGCCTGGCGGTTTTAGTCGCTGCTTTGATGAAGGAATTCTTTGAAAAAACAAAAAAAAAACGACGTAAAAATATGATCTGATCTAAATAAACATATTTACTACACGTATTTTAACCTTGAAGAGTTACTGATCTGCAATGTTAACTCGACCAAGGATGATGTATAAGCAGGGCTGACATAACGTCCTTATTTCTAAGATTTGTCATTATTTTGATGGTCTGTGTTTTGGCAAACATTTTAGTCTTAGTTTTCCTAGAAATGTGTTTATTTTGTCTTGTGTCCCTAATTTTTGTATTATTTTAGGAGTAAAGGTGCTCATACCGGGTAATTAGGTAGGTCAATTCGAATAATCAGCTGGAATAACTTACAGAATTAGCAATATCAAGCAAAAAATGTACCATGCTCAAGCAAAGACCTTGTTTGTTTTTTGTTGGTAGCCATAAATCGGCAGTAAAAATGCTTAATTACAGTATCTCGCGAGAACTTTTTTTTGTTGGTCATCGCCATTCAATCGGCTGTAAAATGCCCAATATTCAGACGGAGACTTTTGTTTTTGGACCGTTGGAATGGTAGTGACCCACGGGAACCTTGCTAGATCTGGCATGACTCACGAGACGAAAAAGTTGCTAATCCCTGTTCTTATTTTTGGGTTTTTGTTGATGACAGCCCTGTGTATAAGTGTATGGCTTATGCTGTACATTGTACAACTATTTGATTGATGATGTTTCATTATTTCAACTTTTCAAGATAAGCTAATTACTACACAGCTGTTAAAGCTGGTGAAACAAAATTTGAAAGTAGCACGTTTATATTAATGCTTCTGACTAAGAGCGACCACGTACTTGCAACTTCATTTAACGCATTTAAGTTACTATTTTAAAGCTTAATAAAAGTAAAAGTTGGATACTATCGCGAAGTTCGAGCTGGTATTGAAGTTCGTAGCGATGTCAAGTTTTAGTCTAGCATATACTCTTCCACAACTTTACACTAATTGTAGTATCTTACCACAGTACAAGCTGTCATATGTTCATTACCAGCACGAACTTGCTATCCACTAAACGCAGTTTTACATTTCTGAACAAGCCAAATGCTGCTTGAGCTGCAGCAGCTTATTATAGTTGTATTTCTCATTTTTATCGCAACAAAGAGTAACGAAAGACAAGCTGCGATGTCATCGCGTACAATTTCAATGCGGTATAAAAGCTGCAAAGTGAAAAGCCTTTTTAAGAACTTCTTTTTTTTTAATTACAATAATTATAAAAATGCAATCGTAACCCACAGTGGGTAAGGGCATGTTTGCCTTTGTCGGTTTTTTTATGATTAAATTCTACAAAAAAAGCTTTTTATTTTAAATCAATTTGAATTTAAGTAAATTTTATTCAAAAATAACGTCTGGAAAATTTTGAAGTTGCTTAAGGTAAAGAAAGGTTTCCTATTTTGAGGTTGTCACTTTCCGAAATCTAAGCTACTTTTGGCTCATATTTAGCTTAAATGATGTCATAAAACGTTTTTGTGACCTAAATGTTTTGACTTGGGCATTTTATAGTTTAATATTAAATACAAGCTTGTATAAAAAATCTGAACCGCCAATGACATCATTGGAACAAAAATTAAAAATCACATATTTTTTGAAAACATAGCTCTGACGTCACTATGATGACGCTATCAACTCAAAAACTAATTTTATTAAAAATTTTGGTAAACACCAAACCACATGCCAAATTTGGTGTTTTCATGACTAAATAGGAGGCATTTTGAACTTCTTCCCCGTGAAAAAGCATTGGTCAAATAGGTCGTGTAAAATAGGGGTTAAGCAAAGCTCTAGTCCAGGGTAGTATTTGGGGAAAAAATTAGTTTTACTTTTATCTTGTTGAGCATTTTAATAGAAGAAGTTAAGAGAACTTCAGTCTACCAGTAACCTGGGTATTCAAAATATACCAGTGGATTAGTCCAATTCCGTGATCATACTGTACATAGGCGTAGCCAGGATTTTTGATTGAGGGCGGGAACCACAAATCACATGCAATGACGTCATCAAAAATTTTTTAAAGAGAAACTTTTTATGGGGCAAAGATATCGTAAAATAGAAGATCGGAAGCTGTGGCCTGCATGTTGGCACTTAAGCAGGATTGTGATAAAAGAAGAAGGCTTAAACTAACAGTTTAAAAGTGCAAATGTCTAACGTGGGATTCGTGTTGGGTAAACTAGTGTAACTCAAACATATCGAAGATAGGGATTTGGGGGCGGAGCCTCAATCCTCCGGAGGCTATGGTGGTCTGGGGGCGAAGCAATTTTTTGAAAAAAAAAGCTATTTTAGTGCCATTGGATCACATTTTGCACGTGTTCAAAGTCATTTGAAAAAACTAGATTTTTAACATTCGAAAGCCAATTGGATATAAATTTAATTGTTCAATCCTCATTTTACTTGCAATTTAAGTTCAAAACACGTACGTTTAAAATCATGCATTTTGGTGTTAAATTTTGTAAGCAATTTGGCCCAGGTAAGGGGAAGTATGATGCACTGCCTCCTGCATATAATAATCCACTGAAAGATTTTTCTTAGAGATTTTTGTTTTGTCATGAAATCAACCTGTTATAGGAGTACAAGTACGGCCAGGGAGCCTTGGCCCCCTCAATTCAAATTCAATAATTTGTCCCATAAGCATTGAGCATTTCCCCTGGCAAATTTATTTTTCAAAAGTGTTTCTTGCTTAAAAACTGGCGAGGTGAAGGTGAAATGCTTTTGAAAAATAGCACAATAGATGGTTACACATATTAAGCGTGTCATGTCCTGGCCGGATTTACATTTCGCGGGTCTCCTGGTACTTGGGGGATTATCGCAACATCTTTCTGCCCAACATAGGTGATGACCAAAAAAATGTTTTACGATCTGAAGGCGGGATCCAGGCACTGTGCCATATGGTAAATCCAGGCCTGGTTATTACATTACGTTCATAAAAAGGTAAGATGAGGGCCTGAGATAGTATTTTTTTAAGACATAAAAAACTCAATTTAACCTGGGTAATAGATTTAGATTGGTTAGCAATGAGTGGCCCGGGTTCCCCGGTCGTCAATATTACTGGTAATTACTGTTGTACGCGTGTGTACTGTTGTACACGAAGATGCTAAAAGAAACTGAAACTGAAGAAACAAGTCTTTTTGTCACATTTTTATCATTGGTGGCAATTTGTTTGGGGGGAACTAGGCTCCCTGCTCCCCCTCCCCTGGCTACGCCCATGTACTGTACAAATTCTTTGCACTGTGTCAACTCTTCTTTACACTGATGATGAAATCAGTTCACATCGAGACACAGGATTGGTCCCGTCATGGGTTGCTGCCTGCTGCAGGATTGCTGTCTTACCTGCGTCACTTGGAGTTGAAACGTGGAGTTGAAACTTTTAAATAATATCGAAATTTCGTTATAGTAGTCGTGCTTTAGCTACAAAAAACAAAAGTAGTAATGTACAAGGTAAAATGAGAAGAACTACATTATTTAATCAAAATGTTTGGGAGCGTAAACTAATTTTTTGTACAAAGCATAGGTATAAAGTAACAAAAGTAGTTTTACTTCAGTAGCCTACTCAAGAAGAATTTGGCGATAACAAGTACTTTTTGAGTAACATTGTTTTTGGATACTTTCTTTTTTTACTTGCTTACCTTTGGCGTGAAGTAACGCTCCTTAAGTAGCATTTTGATTTAGAAAAGCACAAATTACTGTAGTTTTAAATTTAAACCACAAATTCGTCAAAACGGTCGACTTTTCTTCGTGCAATTAAATGATTCCAAATAAATTCTGCGTGGCATGATTTTCAAATTTAGAAGATTTACTGTAGCTAGTCTTTTTAATTACTAGTACTGAATATAATAACAAAAAACTTGCAACAATTAATAGTTCATGACTTCTTGAAAGAGTGAGGGTTAGAAAACCAATCATTAGTGGAATTGATGTGAAGGTAGTCGACCAGTAGTCAACTAGTCATATGTCGATTAAATAATTAGTTGATTTTGCTTAAATGGTCTCAGAAATACTTGCACTTAAGTACTTTTAACACGACTACTTTTTACTTTTACTCAAGTACTTTTTTTGGTCAAAACTTTGTACTTTACTTCCAATAGTTTTTTCGTCAGTAACAAAACTTTTACTTGATTACAATTTTCGAGTACTTTTTACGCCACTGGTACAAAGACCATAACCCACATCTGCTAGATGGACTCTCAGTTTTGTTGCAAACTTTCAGCCACGGGGTATCATTCCTTGATGAAGCTTTACAGTAGCTACTAAGTATGTGCGGTGACAGTGAACTGTGGCAAGGTGTCTCCCCTTAATTTGATAGCACCACCGTTGGGCAAAGAGTAACAATCAACACTCAACCGTAATTTTGCTTTACTGAATTGATTTTGTTACCCAAGAATTGTTTATTTAATATGAAAAATGTTAATAAGGCCTCTACAACAGAAAAAGAAGTAGGCTTTATCACAATCATAACTAATATCTAAGTTTATAGAAAAAATATCTGAAATAAAATATTAAACAAAAATTAATCCAACTGTAAAAAATGATTTTTGTTGACCTACCAAATTACGATTCTGAAATTTTCTTTGTGTTAAAAGTTGCTACAAACAGGAAAAACGGGAATCTTAATTGCTTTTATTAGCAAATTCACTTTGTTGTAACAAATTACCCTATACTCATTATTGATTATATTCTACAATATGTTTTAAATAAAAGGTTTTGTTAGTATTTGTCTTTAGCAAACAGTGGAAGAGAATTTTTCATTTGGTACGTCTCTTTTGAACGATATATTCTTTTTAACAATTCTTTTGAACAACAACAATTTTTCTCTAATGGGGCACCAAACGTAAAGTAATAAAAATGCTTGTTTATTTTTGAAGATAAATTTGAAGCCTTACTTTGGTAATGCTGTCTCAGTTATCTACATAGATGGAGGAAATTTTTGTCTTGATTGAGTTGCCATTAGGCCAAGAATCCAAATTAAAAAAAACTAGTGCTTAATTTGTTTGAATTTGATTAAGAATTTCAAAGTTCTAACCTGCTTGAAAAAAGTTTTTGGGTGTCTCTACTTTGTTCAGGAGGAGCCAGTAGCACCAAAATGAAGCTGTGTTGAGTCTGCAACTTCAAATTTTAAACCCTTTGCAGAAAGAATTAATAGTTTGCTTTTAATCAGAAACGTTTTTTTTGCTTAGTGGAAAATGATATCCAAAATTTCTTCAGTTTGCGGATGCTGCTTGTGGATCAGTTGTAAAGTTTGTCACAATATATCCTCCAGTTTCCCCGCGCAAGCTAAATCGAGACTTTAAAAAAATCAAACAAATTAATCACTAGCTTTTCTAGTCTTATATTCTTGGCGTAATGGCAATTCAATCGCAACATAAATTCACTCCAACTATGAGAATAACTGAGACAGCATTGCCATAGTAAGGTTTTACAATGTGGTAGATTTTTCTGCCCCACCCAGAATTAAAACTCAGCAGCAAATTAACCGTATACTTTGTATAGTTTTTAAAGTTGTTTCAGGTTTGCTTTTGTCATAACATGGATTCTAAAAACGAAAAGCTATTAAAAGATTTAGGGTATTTGAATGGACGGGTAGGACGATGGATTACAAATATCGGACGTGGTGGAGATGGAAATGTAAGCCTTCATGAATTTGAAGAAAATGGACTTATAAGAAATGTTGCTGTTAAGCGTGTCACAAGAAAAGACCCCGACTGGCAAAAGTAAGTTCCGGATAAATCAAATAAGCATCACAACAGTTGTTGGCCTGTTTTGAAGATGAAAAATATTTTTAAAACATCAAATCTTTATTGTACGTGCTGTGTTACGCCTAAGCGTGTTACGAGTTAGCGGGGCTCATCTCCACGTCATTGCGTTCGAGCAACACAGCTCATGTCGAAGAAATGTCGCAGTGGTGGCGGGGATTAACAACATTGTGTCGAATTTGATCGACCTGAGATTTAAAGTTCAGACCTCCCGGTCCACAGACAAACGCGTTACCGCTCGAACAACTGGTCAGGATTGAAAAATACTGTGATAAGCGGAATTTAAGCTTATCACTCGCTAGCTAAACGAGCACTAACGCGTTCTTCTCGAGAGCAAGAATTCTGAGGTTTAAATCTTCAAACCAATTCGACTGACCGTAAGCAAACTGACCGCGAACCAACTAACCGCCAACATTGGGTTTAGTTGGTGGTCAATTATTTCGTAGTCAGTTTGCGGCAGTTGGTTGTTGTGGATTCAAATTTCGGGCCGGTCAAATTGGACACAGTGTTGGCAACGGCTCGCAACCGCTGCAAAATTTCTTTTTACAGAGCTGTGTTGCCCGGGCGCAGTGACGCTCAGATATGCCCGGCAGACTTGTTACGCGCTTCATTGTATTACACCGAGTATAATGAAAGATTTAAATTGATTTGGAATTCGACGTTACCGTAATTTTTAAGCACAAAGAAAAACCAAGGATACTGTTAAGGTTTTCAACTTACGTTTCTGTTTTATTTTATTATTCACAAACTAAATAAAATTAATTATTTTTCGATAAGCATAGTTGATTAATTGTTTTCAGAAAGACATTATCTTTACGAAACGAAGCTCTAAATCTCCAACAACTTAAACACGATAGAATTGTGATGTATATCGGCAGCAGTGTCGACGAAAATTCTTTTAGGTAAGCTTTAAAGTCAGTTGAACAGGTTTTATTACACTTTCATACTTATGCATAAAGCGTATATCCTATTCTTTGGCACCATGCAGCCTTTTTTTGCCCGAGGTAGTGGGATAGGGACAAATTGCTTCTCCTTCTAAATGTTTTGCAGTACCGCGCCAAGTTTGTGCACAGCAAAAAAAAAAGAATAAAAAAGCGAAACCTTTCCAACTTTTCTGGTGATCTTATTTGCATACATTTCCTGCGAAGCTTTGAAGTTTAGTTCACGCATGTAAACGAAGCACTCTCTCTTAATGTCCAACCACATCAAAGCAAAGCGCCCTTTTTAGGTTCTGCTTACAAGTCTTTTATCAGGCTGGGCCACCATATCGGTCAGACAGCTCCTATGGATAATAAGAGTAACGTGTCTTTCCCAAGGCTGCAACAACAAATTGCCAGTTCGAGAATTAAATCGGAAGACAGCAACCTTTTGATCACTAATCCGACGCTCTATTACTGAGGTATCATCGCCGCTGATAAGCAAAACCGAGCAAATATTTCAAAATTTCAAGTTTTGCCGAATCTCCTCTGTAAACTAAAATCTTATGCCAACATTGAACTAATTCACGCCGGCAATAAAAGTTTTTTGGAGATGCTATTGCTTGACTTGGTCATTTTGTAATCTACAGCCTATTAACTAAACGTATAACTTCAAAATGGTAGCAATCATAATACGACTGAAAACAAAATCAGGCAATAAATAAGGGATGACGCCACTGCATTGATGTTGTCAGTTTAAAAAAAAATCATAAAAACCAATCAACGTTCTAGGGGCGCAGGGAAACTTTACTTTTCAAATGATCTTTTCTCCGCTTCAAGAAGCAAAATGTTGTATAACAAAGCATAGGTAATACTTTTTACCCAATTCAGAAACTTCGCTCCGCTTCCCACATTTACTCAAAATTTGGTTTAAACCTTTTTATTCTGTTTCTGCAAAACGCATGCTTACCAAAAACGCAAAGTTTCCCTACCAAACGACAAATGTTTAGTAGAAGCTGATGATGTCATTGCTTTTGTTGTTATAAAAATTACTACTGGAGAACGCGAAAGTGAAATATAACCAAGGTGATAAGAAAATTAATGCGGGTAGCAGAACAAGAAAACTGTTTAAGAGTTAAAAATAAATGAACTACATCATCATGAATACCATCGCATACATAAATTTATCTTAAAGCGGGGTAGTCCAACTGGTAGAATTTCAAGTTAGTGTGATAGAAAGGTTGCTGGTTGCCGCTGCGATATCCAAAGTAGCAATGCGTTGTCGTACCTACTGTTACTTGGGAAAGATTCTTGACACTTATTTTCTATTTGGGAAAAACAGACTTTCCGTTGAGGCGGCCCAGTTTACAAAGCACTTGCAAGCAGAACCCTAAAAAATTTGCTTAATTTTGCATGGTCAGAGAGACGCAGAGTGTTTGGTTCTTATACTTATTATAAAATATAACAGAAACCTAAGACAGAAATTGCTTCGGCCCTAATCCCCTTTTTATTAATTATTACGCTGCAAACTGTAGCAAAAATTTTTATTTAGAATACATTTTGGTTTTTTATTATTCTTGGGAATCGACAAATACTTTTGCAAATAGAGCAGAGCTGATACAAAAAAGATTTCTGGACACAGAATGTTCTGTAAGAAATTTCATTGTGGTCATTCGTATGACTCAAAGTTGTGCTTCAAACGAGGACTAATGACAAAATCAATGGGGGTATCTAAAGTAAGGCCAATCGTATTAGACTTTGATTAGCGTTGGCTCCATCCTTTTTGACCCATCCGTTGCAGAGATATTCTACTTCAAACACAACGTTGAGGACTCTAATGTTATAAATACTAATAATTTTTCTTGGCAACTATGTTGTTGATAAGCATTGGCGTCTTAGCGACGCTTTTCCAGTTCTAACCTAAAGCAACGATTAGGCTACTGCATCGAGTTGTTTCGCTACGCTTCAATCGGTTTGATCTTATTAGCACAACAAGTATGAGCTGGTAAAACGAGTAGACTTTTCGTTAGTCGAGCGATTTTAGTAAAAATCAAGCTGGCAGATACATTTCAGTCTAAATCCTTGCTTAGTCTAGCAATAAGGTTTTTATTACTAGACTACACAGTACAAACTCATACCTGATAATAAGACTACCAATACTTGAGTAGGCCTGTTGTATTTGCTTACGGTATTTTACGACCCTAGAATAAATTTTTCCGCCTAAGTTGAAAACAATACCTATTAACCTACTCAAACAACCAGTGGTGCCGAAACCTGGGCGGATATATCCCCCCCAATAATTTGACTGTATACCCCCCAACAATTTGAGTATGGTCTTCATCTGCATCCCCCCCAATAATTTGACTCTGGTGTGCATCTGAGCGCAGGTCAGTACTTGAATTCGGGGAAAAAGTGTACTATTTCTAGTGAAGATCTTTTTTTTTAGGTCTGCAACTGAATTCGGGGCAAAAAAGTGTTCCATTTCTGGTGAAGACCTTTTTTTCTTTTTTTTTTTTTTTTTGGTCTTCACCTGAATTTGGGGTAAAAGGTGTTCCAATTCTAGTGAAACCTTTTTTTTGGGTTTTCACTTAATTTGCTCACCTGAAAAAAGTCTTGGTCGAGATTCATCCTCCCCAATGTTGAAAATAGGACAAAATTGGGGTAAAATTGCAAATTATCTCCCTCAATGCTCAACAAAGATTTGCACCACTGCAAACAACTCTACTAGCCGTAATTTTGCTTGCTTTTAGACGTTTGTTACATGGGCTATCGTACCGTCTACTCTTTATTCCAGCTCGGATCTGTTTTGCTGACAAAATCAAACTGATTAGCTCGCAGCGAAACGACCCAATCCAGTAGCTTAATTGTTGCTTTAGAATAGATCTGGGAAGGCGTCGTTAAGACGCTAATGCTTATCAACGTCAGGATTGCCAATAAAAATAATTAAAATTTATAACATTAGAGTCACCGACGTTGTGTTTGAGGTAGAATATCTCTAGAATGGCTCGGTCAAAAAAGATGGAGTCAACGCTAATCTAGTCTTATACGATTGGCTTAACTTTAGATACCCCCATTAGTTTTGCCTTTAGTCCTCGTTTAAGTTCAATTTCCAATTTTTAAAATAAGCTGATTTTGGAAATACTAAATAGTTTTTGTGTCTAAAATAGTGTTTCCTCGCTTGCCATGTTCTTTTTATTTCATTACGCAATGATTAGAATTACATCATTTGTTTAAAATTGTGCTTTGAACATATGATTTATGCTGCAGTACAACAACGACAACTTTTTTGCGAATAGGAGTGCAGCTATAACGAATTCAGATATCTTAAAGGCAATAAAACGAAGCTGACTTATACGTAAAAGCAAAACTTTGTAAAAACTTATCTTTACATGAAAAATGTGTAGAAAATTTTATACTTAAAATTATTTATCATTTAGTAACATCCTGGAATATTATAGCAGAGGATCTCTGGAAGATTTTTTGCACAGCATTCCTTCCCAAGCTATAAGCGACGCATCACATGCGTTGTCTTGCATTACTTCACAGCTTGCTTACGAAGTGAGTGATAAACTAACTTTAGCTTAAACAATCCTGTATATCAGTGTTGTAAGTCTGGTCGCGCTTTGCGGATCGGGTGCGGGCAATGCTCGAGTCATTTCAGGCAGGTAGAGAAAAATTCGAGATTACAGGCCTAATACGTGTCCGGTGTTTTAGGTGTTAGAAAAAGTTTATAAACATGACTAAATTAAACTTTGCAACAGGAAATAAAGACTGTACAAACAACACTACCAAAAGTAGTACTCAATTTTTATTATCATTGCATCTCAGTTTATTGTCAATAAGTAATTTTGCGGACTAAAATTATTAAAAGAAAGAAGCAATTATTTTTCTATTTTTTTTCGAGCGTTGTTTGGACTTCCTATCATTTTATGGGTTCGGGCTGGTTCAGGCCCAAACTAGTCGGGCCGCTTAAACTTTGCTGTCTATACACAATCATGATCAAGACGGCTGGAATGTTCATTCATTCTTTCATTTTCATTCTCTTTTTATTCTTGACCACCACAACAATAACAAATGCATGGTAACACAATAATAACACGTAGAGTCAGGAAAAGGAAGTAACGACACGACATCAGACGTTAAGACATGCAGAGGATACTGAAGACAAAAACGCGATTTTTATTTGCATGGTTGCTACACCTGTCACACTAGCTTAAAGTACATTGTAGTCAATCACACTCATCAACATACACGCAGGCACACAAGATGAAAGTAAAACTAACGGCTGGAGTAGTTGTTCGAATGATTGATAAAGAAAAAAGAGAGGGACAGTGACCAGTGCAAGACCAGGCACGGTTACGTATTCACAGAGTCCTAAGTAGGATAAGATATTGAATGCACCTACAAAGATATAATTCCAGGATAATTTGTTTTGTTATTTTTTATATTGTTGAGCATATTATAAAAAAAATAAATTGAAATCGTTAGGTTCAGAGAAGTGACACGAGAATTATTTCATACTAAAGGCAATTGAATTGTTTTCTTTGTTCAATATTATTCTAAAGTTTTGTAAAGCAGTGATAAACGTTAATCAATTTTATCCTAAATTTGGAAAAACAATTTGTAACGTACGAGTATATGATTATGTTTTGGGTTAATGATTGGCATAAGACTTGGAATTTTATGTAAACGGTTGGTCGCCTCATGGCGAAAACTCAAACTACGCTAAAACTATCCCAATGTGTTTTAAGATACCTTTTTGACTACCTCATAGGTGGCCCATCGGCGGTTCAGGGAGGGTCACGAGAAAAAGGCTTCGGGAGATGGAATTGCACACTGGAACACTAGCTGCTCGGTATCTGGTTCAAAAAGCACAATATAATCTTTCTTTTTTTTTACTTCCGTTGGATATAAAATTTAAATTAACGAGCAATTGCTGTACTGGGAGGTCGAAAAAAGATAAACAAAACAAGTAATTAGCTGTACGGTACAAGTCAATTGCACTCGAGCAGATAATTAATAATCACTTTTTCATATTTTTAAGTTAAGCTGTTGCTGAAAGCCCAAGCAAGGAATTGCTGCGGTGCGCCCTTTTCCGGTCTACGGGCTTGTGTGATAACAATGCACTTAAACAGTTGTGAAATTTCCTTTACATACTTTCTAAATTTGTTTGTTTTTTGGTTAATGGTCTTCAGTATTTCAGAGTTATTTAACATTTTTTGTGGCGGTGGCTCATGAAAAAAGCTCAACTGTTATTGCGGCATATTTATACTTGTTTACTCACTACTTTTGCATAACTTTTTTCAGTAGATTTTTAATGTTTAGAGGTTTTTTCAATTTTTTTATTAAAATAACTTGATTTGAGAATAATTTTGTTACATTTTTTGCTCAAAGGAAAACATGCTCCCGTCTGCCATTTACTTGAAACTCCATATAAGCAAGTTGTAGAGGTCTTTCACCTCTTTTATACTTCATAATTTTAGTGTTTGGACTCTGTGGAAATTTCTGTATCACATGGCTAAAAGGAGTTATGTCGCAATGCTTTCCACAAACGCTATTGGCTTTTATCCATATTTAGGCAAAAACAGTCTTTGTAAACTTTTAGAACAAAGCTATAAAAGACACAACACTGAATAAAATGCGTAATAGTAAATTCATTCACTTTTTGGAAATTTTAAAAATAAATTTGTTGTTGTGCCACAGAAGGACAACCATATTTTTATTTCCGAAAACAGCAATTAGGAAAATTTACGCGGCACACCAGCAACTCTCTAACTGCACTTTGCATGCTGAGGCACACACTTTAAAACCGACTGGTCTGTTATACTGTAGATATGTGCATATAGTGTCGAATAGCTGGATGTGAAAATTTTACAACAAACGAAAAGCTGAAACTTTAGGATTAAAAGAGAATTCGTGGTACAGCAATAATTTTTTTAACGTTTAGCAAAATACTGTAGTGCTCCTCTGCGAAAAAAACGGGTTAAAAAAAAAGAGAAAGTAATTTTTTAAATAAAATTTTAATTTAAGTCCAGCACAAGATATTTCGTGGATTGCCTGCAGTAGAGTAGCCAGGAGGGGGCGGGGGAAGGGGGTTGTAGCCCTCCATTGGCCTGAAAAGTATGCTAAATACCACGTTTTTTGTGCTTTTTAGGCCGATTTTTGCTCCAAAAACGAAAATAGCTCCCCCCATTGGGATTTGCGATGAGAATTGGTCAAGGACTTCTAGTGATTTCAACCAGAAAACTGGGTTTCAGCCTGGCTGAAGACCTTTTTTTTTTGAGATCACCTGATTTTGGACAGCAAAACGGACTCAATTTGAGTGAAGACCGACCAAAATCTGGGTCAAGATCGTTTGATGTCGTTTCCATCCTCCGAAAAAGCCCCCCTCCCCCCCGTCCCTTGCAAATTCCTGGCTACGCGCCTGATTGCCTGCATGACCTTTGGAAAATGGTTTTACTAGTTCTTTATTATCTTATTATAATCTAAGTATAAAATTTGGATTTTTGAAAACTATAAGTTTAAAAGCGCGGTTTTATCGAAGTTTTTGAAGATGATCTGTTTTATACTCTCAAAATTCTTTTATGTCTTTGCTTTGATTTTGCGTGTAGGTTGTAATTGCTAAAGCGTTTGATGATTGTCAACTTGCTGTATTGTTGATAAAAGCAATTTAAAAATACCCTTTGAACTTTTAAACAAAAAGAATCAAATTTCAGAGGTGGAGTCCTCGAGGACGTCCTCGAGGACACATTTTGAAGTCCATTGCCTTGGCCTCGAGGCCTCAAGTTCTCGAAAATTGGCCTGTCCTCGGCTCGAGGACAGCACTATTTTTTGAATTGTTAAAATTTTGTGGAGCGCTTAAAAAATTTTTTGGAAAACGTTTTTTTGTGGAGATCGCTTGAAAAATTTTTGTGAAGACCTTTTTTTTTGGAAATCGCCTGAAAAATTTTTGTGAAGGCCTTTTGTTTTTTTTTATGGAGATCGTCTGAAAAATTTTTGTGAAGATCTTTCTTTTTTGGAGAGCACTTGCGCTTGTGTCCTTGGTCCTTGGCCTTGGCCTCGAGCATTCCTGTTCTTGGCCTCGAGAGTGTCTGTCCTCGGAAAGGCTGTCCTTGGCCTCGGATTTTTTTTGTGTCCTTGGCCTTGGCCTTGAGCCTTGTGTCCTCGACTCCACCTCTGTCAAATTTCCATCCTGATTAAATTACCTACAGTACACAGACTTTACACTTATACGAGGTCAATATTTTTTTTTGGCTGCTACCCTATTACAGTATCGAGTAGATCGCTGCTGTAAGTACAAAAATTGTTTGGAAAATTAAGAGTTTTGGCTTTTAGACAATTCTCGTTTCATGACAAGCGCAAAGTGCAAAGCTCACGTTACAGCACTAGCCTTGCCAATTTTGGTATACAGTTTTTCGTCTTGCCTTTCGTCACTTGCTGTGATGCAACCCCACGATAAGTTAATTTCTCTACCTGCTTTAGTATCGCTCCATTCACTTGCAACGAGCACTGATCAGCGTTTCTTGAAAGATGAAGTACCTCAGTTTCTGCCATTCCGGCGGTGTCACATGCATCTGCAAAGCTATTTAATGTCCGCTAAAGTCCAGAATATTGGTGGAAAAAAGCAGAACCAAGTTATCAGCGAATAGCAGACGAATGGTTTTGAATTTTCCTGTGGTAGCACACTCATCAGCTTGGCTGCGTTTATTGATTCAATTCATGTAAACAATGAAAAGGAGAGGTGACAAAATGCACCCTTGCCGGAGTCTAACGCTTACATGGAACGGCTTTAATTGCTTGCCATTTACCCAAACACAAACCTCCAGTCGGCAGTAGAATGACTTAATAACGCGCAACAACTGACCATCAACGCTGTACTCCCGCAAAACCTTCCAAGTTTATCCCGAGAAACTGGTCATTGCCTTTTCAAGATCGCAAAGCATGCAAAAAGATTTTTGCCATACTCCCAAGATTTCTTGAAGATTCGCTTCATAGTGAAAATCTGGTCTGCGGTGCTGCGACCCAGACGAAAACCGCATTGGCGATCCCCCAGCTTTGATTCGACTATTTTGAGGCATTCCCTTTCAGGGCATTTGGTAGATACTTTTCCTGGCAAACTGAGGAGTGATATCCTTTTTTTTCGTACATTGCTTGCGATCTCCTTTCTTGAATACGGAATTCTCACACCTGTTTGCCGATCTCTCAGAGTTTTGCCATAATTCCACGCAATTTGGCACACTCGCGTTAACAAGAGAATTCTTTTTCCAGTCAGCGCTTTCTGCATCTCGGGTGTGATTTCATCTTCACCAGCAGTTTTTCCAGATTTTATCCCTTTTAATTAACGTTGCAACTTCTGCTGCTGTGAAAAGTTCCTCTTACCCTAAAAACTTCCTGTTTCTGTGTGTCATGAGTTGATGCCTTTACAAGATTCAAAAGATTTTCAAAGTATTCCCTCAATCGTGAAAGGATTTCATTTTCATTGGTTAGAATGTTACCTGCAGAATCCTTGATGTAGTACGTTACACTCGATCTTTTGCCACGTATACGGCAAATGGTCTGTCAAAGTACTTTGTTTTCCAAAAAATGGTTGGAATCCGACAACCAAATTCTTCCCATGACTTTTCCTTGGATTTCTTTACTGCCAAAGTTGCCGCTTTTCGCGCCTCCGTGTACCGGGATTGCAAATCAGATGACTATCTGCCCTGTAGCAAGGCTTTAAACGCATCTTGCTTTGCTCGAATGGTTTCTTCAACCTCTTAGCTCCACTATGGTGTTTTTCTCACTATCGCCCACCACTTTAAGCCGTTTTCATCCACAGTTTTCAGCACCTAACAAAATGACTGCTGATCTGAGCAGCAGCCATTCCTTCTCGATGTCCTTAGACTCATCAGAAAGTTGTCTGAACTTAGATAATATACTGGAAACAAATTGTTTCCTTACTTCTTTGTCCTTCAAAGCCTCCCATTTGATCCGGTAACTCACAGACGACTTGTTGGATTTCCTGTTTGGCCAAGGTTTCCAAAGTCGCAAGGTACGTACTACCAGATGGTGATCAGTGGACAATTCAGCACCTAGCTTCAATCGAACGTCCAGCACATGAGAAAACAAATCTGACAAAACAATGCAAAAATCTATCAAAGATTTTTAATCCATACTAGGTTGAAACCACGTATACTTGTTAACCTCTCTGCGCTGGAAAAAGATGTTTATGATGCGGGGTCCGTTGGTACAACGAAGATTCAATATATACCTTCCGTTCTCATTCAGTCCAATGACTCCACGTTTTCCGATCCCAGCACCATTCCACGTATCTGTGTTTGTTTAATGTTTGTTAAAATCCCTTATTAGGACTGTAGATTTGTTGGTAATATTTGGAGAAGAGCATTACTTACTTCATCCATAAAAGCCTGATGTTCACTAGTAGCATTTGGAACATATGCCTGCAAAAGACGTAATGACCGATTCAATACTTTGAGTTTTGACGTGTAGACCCGTGATCCAAAAAAAATCCAATCTGACACACAGTCTGACAACCGAGTGCTTGTGAGAATCCCCACACCCGTTTGAGAAGACATATTAGGATCAGTCCAGAATAGAAGATTTTCCATCCGCCATGCAGATCCACAGTTACAGAGCCACACCTTTTGGTTGAAAAACTCGGATAATATCGAGACAATACCGCTTTGCTTCCTCTACCAATTCTAACTTTTCCTGTGAGAGTGAAGATATTCCAATTTCCCAAGAGCAGTTGGTGATGGTTGACCCATGAGTGTGCGACATTATCTTGAGAACGAATACTCTGCGCGGCCTCTATTCGCCTCTCCAAACGTGTAGCGGGCACAATGATGGAGCTGCCACTAGGGCTGGCTGGTGGAGATTTTTGCTTATTTTTTGAACGAGCCCCTCTGCCTAAGACTCGAACGGAATGACAACCTGGTAGTCCCTAGGCCCTTTCCTACCGGACGAGGTTCTATTGGTAAAGGTGGACCCATTAACGTCGTTCACGTAATTTTCATTATTGGCACTTATCATGATTTTTTACTCATCACAAGTGCAAGCGTTCGAGCTGAGGTTTTTACAAAGAATTGAAGGAGTTACATTATTTATTAAGGTGCGGAGCTCTGAGATTCAAAAATCTCTTAACATCTAGCCGTTACTTCTCCGAATTGAAAGATCTCAGCTTAAATGGTTTGGACATGTAAATAGACTGCCTCAGGAATGGCAAATGGGAAAAGACCAGTTGGACGACCTAGAGCCAAATGGACCAATTGCATTGAGGATCTTGGATGAAATCGCTTAGGACTTCACCCAAGCGAATTGATGGATGTGATGGAAGATTATGAAGCGCAGCGGCTTAATCTCGAGCTGCTGCTCCCGCAACCCTCTCGGAAAAGCGGGCAATGAAGAAAGAAGAAGCGGCTGTAATGAATTTAGCTTGCGTTGCCTTTTCCATACATGTTAACTAACCTTGTACACTGTCTTCCCAGTTTCTAAAGTGCTCGCTCAATGAACATGGGCCAAAGCCAGTTAACGGTGCGAGAAGTTCAGTAAACCCTATTTGTACCGAGGTGGCAAATTTGCCCTCCCTCTTAGTTGTTTTAATATAGCTTCTAAACTAAAAAAAGTTTTTCTTTGATGCACCCAAACTCTGAATCAAATTTAACAACACACATTTTCAGAAAGTTTGATGTCAGCCGGACAACTGGAAGTGACGTTATTTTTGCCTTTGTTAGAGCAATGACATAAAACTAGATGATACGCAACTCTTTTTCCCACTCTTTTTCCTCTTTGTTTCTTTATTGTGCGGATTTTTGCTCTGTCTGTGCCCGCGCTGATCTGCTGCCAGTGACTGTGTTGTACAGCCTTTGCCTTGCTCATCTAACAATAGGTAGCAAATATAAAAAATATCGGTCTCTGGAAGCTGTGGCTTTGCGTAATTTACGTAAAGTTTTGTCAACTACTAAGTTACCCCCCAAAATCCCATTTTCGAGTACGTTTTGCGTAAAATACATAAATATCAACGTGTTGTCACAACTTAATGTTACGACATCATTGAAATGTAAATATAAAAAGTGTTGTTTTTTGTTTATTGTTGTGGTTTCTCATTTCTTCTGCTTTTCTGAGTCAAAGTATATGTTAAATATTTCACACTGAATTGATTGAACTACTCTAAATATGTAAGAGTCAGTTTTATGTTTCATTTTGTATTGTTGTTACGGTAGCATTGAACTTTGAAGAGTCCAGAGCGTATGGTAATTTTTGTTGCTTCCATGCTAGAAATGGCGAAAATAAACTAAATTGAATAGTGTCAAAAAAACTTGCCGTAGTTTTTTACGGCGTGTAGTATACTTTTTTTTATAAGAATCAATAAATTATAAGTTAAGGTTGGCTATTTGTGTTTTTTTTGCCGAATTTTAGCCTCAATTGTTCTAAAATTTAGAAAACACGAATGTTAATTTTAGCGACCACATTTGTACTAGTGTTTAAGATGTTAGTTTTAGCGACCATATTTGTAAAATTGTTGTTTAGTCCCAAAGCTTTGGGTGCTTGAGTGAACGTTTTTTACTCCTTTTGCCGCCACGCAAAATTGCTCTTTTTTCGACTTGAATGACTGCCAAAAATTTCCTCAGTTACTCGCATAAAGCGCAACAGCATTCTTTAATCTCATAATAGTTGCAATTTCGCTCGCAAATACTGGAAAACCACTGAAATTTTATCATTTTGAATCAGAACGAAATTTACTCTCTATTATTAATTTAAATTTTTTTTCTTTTTCGTTTGTCCTTAATTTATTTTTGCTGTTGAGGCTGGAATTTTTCTTAATTTGTTCTTAAATTTTGAGCAAAAATGAGTTTAGTGTTCTTATAAGATTGTTCTAGAAAAGAGTGTAGCCTATATGATTAGTTAGTTTGTGCGTTTTTGATTTCTTTTTTGTAAGATATGTTATCCAGTGGTGAAGTATCTTTATAAAAAAGATTAACCTCTACTTTGGAATGCGTAGTCTTTGCCGCTGAAAAATCTTGTTTTTTTTTACAAAAAAGATTGATTTTATAATATTTTTGCATGAGATTTCGGCTGCAAATTTTATTTTGGAGGATCGCCGCTTAAGAAATTTTTGCTCTTTTCGTTAAGAAAACCGTCGATTTTGAGACGTTTTAGTGAAAAAAAATTGAATTCCTCAAAATAATTTAGTGAAAAACCACGTGTATGTTTTGAAATTCACCGCAGAGAAACTCCAAAACAAATGCGGTTTTGTCTAATGTGCAGCGCCACCGTTGTTTCGTGACAGCAGGATCAAGCAAAAATAAATCATCAGATACAGCATACGATCAAAACTCTAAATGTCGTCTGATGTCAAACTTAAACCCTCTACCTTTGAAGATTCATATATTTTACGAACTTCTTGCGAAAAAGCGTCAACGCACCTTTTTTTCAGAATTAATGACTGCAATACGTCCTTGTGTCCTTGGGAAAGACACTTGACGCATATTTTTCATTAGGGCCAAGCAGTCTACCCGCAGTGGCGGTTCAGCCAGAGGAAAGACTTGCAAACAGAATCCAAAAAATGCTCGGCGTCATAGGCGTAGCTAGGATTTTTGATTAAGGAGCCCTAACCGCAAAGCAATGACGTCATCAGGACTTTTCAAAAGGAAATTTTAATGGGACAAAGATACCGTAAAATGGAGGATCAAAAGCAGAAGTCTGGGTTACCATGTAACCAGGGCTTTGCTAAAGGGGGTCAGGACTTGAACCAAAACTTTAAAAGTTTTCAAAAAATTGTAAATTGGGAGAGATGGCGAGTAAACTAGTGTAACTTAAACGTATCAGAGATTAGGATTTGGGAGCAAAATCCCCCGCCGCTGGGCGATTTTTTGTAATGTTTTAGAAAGAATTGCAATTCTAAGGCCGTTTGGATCACATTTCGTACGTTTGTAGATCCATTTAAAATCACTACATTTTTAAGATTTGAAAGCCAAGTGAAAAAAATCAAATTGTTCAATCTTCCATTTACTTGCAGGTCAAGTCCAAAACACGTTTAAAATCTTGCATTTTTAGGTTAAATTTTGCAAGTGGCTTGGTCCAGGTAGGGTGAAGCAAGATGCACTGCCTCCTGCAATATTTTTAGCAGGTAGTAAATAATAATTCACTCAAAGATTTTCCTTGAAGATTTTTGTTTTATCATAAAAATAACCAGTTTTGGAGTAAATAAACTACCAGGACCCAGGCTCGCTCAATCCAAATTTAACAATTTGTTCAGTTAAAGTTTTTCCAAGTTAATTTTTTTTCAAAAGTATTTTGTCACGTTAAAACTGCTGAGATGGAGGTGGATTACTATTCCAAGTTGGTACAATAGATGGTTACCAGTCATGTTATTGCATTCTGTTCACAAAAAAGTTAGATGAGGAACTGAGGTTGCAACTTTTAAGACAAAAAGCCGGAGTTTCTTCCGGATAATACATTTACTTTGGTTGGATATTAATATTGTACTGTTGAACGCAAAAGTGCTAAAATAAACTTAAGCTGAAAAAAGGCTTTGTCATTATTTTTATCATTGGTGGCATTTCAATTTGCCCCCCCCCCTGGCTACGCCTGCTCTAGGCGTTGATGTGGTAAGACAGACGCAAAGCGCTTGGTTCATACGAATGATCGATGGAGTGACTACAGCAAAAGCTCATAACCTATGAAAAATGTTGGTGCGGATGAGTAAGACTTTAACTATTTCGTTCACACTCTTCAAACAATTAAGAACAGACACAATCCTACTCCGAATAAACTACCAAAGACCTGTAGAATCAGCTTCAATTTTCAAAATATCGCTTTCACTCGAATGACATAAACATGAATACAGATTAGTCCCCTTCAAACCACCGTTAATCACTTTGCAAGCACATTATTAGCGCTTCAACAGTGCTATTTAATAATACTTGTACAGTGCTATTTAATAAACTTGAACTTCAACAGACTATTTTCAAACTGCGCACCAACCGCCAGTGCCAGAGAAAAGCAGAAGAATGAGGCCTGCAGCCAAGCGTGACCAAGCAGAGAATAAAATGAGCGCATTCGCGCAGTTTCGAATCATCTAGTTTTATGTCATTGGTCAGAGGCACCTAAGGAGTTTTATACAATTTTGAGCACAATGCATGCTTATTAGAGCGCTTATTCTATTCATTGTACTGCGTATTCATCATCGATGCTAATCTTTAGCTGGAATAAAATATCGTATTGACTGATAAACGCATTGCATCATCATTACGTCATTGATGACGTCGTAATTTGAAACAATTGGTTTTTCTGCTGTTTCTCGAAATAAACTCTGTTTGCAAAAAAAAATTCATTTTCATCAGCTGTGGAATGATTTAATGAAAATAATGCTGCAGTATTCTAAAAATTTGTGAATTATACTACATCTCTGTAACAAAAAATAACAAACAATAATCAACACAATTTATTAGAGATGACGTCATTATGCATGTGACGTCATCATTTGCAGTGACTTTATCAGAGATGTTTTTGAAATAACAAAAGTTCGAACTGAAAATAATATTTCGCAACATTTAGACAAATTTGCATGCTGTTATAAGGATTTTGTGGTTTTGATGACGACATGATCGTTTTTGTGACGTCACAACCTCAAAATCGTTATTTTAAAAATTTAACAAAAAATAGCTTCAACAAGCAAAAAATCGTACTTCTATCTTTTACCAATCGGTTTTTAGATAGGGGAGCAAATTGGCCCCCTCCCCCCGATATAAATAGGGTGTAAAAATAACTCGGTAAATAATTATGGTTAAAAATTAAAAAATTCAAAAAATCCACTACAGGCTGTTTCCTCTTAATGGGTTCGTCAGGTGGGGTAGAAACTTTAGAAACTTATTCAAAAAATAACTTATTCGTCAGATGGAGTGGAAACAGCCTGTAGTGGGGTTTTTAATTTTTAACTGAACTTCTTGTACTGCTTACTAACCATGACGATTTTTAGTGCTGGACTTGCAATTTTTTTAAAATTCGCAGTCCGCAATTCCGCAACCGTTTTAAAAATTGTTAAAAAATAGCATTCTGGTTGAAAATTTTTGTTGCTCAATTTTCTCTCAAAATATTTGGGCGGATCTGAAGACTAACTTCACCAAGTTTGAACTTTCGACGACCTTCTGTTCCTAAGATATAACAAATTTGATATCCCACAAGAAAGACTCTTACAAATTTTACCAGGGTTGCCAATCAGAAACAAAATTTCAAATGTTACTGCATGTTCCCGATTCTGAATAAATGTTTTGCCGTAGAGTTGTTGTAAAGTAAAGACTTAAAACTGTAAAGTTATCTGCTTTTCAATAAATATAAGCCAGCTTTCTAAAACATAATCTTTTGTCACAATATTGACAAAATGACTGCACTGAAAACAAAAGAAAATTGGTAATTTTGAACTGCAATATCTTGAAAACGGCAAAACGTAGAAACTTCAGTTTTGATGAGAATATATTTTAAGCTTTTCCTAAGATTTTGATTAGCAGAAAAAAGCTTGACTTGAATGCCCTTTTAATCGAGAACTAAAAGCAAAATTAAGGAGAGCATCTAAAGTTAGGTCAATAGCATAAAACTAAATTGGCGTAGACTCCATCCTTCTTGACCCAGCCGCTTCAGAGATATTCTACTTCAAACACGACGTAGAGTAGGTGCTTCTAATGTTATAAATTTTAATAATTTTTATTGGCAACCCTGACATTGATAGATTTAGCATCGTTAGCGACGCCTTTCCAGTTCTAACCTAAAGCAACGTCGCTATTAGGCTAATGCATTGATTCGCTTCCAGCGCGCTAATCAGTTTAATCTCGTCACCAAAACAGATTCGAGCTGAAAAAAAAAAGAGTAGACTGTCAAGTGGCCTTGGTAACAAGCTCCGAAGAACAAGTGAAAGTAAGCCAAATAGAGTTATTACAGTAGTAGGCTATTGTTTGCAACTTAGTTGAAAAGTTTATCCTTGGGTCACAAAATACTGTAAGCAAATACAAAAGGCCTACTCAAGTTATTGTACTGGTAGTCTTATCATCAAACAGGAGTTTGTACTTTGTAGCTTAGTAATAAACGCATTATTGTTAAGCTAGGCTACGGTTTAGATAGAAATTTATCTGACAGCTTGATTTTTTTTCTGAGATCACCACGTTACCAAACAGTCTACTCTTTTTACCCGCTCGGATTTGTTCTGCTGACAAGATCAGAGGAATTAGTGAGCAGCGAAACGACTCAATGCAGTAGCCTAAACGCGTTGTTGCTTTAAGTTAGAACTGGGAAGGAGTCGCTATCGACGCTAAGGCTAACAACGTCAGGACAGAACTGCCAATAGAAATAATTATCAAAACTTGAAGCACGTTTTGGCAGAAGATGCTAAGTCGCATTTCGCCGTTTCGAGAAAATCGCGTTTGAAATTCTAAAACTCTCAAACAAACTTTGCGGTCAAGATTAACATGTTATTGAAAAATAACTTTCACAGTTATGATGTGCCTGATTTGGCCTTTCTTTCATTAAAATTTCAAGATTTTAGGTGAACAAATAAAAAAGTTACAATCGAAAAAGTTTTTTAGAAACAAACTTTTTCCTTTAAATGGCAGTTTTCAATAAGGTTTGCTTTTCAAGTTAGGCGTGTACACTTTTGCCTTTGATTAGTCACAGTAAAACTTATGGGGTCAAAAAAAGTTTACTGAGAACTGTTAGTGTTAACTCAAAAGTCGAAACCGGTTCTATGTGTTGACAGTTAACATCTTTCATAAAAAGTTTATTGACTCAGGCACCGTCACTGCTGGAGACCATTAATTTTATTTGCTGTACCGCTTTTGGTTTAACGAGTACAAATTTGACAAATGGTTATTCTTTCTTTTCGTAAACAACAGGTTTCGTAAACTTATTCTTTCTTTCGTAAACTTTTCGTAAACAACAAGTTATTCTTTCTTTTTGTAAACAACAGGTTTATTGCTGAATGGATTTTTTTTTGCAAAGTTAAAATTACATAACGAAAATTACAAAAGTTGTAACGACGAAAAATTTATGAAATTTTACCACAAAAATTTTGGGGATATAAAATAGCACTTTAATGCATGATTAAACTGGCTACGAAAATGGGTTGATATTTAGGCAGTGGTATATTGGTAAAATTTCAATCATTTTATTACATGGCGTAAATATATTACACGCCATTTATTACATGCGAAAAATCACCCCAATTCTTGAGTAGTTATGTATATGGCGTGTTCGGTGCACAGAGGTCACGTGACTGCACTGTAACCGTCCTTGTGTCTCAAATTAAGAGAGGTCACGTGACTGCACTGTCTCAATAAAAATCATTCAGTGCAAAGCAGGTCACTTGACTCTTAAAAAATGCACTGGAAACAAAATGACTTAAAATGCATTGAAACCGTCCTTGTGTTTCAAATTTTTTTTTAAATCGTGGTTCTCAGTCCCCCCTCCCGATGTTAGTAGGAGGTATTAAACTCGCAATTGAGCGCTTGTCACATGTAACCAACTTGTGCTCATAATTGCGCTTCAGTCGTGTTTAAATCTTTTCAATAATTAGTTTGATTTTGTCATTTTCTATAGGTTTCACTTTAATTGTAAAGCCATTGCTATCAAATATTTTCACTTTGGGTTTACCGTACGCCTTTTGTATTCTTTCAATGTCTTCTTTTGATAGAACATCACTTGATACTTTTGACCACTCGTGTTTATAAGTAGGATACATGATAGAATCTGTACTTTGTGAATGGGTTAAACCTAAACAATGACCTATTTCATGAACAGCTACTACAAATAAGTTGTGTTTGGGAGGTGTTTCTTGGTCTGTCCAATCTTCATCAGCATCAAAATGTAAATCACCCCCAATTCCTGAACCTGGATAAAATCCATGAGCTAAAACACCGCCTTTACCTTTAAAAGGGAATCCATCGCCATGTTCCTTGGCACAAAAACTAATTTTTATATCACAGGGCTCATTTGGCTGTACTTTCTTAAATTTAAGTGCTGTAGGTTTATCCCAAACTTTAAAAGCAGCATCAATTTGTTTGTGTATCGATTCTTTTGTAAGTTTTGGTGTTAAGTTCGTGATACAGTAAGTTAAAACACGTTTATTCCACTTTTGTTTTATATCTTCTATATTTTCTGGAACTGATAAATTTGAAGGTTGAAATCCACAAAACATCTTTTATTTATATGTAGATTTAAGTTGCTCTAATTCTTCAATCGGAATCCAGCTATTAAAATCATTGCTGTATCCAGACCACTTAACTAATGCCGATTTCTTTTTATTATCTTTGCGAACAACTTTTTCTATTCTGAATTTAGTTTGATTCGTTTTCAAAAGTTCTTGTTCATAGAAAGTTCCAGAAATTAAATCACCACGAAGATCAGTGATTTCGTAAGTGTGTGGATTGGTATTTAAAACTTTAGAAATTAAAAACAGTTCCTCTGTCCAGTTTGGAGTAAAACCCTTGTCAAAAAGTTTTCGCTTGTATTTTGAAAGTCTAACTGTGTCACCAACTTTAAATTTTGCTTTTGTTTTTATTGGTTTAATTTTAGCGTACAAATTATAGTAAACAATTCCTTGATTTTCTTTTTCGCTTGCTTGAACAGGCGTCATTTTCACGGATGAATGATAGCTGTTATTGTACTCATCAACTATCTCAGGTAGCATGTCTAAGTACTGAGTTGAACTTTGTTTTGTAAATTGCTTCCACATTTTATTTTTGATAGTGCGATTCCAGCGTTCAACAACAGAACTTTTTTCTTCATTTTCAGTTGAGTATAATTTAATGCTGTGTTGGTCCAACAGGCTTTTCGTA
Organism: Trididemnum nubilum; assembly: GCA_963965965.1. Taxonomy (NCBI): domain Eukaryota; kingdom Metazoa; phylum Chordata; class Ascidiacea; order Aplousobranchia; family Didemnidae; genus Trididemnum; species Trididemnum nubilum. The sequence goes on from OZ014486.1 coordinate 28,895,568, forward strand.
TTTTTGTTGTAAAATTCTTTTCCCTTATCAGTCCATAAGAATTTTGGAATTCTTTTTTCTTTGAAGATTTTCTTGAAAGCATTAGCAACAGTTTTACCCATTTTGTCTTTCAAAGGGACTATCCATCCGAATTTAGAAAATACGTCAATCACCATCAGTAAATATCGGTAACCTTTATTCCATTTGCTAAACTTTTGCATTTCCACTAAATCAGCCGCCCATATTTCATCAATTGATTTGGTTATAACTCGGCGTCGCAGAAACTTTTTCTTTACTGGTTTGTGTAGTTCATCAGCTAGTTCTGTTTGCCACGACGCCTTTTCCCGTTTTTTGCACCTAACCCCAACTTATATTTAGTTCCAATTGCTGCTTGTACTAACTTTTTATCAAACGATTCCCGGATACCTTTCGTTTTTGTTTGCGATAAACTGTCTAACATATCTTTATCACATTTTAGTTTACCTTTTTTATTGTCATTATCACGGTAACAAATATCATGTTTCATTGCAATAGCATCTATTTGATTGTAAGGTTCTTGCCCCGGTAAAGGTTGGTCGTTCGAATCAAGTTGTTTATCCAAAGGATTATATGGCCCAGTGTACTTGTGACTTGGAAGAGTGAACCCACCTTTTGGTTTTGGTAATTTTCCTATCGCAGCATGAAGGTCTAACAAGCCTCCTTTTTTGTTGGTTTTAATGAAACTATGCTTTGTAATACCACAACTAGCACAAATGCAACGTAACATCAGGCGACCATTTCCTTTTGCTTTTATAATTTCATCAGAACCTGGAACACATTTAGTTTTTTTCTTTTCTCTAACACAATAAGTTTCCATCTTTAATATATGATACATAAAACTTCATAAACATTTCATTAAAAGGTGTAGGTTTTTCATGAAAATCTAACAATAGTTCGTTTGCTGTTCTCCCCTTACTTCGCTCTGTTATATAATACACACAGTAGTAACCACAAAGAATTGAGTTAATATTTTGAATTTGTGCATCATTGTAAATAAGGTTTTTGTTTGTAGTCTTCATATATTTAACAACTTCATTTGGGGGTACAAGTCCAAAGCTGTCAAAGTATTCTACTTTATCTGATTTTTCTTCGTTGTAAACACAAACCCAATGAGTTCCACTACCCGCAAAATAATCTTGTAAGTTTACGACAGCTGACTCATTTTTATTCATTGCTTTTGGTAACATATCTTTGCTAAATGTTCCTCGATAATTGTCACACTTAATCATGATTTTATCAATGTCTAAGTTTGTTAATGGTTTCATTTATTTACTGCTTTATTAGTTGCTCCTTGGATGGCGCCGGAAGCAGCTGCTAATCCCAAAGTTGGCAAAACCTTTTTAGCTAAAAACGGTAACACTAGTTTTCCTAAATTAAGTAAGCTACTTAAGAAACCACCTTGTTTTTGCAATTGCGTTTTACTAAAGTTTATTTGTATACCGTGTCCAGACGCTTTTGATTTGTTAATTCTATTTATCTGTCGACTCGTCAGTTGCAAACTAACGTTGCCTTTAGTCTGTAAACTTGCATTTGTTAGTCTAACACTTACACTAGTTTTGCTTTTATATGCATTTGCAATTTTTTTCTTTTGATTTTGTGTCAAGTTCAATGAGTAATCGTGGTACATTTTATATTAGACTTTATAAAATCAAACCCAAGATCGGAACATTTTTGAAAGGAGAATTTTTTCCTAGTATTAAACCTTTTCCGAGAATCTGAGGTTCGTCGAAGCGATAAGACCTACCTTGTCTTTTTGTTCCAGGCAACATAAGCCCTTTACCCTTTGATCCAGGTAACACAAGTCCTTTTCCTCCTAACAAACTGGGTAGCAAGCTACCTGCTAAACCTGCTAAAAGAGTTCCAATAAAACCACCCTGTTTTGAAATTTGTAGTTTTGATAGCTTCAAAGTAACACCTGAACCTTTTGCTTTAGCATCATTTATTTTGTTAACTTGCGTCTTTGTTAAACCAAGAAAGTCTGATCCTTGTAACTGGTGGTTATTAAATGTGAGTGTAAGCCCAGTTTTGTTTTGAAAAGCTTGTTTTATTTTTTCTTTTTGAAATTGTGATAAATTTAATCCGATTTTAACATACATTTTTATTTATACTCAGATAATTATATTCATTCGACCTGAAAGTCCTTCTAACTGAAGGTATCTATCAGAAAGTACGACTGCATAAACATAGAAAGCTTGGTCAGCGTTATTTGCAATATTTCTAAAGTTACCACCAAGACTAAACCTTATTTCAATATCTGCCGAGCTGTTTTTAAGTCGTTCATTGTGTTTACTAACATCAAAATGATGAATTGGATACAAACTAGCCCAGTCTTCAGCTGATAATTGACAGCCCGTGTCGGTGTCTTGGTATTTGTTTTAGCCTCTAGAAAACTCATGTATAAACGCGAATAATTTCTATTTTGTGGAGTAAAATTACATTCAAATTCTCGTTCAGGATATTGAATGCTGTTTATTCTGCAACTAATACGTCTTAAGTTTGCATTGTCAAAAATCATATTATTTAGCTGCTGGTTGTTATCTCGTTCACTCGATTGAAACGCAACAAACACATGCCTGGGAAGCTCTGTTCCCGGCTGGGTTGTTATTCTCCAAGTCATGCTTGTTTCTGTTGACTGAAACATTGTTCGATACACTCTCATTTGTTCAAAGTATAGCTGTTTTATATGTCCTTTTACTAACATAGCATCTATTTCCGATTCAACTCTTAAACTTGGTTTCACTTTAGGCATCCACAAAGAGATATGACTTATGTTAAACTTACCAGCAGCTACACCATTTGCACGTAAAATATAGTTATTAGATGTTTCTCTATCCACGACTATACTGTGTTTAACACCCCTAAAAACCTTATCGATATCACGACAAAATCCAAATACTTGGGAAAGAGGAAGCATTAAAGTAATTTGCTTATTTCCCGTAGTAATGTTCTGTCTTGCGGTGAAACCAATATTTGCTTGTAGATTGTTGTTGTATATTTCAACAATTGCTCTAAGACCATCACGTACAGCATTTGCATTCGCATCATCAGCTACACCACCAAAATTTTGTTTAAGAGATGGGGAACCAGTTCCAGTGTCTTTAAACCACAGCATGTTAGAGGCGGTTGATCTTGAATAATCATCACTAAAGCTAACTAAATTGAGTATTGTTGATGCTTGAGGTAGATAAAGGTTTATGTTTTCTATAGTTTGGTTATTTAATTGATATTGCGCAGTTTGAAATAAAGACCAACCGTTATTTACTAATGAAATTACGTCATTGTTATTGTAATTAGCATTCGCATTAGTTTGAAGTTTTCCTCTGATTTCTAGGTATGCTTTATGCGGTAGAAGAAAAACATCTTCATCTTTTGTTTCAATAATGTGCTGACCATCTTTGTTCATATTATTTGAGTCTCTCGGAAGGTATTCGACATATTCAAACTCAGTAATTGAATTGTCCACTAAGTTTGTTTCTTTAATTTGCAAATATGGATTCGTTAGTTCTGTCATTTTATAATTAAGACATATAATTTTTAAATCCTGATCCAGCAATTAAATTACTTAAGATAGCTCTCGATCTGTCGTTGAGATTTTCTAATTCTCTGTCATTGATAATACGCTTGTTTATTGGTATATTTTCTAAGACTGGTTCTAATGTCTTTTTTGTGGGTTCTAAGGCTTTTTTCAGTAAAGGTGCAGCTAGTTTTTTAATCTCAGTCTTCACTCCAGTAGGAATTCTGTTAAGAATCTTAGAACCAGTGCTGATTACGTTCCTTACCTTGTCGTAAACATTTTTAAGCAAACTTCCACCTATGATTTTCTTTTTATGAAATCTAGTTTCTCTTTGTGATAACATTTATAGTTAAACTACATAATCTCTCTCAGGTGAACATAGTAAGTCACTCGTTCATTATTCATATTTACAAAATTGTTATCTTGATCTTTTATAGAGAATCGGATACTATCAATTTGACTTAAATTTTTGATTGGAACGTAAATGTTTTGCTTAGGTTCAACTTGAATCAAATATCCCGGTGGTACGTTTGGACTAAGAGTATAAAGTAAGTCACTAGACGCTCCGTTTATGTAACTTCCATCAATTAAGCTGCAATGAATCTGAAGGCTGTTGATATTTGTAATATTTACAGGATTTTGACTATTATGAATTCCATTTACACCCAAAAATGCCGAACCAAATCCTAAAACGTCACCTATTGAATTTGGAATTCGAAAATCAACTATGTAATCATTTTTAAGTTCAATTCTTGATTTTAATGTATTAAAATTTGGTGTTATAGTTATATTATTTTTGTCATCACGTCTCTGTTCCATCAAGTACTTTATTTCATTATTGAGATCTTCAATATTATAGCTCCCTGGAGGAATCGATAATAGTCGCGCAGCTACTCCATCTGGTGAATAAAAAAATTTATTATTGCTGCTCGTTATGTTATGCCAAGAGTACCATATTTGAGCATTGATTAAGGACATCTCGTAACTTTTTTTAATGTCTAGTTGCAACGGTGGATTAAAGCTAGTTATAAAATCTTCTGATTTTCCTTGTCCTTTCCTAGAGTCAAAGAAAAGTGGTATTGATGTCATTTTAATATATTGTCAAATAATTTTTGGTGGTCGCAGTGTGAAATGCATTTGTTCAATTTTAGTTTTTTCAAAATGTTTGCAATTTCTTGATCCAAACGTTTGTTGTTATTGCCGGCTTGTTTGGCTGCTACTAGTAAATTAAGTCTTTCACAAAGTTTGTTGGGATCTTTAAACCCTTTTCCAAAGGTAAGTTCCATTCCTCCTAATAATTTATTTAATTTTTCTCTGTATTTTTTAAAAGTTTTTATTTGCTCATCAATCACTTCTGTATCAGCATCACGTCTTCTTCGTAAACCACCTAATCTTTGATTGATAAATCTAGCTCTGTCTTTCAATGCGTTTATGTAATCTGGCCCGCGTTTTACAAGCTCAACAATATCAGTCTCAAAATTGTTTTGTGTCAGCAATTCTTTTTCTTCGTTATCGAAAGCACTCTCAAAGTGCACAGTATAAATTGATCGAGGTTTATCTTCAATGGCAAGCTGTTGCTGTATGTGTTGAATTAGTTGGTCTTGCCTTTTATCAGTTTTTTTCTGAGTTTCTTCAAACGTTTTAGTAATGGGACGAAATATTTCAGAAGCAGACTTTTGCAGTTGTTGTTTGGCTACAATTTCTTTTTGCAGCTTTTGTTTCAAAAGCTTTCGGTTATTAATATAATCCTTTACAAGTTTATTTTTGTTTTTCAACTCTTCTTCATTTACAAATGGCATGTTTACTATATAGCATATAAAGCTTAAGCCCAAAAATGGTCAAAGCATTTTCTGTAACGAAGGGGTAGGTGTTTGGCTGTTTTGTCCAGCACCATAAAATTGTAAGGATCTTTGGTTGCTTCACGGTAAATCGACTCCATTTCTTCTTTTGTTATACCTTTAGCATGATCGTCAGTAATGTGTCTGATATCTTTGTTGTCTAAGTTCCCGAAAAAAACAAAACAGTTAGTGTTTCTTCTTATGTACTTCGGAGTGTTGAAGTATGACTGAGTGAGGTAAATACAGTTGCAATTTTTGTTTCTAGATAAAGAAAAGTATTCCATCAGTTTTTTCATGTTGTCTAGCTTAATGTCGTCAAAAACTATTACTTTCTGTTGAGGGTCAAGCTCTTCTACTGGAGGCAAGTCTTCAGGGCTTAGCACTTCAATACCTTGCTCTTTTAAAAATCGATACTTATCTTGCTCAGGATTAACAGTATAAACACAACAAAGGTCGTAATTCATCCACTTGAGAACCATGTTTAAAAGCAAATTTGTTTTTCCTGACCCTGTCGATCCTACTATCATGTAATGACAATCTGGTAGAAGATAATGATGTTTGATTTGCTTGTTGTCCCCACTTAAATATTTATCAAAGTTTATTATGTTCATTTATAATAAAGAAGGACAAAATGAATATTTCAAAATTTGGAACAAGTGGAAGTCAATCTTCAAGTACTGTTAAGGTTGTAGGTATTGAACACAAAGTTTCCAAGTCAGGAGATATAATGTATGGTGATTTAAACTTAAACAACCACAAAATTACAAACTTAGCCAATCCTGTAACAGAATCAGATAGTGTAAATAAAGGATTCTTGGATAATGCAATTAGCAACATTGTCCACTTTGCCGAAAGCTCTGAGTTTGGTTCGAGGTTGGCTACTTTAGGTATAAACAACGATGGTCAAAATGTTGTATCGCCCACTCAAATTCAAATTCAGAGGTCTCAAATATATGGTGTGGAAGTACTTGGTCGTTTACCAAACAGGGTCTTTCGTATAGAAAATATTCCACCTAACAACGCATCAATTGAATTAGGTGAATCATTGATTCTAAAAGGACTTGTTGAACCCATTCTACCTTCTGATGCGGCAACTAAACAATTTGTTGAAAATTTAGTTACAAATGTGAGAGATAATATTAACTTACAAGGATTACACACTATCATAAATTTACGAGATCCCACAGCACAAGGTGAAGCAGCAAACAAAAATTATGTTGACCAAATAACGCAACACATTCAAACCGAAGACGATAATGTAACCATTTCACGAAACTTAGATATGAAAAATCATACCATTTTCAACGTAGGTAGACCTTCCGAACCTACCAGTGCAATAAATAAACGTTATTTTAAACGAAATATATATCGTCCAAAATTTCAAATATTTTTGGGTGCTTCTTCGACACCTGGTTCGAGGCCAATTCCATCAAGTGCTATTCATTCAGTTCGTACTAATACAGATCACAATTTGCATTTCGTGAGTGCACCTCTTGTCGCTGGGAACGATTTTCTGTCTTTGCAATCCGATAGTATTCATTTGAGAGATGAGGTAACCAGCAGTTACATCGAAATAAGCGTAAGCGGACTTGTGAAAGTTACCAGTTATGATGATGAAGACAAATTACATATTGATATAATCCGTGTTAGTGAAGAAGAAACAGATAAAATATGTAAAACATCGGTAACACCCCCATTCGATTGCTTTAATTTAAACTGCATTGTTTTTCCTAATCCTTCTCGAGATGTGTTTCGCATACAATACAACTATGTTTCTTCAAATTCTTCGGTATCAATGAATATGAGCAGCGTCGTAATTAAAGTTAAACAGCTTGAAGTGGGTGATCAACCAGAAGCGTAATTGTATATCATAAAATAAACAATGGACTTTAACCACATTAGTAGAAAATTGACTCAAGAACAAGTGAATGAATTGACAAATCTGTATCACACTTATCACAAACAGTATTGGTGTTATAAGAAAATGTTTAAAAAATTTAAAAGAATGGACTTAGCTCTAAAGCTGTCATCTGTTATTTTTACTACAACTGGGGCCGTGGTTGGTTCTGTTACATTAAATCCGATTTTCTTGGCGTCTGTTAGTGGTACAGGCGTTCTTTTACAGACAATAACGACGCAGAAAAATTTTTCCAAAAAAACTGAGTCTTGTAGATATGCTTATCAATCGTATCAGAAATTACTCAACAAGTTAAAATTGTTTTTAAGATCTGGTGATATTGACGAGTTTTTCGAAAGAGAACTTGCTATGGTTGATGACCAAGTTGCTGATATATGTCCACCAATTTCTGAAAGCTATGAAAAATTACATGCTAAACGATTTGTTTCCACATGATTTCATATTTTTTACTTAATGCATCACTAATTTTGTATGAAGGTTGTTTGGGAATGTCTAAATTTTCTAAGATTTTGCTAATAAAAAATTCTAACTTAGGAAACCTTTTGCGAGTGATAATTTTTAATCTACTTTCCACAATTACCTAAACGTCCATGAATGCTCGTGTTTCGTTAGGAGACAATCTAAGTTGCTCTATTTTACTTTTAACATAAGCAGTTCTACTGTAAACTGATTTACGTAAGACAACATTACGTGGGTTATAATCAATCCAGTCGTTTACGAAATATGGGTGATGAACTACACCACAGTTAATACAAGTTCTATTTCCATTTATAATTTTTATGTCAAGATTTTCACAACAATTTTCATCCATCTTTTTGTTATAATAGCATATATTTTTTTAAATTAATAATGACCATAAGCAAAACTATCAATTCCATTAGAAAGAATATATCGTTTATCATCAAAACATGAAAGAGACTTCTTGTTGATTTCAACGGAATAAATTTTGTGGTTTTCACTTCTAATTGATTTCATTTTATGAAACATTTGACGATTATTGAAGAGCGTGTTTTTGTAATCTTCGTGCTTTAACAGATTCCTCACTACATTTTTTTTAATTCCTTTTGCAGTTTTGCAACCTCTTTCATCTTTTGTGACGTAGCTGTACATTTTAGATCTAAGTCCTACAAATTCTACTATTGGCACACCTGCGGTTTCATCTTTCATCTTTCCAATTACTTTCTTATTTTTTAGGTCATAAAAGTTTGAGGTTTCTTTGTAACCACTGAAGTCGAATTTGTCTTTGTCAGCCCAAAAATCTTTGTATACGTCTTCTGTTTTTATATCATATGTTACTGAATCTGTATCTGTAAATAAGAGTTTTGCATTCTTGCCATATTTCTCTCTAATGTAGTTGTAATGAAAATCATACATCAACGTTTTTGAAATATCGAGAATACACATTCCCACATAAGCGGGGCGGTTTAGGGTTAAAGATTCTTTGATTTTATGAACTGCAACAAGATTTTTATAAATATTTTGCTGCTAACGTAGGTTGGTTTTGCACAATGCTTTAATAGTTTTTCTGGTTCGTTGATCAGAGTAACATTGACACGTTTACGAAGATTTTCAATTGTTTTTCCAAACACTGAGTTGTTCATAAGTTTAAAAAAATCTTTCTCAAAGTCAGACTTGGCGGTTTTTCGTTTTTCTGTATTGAAATCAATATACTTTTTTAACCAAGGTGATTCGTTAAATTCTAATACCCGATGTACTTTTGTAACTTTTAAGCCTAATTCAATATACTGCTTTAAGTTTTTGTAATAAAGAACATAACTCTGTTTTGACTTTAAATTAGGTATTAATTTTTTAACTCCTTCAACTTTTATATTAAACTGAGTTTGTAATTGTTTACAGTAGTCTGAAAGGAGGTGATGTTTAATTTCCATTTTTTCTGGAGCTAGTGGATAGTCATTATGACTATCATGAAGGTGTTCAGGATAGTCCAGGTCAACTTCTAGTATTAGTCCTTTTCCTTTAGGTAAATTTGCTAAATCAATTTCTTTTTCTGATAGCCATTTAAAACCACCCGTTGGTAAATTTTGGCTCATTGCCCATCCATATAAATTGTTTGCATCAAGATATGTAATATAATTTGATGGCTGCTTTGAATCGTAATTATTCATGTATTTGTTGTTAGCTTTAGCATATCTTTTAGAAATGTATGAAACTCCCCCTCTCACACCTTTTTCAATGAAAAGAAATTTGTCAATATCTGTCATTAATTCCAGTTTTATTTCAGTCATTTTAAGCATTGCATCCCATGATAAACCGGGAGAAGTAAAATAATGGCAAGGGTCTAATTCGTAATATTGAAGACAAGTCTTTCGAAACTTCTCAAATACATCTGCTAACAGCAAAACATCTGACTTAAGGTACAAGTCGTGGTATTGTCCCATGGATTCCAACTTGAAAGTAGTCCACACATTCTGCGCATGCTTGTAATCCTCATCGCTTATATCTTCATCGGTTAAAAGACTATAGAATTCCTTTTTTGGTGGGAGGTTTCTGTCGTCAAACTTATCAAAGCTGTTCATATAATCGTAGGGATAAACTCCTTTTCTTTTCATTAGTTCTAGTTTTTCATCCTGAAATTCTTGTGATGTGTATTTTAAGTCAGAAAGTGGAACGTTCTTAACCAGAGTTTCTAATGAGCTACTCATGAATTGGAAGCTATCGATAAATTTTAAATATTTGCCTAAGAAGAAAGCCATGTATTTTTCTAGATTGTTTGGAATTACTTTAATATCCTTTTCAAACTTTCCTATTTCTTGCATAATAAAATGTGAATCATAACCCCTTAAATTATGAAAGATTACAGGTATCTTATGAGTAAGTCTGAAATTTCTATTACATTCATTATGTGCCGCCCCTCTGTATTTTCCTGTAACGTGACAATGATCTCTAACCCTTTTGTCTTCCTCAGAAAAGCCTTTTTTACAAATGTGACATTTTGTAGCTGCTTGAAAGTTTTCTTCATCTTTGTTCGTTAAATCCATAGGTTGATTGAAATGTTCATTTTTCGTTTTTTCACAATAGTCAACTTCTTCCAACATAGCTTCCAAAAATTTATAAACAGCGTTTTTACCTCTATACAGTTGAATTGGTCTACTGAATTTATCGTCATAGCAACAAACTATTTTGTAGGAATAGCCGCAATCAATATGTTTTTGGTATCTTTCTGTGTAGGACTTTTCATCATTTGGCTGACAGCTGTCAATCTTTTGAGTTATTGCTTCAAAATCAGCATATATAACAAAGGGAACTGGTAGTTGTTTTTGAAAGTTATTAAACTTCACCGAGCTACCTTTTTTGGGCATTTGTATTGCTTGCTTTCCATTTGTAATTACGCAGTTTGGTGTGTGTTTGTGTAGAATTTCCTCGCTGCTAAAACATTGAAGACAATATCTGCAGAAATGTTTTCTGTGTTGGTGCTTGCTTTGATTATACATAAATCTATTAAAGTCTTTTATCCAAACATAATGTTGCTTTTCGTCTTCCATTATCAATAATAAATCGAGAGTTGTTTCACACACCTTTTTAGACACAAATAAAGGAAAGCGTTGCTTGTTTTCATAACCAATAACATTAATGCTGATGTTATTTTGTTCTTCAATTTTTGGTATTTGCTTGATAGACACTGGAAACTTTATACCATCATAATTTAGTGTGTCTACATATTTTTTGTAATGACTTATTCTTTCACGATTGCTTTTTACTTTCTCACTGTATACTTTAGCTAAATGACACCACCTAAAGCATTCGTTGTCTTTGTTTTTGATGTTAATTAATCCTTTCTTAGCATTTCGAAGTTCTTCCGGTAATGCAATATAAGTTGATCCATGAAGAGGGGTATATTGAACTAAGTTAACGAAGTGCCCATCAACGGAAAATATAGACCATCCAGAACCTTCACTAAGCCAATTTCCAATTTTATTTATTATTTGATTGGATGCATTTTGTTGCATTTCACTCACATCATCTTTATTTAAGATGACATTTGTTTTGCTGTTAAAAAATGCTGTCTTGGTTATCACTTCACCTTCTGTTTGTTTTTCAAATGTAATTTTAAGAGTAATTGTTACTTTTAATCCTTTCATTTTAACCAGGTCTAACCGTAATTTATCTTGCACTACCTTCTCTGTTTCATTCAATTGTTTCAATGGGCTAAAATCAACAATATCTACATCATAAGATTTAGTATAGTTTTTCAGAGCAGTTTTGAGTAACTGCACTTTAATTACCCGTTTAGGAAAAGATTTAAAATTTTTTGAAATGCTGCTGAAGCACTTGCTTTGATAGTTGGTGGTACGTAAGCCATCAGCCAATCGGCAAAATCATTTATACGCTTTTGAACTTTACCAGCTGCATTAAGAGCTATTTTCTTTAAGGTTGGGGGAAAATTTCTAAAGGGTGACGGTTTTAAAGTAGAAACTCCAATATCTGGAACCGCCTGATCTAAAATATTTGATTGGTTCATTTTTATTATAATAGAAATATAATCTTTAAGTAATTTTTATGCTTAAGAAAATTTTGTCTGTAGTTAAATAAAAATGAATGATAAATTAGTCATTGAAAATCGTGAGTTTTATTTTCATCCAACACACAAAGCATACGCTGGGAGCATTGATGGATGCGTTGTTCATGTTGTTGCTAGAGAACCAACATTTGGAAGCATAAATGAAAGAGGTTTTTATGAAATCACTGTTGAAGATTACTGGGATAGAATCTTGGTTCATAATTTTATATGGGAATGTCATCATGGGCTATTAAAAAATGGTGAAAAAATAAAACACATTAACAAAATACGTTATGACAACAGATTAATGAATTTAAAGCTTAGAAGTTCAAATGAAATTATTGTAAAAATTTCGACAAACAAAAAGATAAGCTACGTTTAACTTGTTAATCAAGCATTTTCTTTGACTTCACCGGGATTCGAACCTGATCTTCTGTTTCTTTAACTTCACTGAGAATCGAACCTACTATTTTGGATTTTCTCCGACTTCACTGGGATTCGAACCTGGTCTTCTGTTTTTTGAGTGACGTAATTTCGCGGAACTGGTGGTTCCGCGGCATTCTAGAATGTTCTTCTCTTGAGTGACGTAATTTCGCGGAACTGGTGGTTCCGCGGCATTCGAGAATGTTCTTTTCTTGAGTGACGTAATTTCGCGGAACTGGTGGTTCCGCGGCATTCCAGAATGTTCTTTGACTTCACTGGGATTCGAACCTGTTCGTTACTGTAAAAGGTAAGCGGCAGCTTTACCCACTCGACCATCGCGTCTTGATTGTTAAAATGGAAAAAACGCGTACTTAAACTAAATACGTGATTACGTCACAGACAAGCTTAATAAGCTGTTTGTATGAAAGAGAAAGGACATTTAGACGTTTACGTTGGTTGCAACAAGTTGATTAGAAGAGTGTGGAGCAGCTGCGATAAAATGATTAACAACTATTGGAATGAAAGTGAATTGCAAATCATCAGAGAGCATAAAAAGTATCATGAAGACATGTTAAATTACCTAGATGAGTTGGAGATAAATGGACCATTAAATATTGAACCAAACAAACCTTCAAGCAAGTTGCCGATTCCTTATAAAAAAAAAGAGAGACTTGTTGGCGAAAAGTTGCATGAATATTTAGTTCAAAATCTTTCCACTGCAGATTTTCAACCAGGGCTTATTGAACCGGAAGAAAAGACGATCAATTCGTTGACTGAATATTTAACAAAATGTGTTCAACTTGAAAAGAACGTAAACAAGCAGTCTCTTTGCTTTCATGTTCGTTGCGGAAAAGCTTTGAACATTCTCCACGCATTATGGCGAGAAGAAAGAGCAAAAGGCTATATTTACAAAACATGGAAAGCATGGGTGGAAGAAAACATCAATATTGGTGATCGAAGTGTCAGAAAGAAGAGAGAAATTGCTGATTTGATCGGTAATTTACCACGATTTCAATTTCTGACTATTTCATTTTCGGAAGTCTGTAACCTAAAAAGTGATATAAAAGCTATGTTGGATGCTTATCCTAACATTCGAGAATACTGGTCAAATACACCATAATTGTGATTATTAACTGATATCAAAAATATGTTATTTTGGGCTCATTGTTGTGTATTGTATGCTAGTCAGCTGTGGTGTTGTTATATCCATGAGAGCTATAGACGTCTTCGAGTGTTTTACAATATTCAAGTGGAGGCTAATGTTGATACTTTTGATGCCCTTGTTCGCAAACTTTTATTTCGTTTTATGAATCGTTGCCACAGGTCTACCAATGAGTTTGTTCACTCATTACTTCACTCTTGCAGATTTCGTTGTTCGAAATATGTTGCTCGCTTTATAGATTTGCTTAGTGTAAATGGTTTGGGAGAAGCTTACTGTTCTTCTCTGGCGCTTTAGAATTATTAATGCATGACTGTAAACTTTTTTTTGTGTGTGTGTTTCTTTTTTTTTTTTCGTTTTCTATGAGCGCTTTTGCGCTTGACACAAATAAATAAATAAACAAAATAAAAGTGATTATTGAAATGAATAAAATGCTAATGCAGTGTTTGTTGACAGCCACACCTCCCAAACACAACTTATTTGTAGTAGCTATTCATGAAATAGGTCATTGTTTAGGTTTAACCCATTCACAAAGTACAGATTCTATCATGTATCCTACTTATAAACACGAGTGGTCAAAAGTATCAAGTGATGTTCTATCAAAAGAAGACATTGAAAGAATACAAAAGGCGTACGGTAAACCCAAAGTGAAAATATTTGATAGCAATGGCTTTACAATTAAAGTGAAACCTATAGAAAATGACAAAATCAAACTAATTATTGAAAAGATTTAAACACGACTGAAGCGCAATTATGAGCACAAGTTGGTTACATGTGACAAGCGCTCAATTGCGAGTTTAATACCTCCTACTAACATCGGGAGGGGGGACTGAGAACCACGATTTAAAAAAAAATTTGAAACACAAGGACGGTTTCAATGCATTTTAAGTCATTTTGTTTCCAGTGCATTTTTTAAGAGTCAAGTGACCTGCTTTGCACTGAATGATTTTTATTGAGACAGTGCAGTCACGTGACCTCTCTTAATTTGAGACACAAGGACGGTTACAGTGCAGTCACGTGACCTCTGTGCACCGAACACGCCATATACATAACTACTTTCTTGCACATTTTATAGACTAAAGAAAGAATTGGGAAAAGAAAATATAGGAATGAGATTTGAAAAAAAAATGATTTAAGTTATAGCAATTAATTTCCTATCTATACTCATAATTTTTTATGAAGTCTACACCGTAAACATTTTCCATCAAGCGATCAAACTTGATTCCTTACCGTTTTTTAGCCGTGTTTTAAAAGTTTGTATTACTTTGTAAGCCTAGTGTTTGACAAATATTAGCCCCATTTCCAAAAGCAATCTTTTAAAAGTGGCTTTAAACAAGTTTAGAGTACATACCTCTGCAAAAGACTGCCTCAGAGTCAGAAGGGCAAAAAACGTGGCATTTTTTCATTATGCATTTTGGTCAGAACTCGACAGGCAGTGGGGCCCTCTGACGAAGTTACTAATCATTACAAGTTTGGTTTTAATTCCTGTTTCTGAGCAAGCAAAGCGTGAATTTATAACATAAAATGCCGTGACGTATATTAATCCTGATAAAGGCTCAATGGCAGACGCCAAAGCATTTGATTGTTGTGATTAATTATCAAATTAGCACTTTAATGTTTCATCCTATGGTACGATTTATGCTGCTTCGCAATGGAATTTTTAGTTATCAAATTACAAACTTCACAAGAAACCTACTTTCCTTTTGTGTGATATTCTTGTAATCTAATTATTATAGCTGTTATTTCAAAGTTGTAAACAGGCCGACAAGTTTAGGCCAAAACCCGAAAAATGGTTTGAATCTCTAAGCACGCCCAAAAAAGTCTGGACGTGAAATTAAGTTTGAAAAACGTATACGGATAATATAATTGTTTTTTTCCTTTTTTACGTTTCTGCGGCGACCAAATAGAGCAAATTATTGATGAATGGTGACGCAATAACATAGGCAAATTAGGATATTAGACATAATAATAATGCATTGATGCTTCAATAAAATCTTCATTCAGTTTTGCGAAGTTATTTAAATTACCGGTATGTTTCTATAGCAACCTGAAACATGAGGCATGTATCAGGCCAAAATTAAGCCCAAATTTTGTAAATCTTAAGCTCGAACCCAAGCCCGACTTGCATAGCCCGGCCCGACTTACTACTTTGTGTTGGTTTAAAGATTTTGACTTTACTTTTTATTTGTCTAACTAGGAGTTTGGTGTTACACTGCAACAAAATTATGAAATGATTATTCACTGTTGCTTTGTGGTAAAATGCAGCAGGCTAATAATATTCCGAAAGTCAGTTCCCCCTGCTCCCCAGCCCTGCTCTAAACCCAAAACTGTCAAAAATCTACACAAAAGATCGTTTTCTAAGTTTAAACATGCTTAGATTTGTTTTTCGAACTTGACTTCAAACAATTTGACATCATTAATTCAAAGCAAGGCAAAAATAAACTTTTGCTACGTCCAGGTGGTCAAGCGGTATAACGCGTTCTTCTCTGGTACAGGAGGTCTGTGGTGCGAATCTCAGGCCAGTCAAATCGGACAAAGTGTTGCCAATGGCTCGCCACCACTGCGACACTTTTTCAAAATGAACCGTGCTGCTCGGGCGCAATGACGTGGAGATAGGCCCCGCAAACTCGTTACACGCTTCGGCGTAATGCAGCGAGTAAAATGAAAGATTTGATTCTGATATAAATACTATAAGTATTATACGCTCGCACGCTCACAATTTTGCTTTCAGTGTAGACCAAACGTAAAGGCTGATCTTTTTTTTTGCGTGCAATTAGAAAATTTGGCTGAATATTTACAAAATTTCTGCTCTTACAAAATTTACTGTAATGATTATTGTTGAAGTCTGACCAAACTTTGGCTTCCGCGACAAAGGTTGAAAAAATCGCACCAGAGTTGTAAAGTACAGGCCCGAACCACAGAAGTGATCTGAAGCCAAAACCAGGCACGAAAAAAAATCAATTTATGTCCAAAAATGAGTTCGGTTATTGCTTGTATGCGGTTAAAATAAAACTACTTCCTGCAGATCAGTTGTGACATAATAATGATAATTGAGTAATAATAATCGTGTAATGCTTAGAAAAAGTCATCATTTTGGGTTTAAATCAAACTCATTTTCTTTTGAGAAAATTTAAACTGCATAAAAAAAAATTTTTGTTAACGTAATATTCCAATTAGTTTCCTTGCGCGCCTTGCTCGAGCCATTTCTTTTCATTCAGCCTTTCGATGACATGGACCGTTGATACGCAGAGCGTGAAAAACAATAATACAATGTCATGAGGACTGGTTTAAGACTTTAAAGTAAAGTGGCTTTTTAAGACTTTAAAGTAAATTCTAGGAAATTTGTCAGTTTGCTTGTCATTCATTGTGCAAGAAATTTGGTTAATCAAATAGGATTCGATAAACCGACATTTTATGAAGTCAAGTTCAAAGTCTAAAATTTTAGCGTTGGTCCAACTAATCGAATGTTCGTTATCAAAAACAATCATGTGTAGTCAGCGCTGATTTGCCGCCTAGATGCCAGCAAAATGAAAAATTTTCTATCGGCGGCTCGTAATAAAAGATGAAAAAGCTGCATATGTTCGTTTTTCATTCTACTAACATTTTTTTTGGAAGAAATGTTTAGAATTTTTGATGTGAACGGCAATTGATTAATAACCTTTACCACGCCCTTACCCTTTTCCCGCCTGACCGAAAAAATTAAGAAAATTAGTGCATTTTTATTAACTATTGGTACTCTGGAGAAAAGTTTTTCACTCAGCAGCTTTTACAGTACAACGCACTGAAATTGTGCGCGATGACGTCACAGCTAGTCTTTCTTCATTCTTTTATGTGATAAATGGACGAAAACTTGAATATGACATCGCAAGTGATATCCAGGGACTTCGCCAAAGTATCTAACTTTACAGGACCAAAAAACTTCACAATTGCGTCAAGCGTGTTTATGGTTGTTGATAGTCAGATCTGTAATACATCGCTTTCAAATTTCATAATGTTCCTTTGACTTGATCAGGTTTGTGGCCAACAGCTTTCAAAATTTAACTGCCGAGGAAAGGTATCTATAAAATGTCAATCAAAATTTTACAACTCGACTTAGTTCTCGTATCAATTTTTAAGGAGTTTGTTGAATTTTCACATAGCAGCGCAATTGTTAAAATTGCGGTTTCAAACGAAAACCTCGTTGAAACAAATATTTCGACAGTAACCTTTCGCTTCGATCTGAAAATGCCAATAAGATTTTTTGGATTTTGTAACTTACATTATTTTTGACCAGAAATTTGACACACTATCCTAAATATCAAATCTACACCTTCAACTAGCCCACTGCAATATTGTTTAAAAACAAAATGTTTAAAATTATAAGCACATGTATGAACATTGAACAGTTCTATTGATTTTTCTCAAAATTTAAGAACTAAATCAAAACAATACCTGCCTTAACAATTAGCATGGAAAACGATACGCACACAAGCAAAATTTAAAAACAAAAAATCAAATTCTTATAAATTTATGAGTGATAATGCAAAGTCTAACTTTACGATGACTTTGCATTCAAAACTTATATTAATTTACTCAGCTCTACGCTTTCCAGAACCCAAGTTGTACTGTTTAAAGTCAAACTACTATTTGCCAAAATTATCTGCTTCTTTTGCACATTACGCTCTGGTTAGTTTATTTTAACATCTTAAGGTTTTTCGTTTTCAAAGTTAAACTGTATGAAAAAGTTATCAAAACTAGAACATGACATTGCAGCGATATCTGGGGACTTCGCGGCATTTCCAACTTATACTAAACTTTATGAAACTTTAAAAAGGTGATTTGATTGCTTTGAAGGAATTTTTTAAAAAATGTGGTCGTTGATAGTCAGATCAATAATTTAAATGCGTCTCTTTCAAATTTTGTTTTACCAATTTAAATCGCTTTGTGGTTATTTGAATTTAAAATTTAAATCTCTCGAAGTTATCCAAAATAATCGAGTAAGGTCAATCAAAAAGCTCGCTTAATAGTTAACGTCGTCAAATCTCAGCACTTTTTAAGAGTTCTTAAAAGTTTTTCGCTCCGTTTGAAATAACATAAAGCGGTCTTTAAAATTCCAGTGACTCATAAGCCAAGTGTCGTTACATCAACCAAACTTACAGCCATGTATGATACTGAAAACGCTTCTGCGCGTCGCAATTCAACATACATTATTTCATCATTTTCCATCAATATCGGCATTTACTGAGATATATCAGTTCAAAATTGTCAACTTTCTGCCTATTTTTGGCAAGGGCGTCGGCAAAAAATTTTTCATGGGGGGGGCCAATAAGAACAGATCCCGAATTAACTTCTAAAAATGAAAGAATTTTTGAAATTTAGGAGGATTAACAGAGAGTGTATGAAAATCTAGGGGGGCCATGACCCCCCTGCCTCCCCTTACCAATGCTCATGATTTTCGGCCAGCAACGTTTCGGTCACGTGACTGCGTGCTTCCAAACTCGGTTTACGTAAATCATTCCAAAGCACCGTCAGTGTGCACAAATTTCAACCTTCCACGCCAAGTGTTTTTGAGTTAAAGACGAATTAATAAATTTTCATGCCAAAAAACGCCGTTTTTTATTTTTTTTGTGTCTCAATTTACGATCACGTGACCTAGGTTTCAAAAAATTGGCTTACATGACGCTTTTATCACTTCTTATGTTGAGTCCAAATTTCAATTCTCTAGGTTTTGTTGTAAGTTAGTTATTTGCAAATCAATCCTCTTCTACCAAAATTGGCGAACAAAAACAAAGGTACTACACGCTCACGCAAAATCCCAATAGTGACGTAACGTCAACAAAAAAGCTATAAAGAGTTTTTAACAATTTTTTATTTTATAATGAAATATCATATACCGATTTTTAAAATTCCCGCGCCTTTATTATATCAGCCAAACTTAACAGTAACAACGGCAAGAAATATGCACGCATTTTACAGCTATTCTTATCAGAGTTGTAAGTCGGGCCGAGCTTTTCAGGTTTGGTTCTGGTCTAAAGTTGACAAAAATTTCGGGCTTAATTCAGGCCTGAGACGTGCTTTTTGTCTTAGGTGCACAAAAATTTAATCAAAATAGCATGGCAACATTGCTAAATTTTTCAGGCCTAACTTAACTTTTGTTTTTTTTTTGGATTAACTATTTGGACTTCAAATTAATTTTCGGGTTTGGGCGAATATTTTAATGTTCAGGCTTGAACGGCCCGTTTATAACTCTGATTCCTATTCCGAGAACGTTTAGCAGTGCGACCAAAAGGCCAGCATATTGGATATTGTACGGTATATTGCATTACATTCATTATTCAGCACGTAAACTTTCTTAATAAAATTGCTAAAAAACTTTGAAGAGCAAGTGGGTTTTTTTCAACGTCACAAGTGACAGTTTAGTAAAACAACTCGGCCATCCAGCTTAAATCTCACAAAGCCATTTAGCTCAAGTACTTCAACGTCTGAAAAATATTGGAGTAATCCCATAAGTTTAACTCTTTTACTTTTTTCTAATACCAATTTATTGTGAAAATTTGTCTTATAGTTTGAAGATCCATTTAAGGGCTAATTGTCCAACATGGCATTGCCAAGTTTGGCATGTTTTATCTTTTTCTCATATTAGCCAACCGGTACTCTTAAAATTTGACATGACTAGCTGGAGTACTACGTAATAAAGATTTAAAAATTTTAAGGAGCCCATTTGGCGTGG
Source organism: Trididemnum nubilum (assembly GCA_963965965.1). Classification (NCBI taxonomy): domain Eukaryota; kingdom Metazoa; phylum Chordata; class Ascidiacea; order Aplousobranchia; family Didemnidae; genus Trididemnum; species Trididemnum nubilum. The sequence goes on from OZ014486.1 coordinate 28,915,666, forward strand.
TCTCCTCAATGTGGCCAATTAAGTTTTGTTATCTTTAATCTTCGATTCATATTAACCTATTCGATAGATTTAATTTTTTTAGCATTAATTTTGTTATTAATGGGGAGGTGTTAACATAGTTAGAGGACCCTATTTTTTCTTTATATATTTTTACCTATGCTAAAATTTTTATTTGTCTAGCTTGAGTGATTAAAAATTTTGAAAGAGCCGTTGAAGGAGGACTACCCAATAGTGGCAACTGAAATTATTCATATTTTATTTACCTATTCTGATTTTATCTTTCTTTTATACTAACCTCTTCTGAAAGTTTCATGTGTCTACCTGGAATGGTTTAAAAGTTTAAAGAACCCCCATTTTGGTACCTCAAATTTTGTCAAATTTTATCTTTCAATCATATTTGCTTGCGTATCCTGAAATTGTGATGTGTGTAGCTTAAGCAATTAAAAAGTTTGAATTTTGGCACCCTTGTTTGAGGGAGACTCCCCTTAGGGTACCCCTAATTTTTGTTAAATTTTATCTTTTTTTCGGTCTGAACTATAATGAAAATTTAATCAGTCTAGCAAAACTGTTTAAACTTTTTCCCATTTTCAGCCTATAAAATTTTGGTCTCGTAACCTACGATTTAAAAAATTTGAGCGCCTCCAATCTCGGTTAGCATAAACCATTTCTAAGCATCTACCCTGTGTCCGAATTTCAGCTTTGCACTTCCAGTGGTTTTTGAGTTTTAAACGAATTTATAAATTTGTATGCCAAAAATCCCTGTTTTTTATGCTTTTTTGTGTCTCAATTTACAATCACGCGAACTAGGAAACCCAAAATTGGCACACATGACACTTATTTTGACTCCAGATTTCAATTTTTTAATTTTACCCTTAGCTAGTTGTTAGAAAATCAATGCTCATCTGCCAAAGATCGCGAACAAAAATTAAGGTATGTACTACGCGCTCGCTCGAAGTCCCAATAAGCGGTAATACAAGCTGCTTTCTCGGCTGGTTGGAAAACGCGAAAATATGTTTATTGGATAGCAAGTTTGCGCTGGCATTGAACATATCGTTTTTTCTACTGTTGTCATCATTACGATAGGTGTTTGACAGTTGCTTTTTAAATCTGAGAGAATCATGATTGAGCTACTTTCTAGATTAAAGCACTAAAAGGCTCAAATGAAGCGTAAATAGCACTGCTGCAATACTTTAGGTTTATAATGTGACCAAAAAATCAGTTTTCAGTAGCAATTGGACTGAGTTGATAAATGCTAATCAATCAACAAATCCACGTTTTCCGTAAACTTCAAAGATATAATCAAGCTTATGAACGTATGATGCAAAAGCCATGGTTATGTTCAATCGATTGTGTTTTCGCTTCAATAATATAGTTTAATATTGCGCTTTCGCTTCGACGAAAAACAAAAAATCATAAAATCTCTTTATTTTTTTTGGATTATTGCTGCTTTCAACAATCACAAATATAATAATGAAAACAATGCTATTAATGAGAAAACTGAAATGCAGATAGAAATAAGTTGAATTATTCGCATAGTGAAATAGGCAGAATTAATTTAATAGTTCACAGAGACATCACGTCCTACAATCTTCCTTCATTTGATAACACCTTAATGCTGTCTTCACGTCTAAATGGATAATCGTTTGAAACCCTAGAGATCCAAGTGAGGCGGAGCCCCAATCGCGGTAGCATTATAAAATATAATAGTAGAAATACAAACAAAAAACATCGCTGATAGAAATAATCAAGCCATACGACAAAATACTACAAAATTAATACCGATAATTGTATGAATTTTGTAGTATTTTGTTGTATGGCTTGATAACAAAACTCTTGCGGACATTATGTAATAGATAGCCTAATACGAGCAAGAAGTTTAAGTTTTTTCTTTGTTTGAAACTTTAAAAACTTTTGATTTAGATTACGCGTTAGCTTCTACACACTGTATCCACTACAACAGCAAAACCAATGTACTGTAGCCCAACCGAGTAACTCTGTTAAGTCACTACACTGCAATTCTCCCGTTTTTCAACATCCCGAAAGTTCAATTTATTAATCGTTGCAAAGTACATTCATAGACAGTATACAGTGGCAAACTGATGCTATACCACATTTCACAGACATGAATTAGTTTTTTTAAATGAAGAGAACGGGCTTTGCAGAAAAAAAACTTTGGAAAATATAGAGAAAAACTTTTGAAAAACTTTCTAAAGTTAGAGAAATGTCGTACATTTCGAAAACCAATCTTATTAAACATCTAATGTAAAGCTTGCTAATGGTTTCCTTTGAATGATTCATTTGCCAACGAGTGTGGTATTCTGAAGTTACTTGACGTAACCCATCATTGTTTTGGTAGTAGCAACGAGAACACAGATGCAAATATATTCCTCACAAAAAGCCCGTTACAAGCTGTTTCTACAAACTTTCTTAGTAATCTGGGGGCACATGACAGAAATTTCCTCGTTCGCTTTAATAACGAGTTTTTTTTAAGAGGCGCTACCGAACGAAATACTCGCTAGACGTAAGAGGTCATTTTTGCACGTGGATGTAAAGCCTTGCGAAATCCGTTACGTCATTCGTTCTCGCTAAATTTCTTCGAGCGATTGCGGAAAGCGGTTCGAGCAAAAAAAACGTCACATTTTCCTGTCCAACTTAAAGAGGATCTTGAAGCACTCCTTAAGCGTGCGAGAAATCTTTTTGGTTTAGCAATTTAATGGCGAAATGTTGAAAACTTCTAACTCATGCCAATTTTTGCTGAAAATTAATTCAAATCATTGCCATGTTTGCTATTAGACTGCTAAAAAAAGCGAATTGCATTGAGAACCATTTGCTGTTTCGATTGATAAAGAAATGCCAAGTAGTGCAAGTTGACAAAAATAGTAACACACTCCTTTTATAAGAACGATTTTTTAAAACACGAGGCTCATTTTTGCTCAAAATTTAAGAACAAATTAAAAACACTGCCAGCCTCGGCAGCAAAACAAACCAAAAACAAAAACAAAAAAATTCAAACTAATCAAAGAAACAAAAATTCGTGGTGATTCAAAACGATAAAATTTCAGTGATTTTCTTGTGTTTGCAAGCAAAGTTGCTACTATTCAAGGTTATAAAGCTCTGTTGCTCTGCGCAAGCAATTGAGAAATTTTTTCGGCAGTTGTTCAACTTGAAACAAGCTTGTTTTTTTGCTTTTGCAATTTTACGATGCTGCAAAAGCAAGAAAAAAGCCTTCACTTAAGTCTTAAGCAGACAGAGCAATAGGAATTAAACAGTGTATCAAACATGCCCGCTAAAATTGACATCGATGCTCTTAAAAGTTTTACAAAATCAAGAACTAATGAGACCGAATATCGGCAAAAAATTAAAAATAGCCAATCTCGACTCAAGATTTACCGGTTCTAAACAGGAAGAGTGTACTTCGACGTGCCAACTTTTGAAAAATTTTGAAACCTTAAGACCTAAAGTTACTGTTAACATATGAGTTTACCCACCAACAACCTCAAGGGCGCTTTACTTCATTTATAAAATTATAGTATGGAAAAAGTTGTTCTTATTTTACATTGATCCAAAAATATAATTAAATTCTGTCGTTCATTTATTAATTGTTATCAGTTGAAGAATTTGCTTGCGTAGAATAATCACGCATAGCTTAAAGTATCTTTTTCCATAACAATGCAGTACATACAATACGCTTGAACGCATTATTTTGAAGTAAAATGCATCTGACGTCTCAATGAGAGTGTTTATTACGTACTAACACAAGTTACAAACATCTCGCAAAGAAATTCGAGCGAGCCGCTTTAACGTGTGTTGGGCGAGACGGCTCAGAAATGGCAGTTAGTCTACGAAGATTTTTTGCTCGTTAGCGCTTTTTAGCGAGCGAGAATGGCCTTTACGAGCTCGCTAGCACGTACAGTCATGTAGCCCCTGTTTTAGTCAAAATCCGTCACATTATAAACTTCTGCTTTAAACGATGTCAGGGACAAGAATTAATAAAAGCTATTTATTACCGCCAACTTATTAAAACTGAATTTTTTTTTTCTCAGCGGAAACATATTTAGTAAATAAATGCAAAAATATGAAAAACTCAATTTTTGAAAAATGTTGCTTATGCATTTTTGCCAAAACGTGCTTCATTTATAGCATTAGAGGCCCCGACGACGTGTCTGAAGTACAATATCTCTGGAAAGGCTAGATTAAAAACATTGGAGTCTAGATCAATCTAGTCTAATACGATTCGCTTAACGTTAAAGATACTCATTGATTTTGCCATTAGTCGTCGTTTAAGTCCTCATTGCTATTCCGCAATTACATATACCCTTTCGCAATTCACAATTTCGCAAACCGAGTTTCACGAAAAGAATTCGGCAACGCAATTTTGTAATTTTTTAAAACTTTTATTTTAAATTTAAATTTATATTTAAAATGTAAAATTAAAAAAAATTTAAAATTACAGGTTACGTCTGAACATTTTTCCAATTTTTTTTCCTTCTGTGCAGCTGATTTCAAATGCTTTTTCTGGATGTGTATTGTAGAAAATTTGAGAAATACTGCATTCAGCTTTTTTACGATTGTCAAATTTAAAAGAAGCGAAGAAGTGAAATCATTCTTCAATTTAGCACAATATTAAATTGGACAGCTAATTTGTCACAAAACAATATCTATCACGACACTTATCAGTTTATCACATTTATATAAGTTACTGTATCAACTTACTCTTTAAGGTTTTGTTACAAGAAAAAAAAAGAAAACAACCTCTGTATGAAATACAAATTTTATGCAGACGCAAAGTTAGAGATTTCGAACCATTTCATAGCAGTAGGAGGCAAGAATATTTGGGGGGAGCTATCAACGCTCAGAATTTTTTGCAGTAAGTAAAAAAAAATTAATGTTTAGGAATTTTATTTAGAAATTACATCGCAGGTTTTCAACATATATTTTTTACTACTGTGAGGTAGCAATTCACTCACATTTATTATCTAGTTGTCAGACTTCGATCAGAATAATTTGAGAAGAGGGTACGATGGCAAGTGCAGACATTGCCCTCGTATGTGCTTCGAAGGTTTTGGTGGGCTGCCAGGATAGGCTACAGTATGCGTGAACTCAAATGCTAATGATACACTAGCTTAATGCAAAAGCAAATAAATGAGTGAAGTGCCACCTACAGTTGAGAAATACATATATGTTATTTTTACTTTGGCAAATGATTGCTCTTAAAGCGTGCATCTCAAATTCAAAAATAATGTATTCACAAATTCATACAAGATTCACAATAATGCATACAATACAAAATTCAACAAATGCATACAATATTCACAATAATGTATCATCTTTTGCAAATTCAGATAAGTTTAATCTAATAAAAAAACTGTTATACACATAAGACAAGATTGAGCCACAAAAATTACTTCTTTCTTTCTAGAACTAGAACAAGATTAGGGCAAAAGTTTCTATCATTCGCAGGAATTAAAGTTTGGAATGAAATTCCAAGCAGTATGAAAGAAGTTTCATTCTACTGATTTAAAAAAGCTGTTAAAGCTCATTTTTTATCAACCTATGAAACCGATAAAAGCTCGAATAACAACTTTTTATCAGCAATGCAGTAGTAATTACAGTAAACATGGTTGCATATTTATGCTTGAGTTCAACAGTAGCCTATTCTATTGATTGAATGGCGGAGCTGGTGCGTTCATCAATCACACTTTTATACCATACGTCATCTCTCATTTTGATGTGCTTCTCAATTATAAGTATTTTTGAAGTAACTAACTGAGGTTGGTATACAGTGGTATTGGAAATTGTACCGGTACTGATGACATATTGGCAAACGATACAAAACAAAGCAAGGAATATTTTTTCGGTACAATCGCCCACTTTAAATCCTATATAAAACATAAATAAGCATTATAAACTTTATTGATTTTGTTTTCTATCCGATGTGTAGTTACAGTATTATTTTCATTTTATTTTTATAGTATGCTTAGAGTTAGTTCGATTCTAATGTTGCCTTGCATTTTCTTTACAAGTTGACTGTGAATTTTGTGTATATACAGTACAAAGTGTACATATCTTTGGAATATTTTGTTTTAATTTTACATAAAATTTTCATCATAGAAAGTAGCAGACTGAGAAAATCTAAAAGCTGCTTTTAACCTAAACTTAGTGAGGTGGCAGTAGATTTAGATGACCTTTCGGTCCTTCGCTGTCTCCTCACCAGGCGCGTAGCCAGAAATTCGCAATGGGGGGGCTAATTTGGGGGTCTGGGGGTGGATACCCTAGCGCTCAAAAATTTTGCATTTTTTTTGTAAAAATAGTTTAATTTTAGGGCTATTTTAATAGAAAATAATGTTTTTAAAACGTAGCATAAAAATTGGCAGCGTAACATAATTCAACTGGTTGCATTTATGGGCTATGTGGAAGGTGGCTAATGATACCATTGTAGTTTTCTTGTTTACATGCTGGTAGATCACAAAATTCTGTTATTCAATTAAACTTACACGGAGTAATCTATTTCGTTTATATTTTATAAAGAAAAGTAATTGGGGGGGGCTAATGAAAAGATAATTGAGAGCAGTGATGGGTAATTAATTAACACTGAATAGCCCCCCTCCCTAATTCCTGAGTTTATAATACATTTGTTGATAAAACCTATGTTTGGCATTTTTACATTTGCAATCAAATTTGATTGCTTATTTTTGGGGATTTTTCAAAGTTTTCATTGATTTGTGACTTTTATTTTTGACAAATTAACCCCCCCCTGAATATAAGTTTCAAAAGATGCTTTAAATCACTTTTTAGTCCATTCCAGCGCAAAAAACAGTCTCAGAAGAGCTAAAAACGTGGTATTATTCTTATTCTGCATTTTGGTTGACAGGTCATTGGGGGGGCTATCGCCCCCCCCCTCCCCCCTGGCTACGCTACTGTTCCTCACCAAGTGACCAAATATCGCTTTGACTCAGCAAGTTTGTGTGTTGGTTTTGAAGGAATTGCTTGTTTCGATGCTTTGGTGGTAGACCTAGAGGAAGTTGCAGTTTTTTTTCTTGTGATATGACGTCACTTGGTAAAATAAATAAATATGATGATATGATGATGATGATAATTAAATAGTTTTGCGAAAAGTGTCTAAACTACTTTCAAAAATAAGTTCTAGTACATTAGAATTTGTCTAATTCGTCACCTCAAAGGGATAAGAAAAGAATGACAAATTAGGCGAAGTGACGAGTTAGGCAAACAGATAAAAACTCCATTACGGCTTGTTTACTTGGCCCTTATTTTGCTGCTAACACAGTTTGTTCGTATATTATTGAATATAACGCATGCACCTTAAAATGGCTGAAAATAAAGCGGTATAAGCTTACGCAATTAGATCTTTTATTTGACATTGATTTTTCGTAACTTCGCTCTGACAATAATTCTGAAATGAAACGCAGAAAGCGCGATCAAATCTTAATCTCAACTGTTCAAACTGTGATTGCTCTTTTTTTTACGCTTAATCTCTATAATTACTCTACTCCTGTTAAACTCTTCTAGACTCTGAGATGGTACTGTACTTAATGCTCTGTAGTTTTAAAACCCGCTTCGCACCTCGTTCTTTTGTGCTGCTACAGCTAGATTTTCCTGTAGACTGTTAACCCAATAAAAAATTCAGATTTCACTCGTGTTGAACTAAATGCTGAGACTAAATTAACTATGAACAGCGCTTGAACATTAATTAATTCGAATCTGCAAATGACGAATTAGCCGAACAAAAAGTTTCTCGGGGATATAGAAATGTGACAAATTAGACGAACCGGAATGCATGTAAAAAATAGGAATTTTGCCGGAACTGACGAAAATGTGACGAATTTGACTGACTGACAAATTAAACGATGACGAATTAGACAAATTTTGCGGTATATGGAAAATTCAAATTGTAACTTAACTGCAAATTTTTATTCATCGTTTTTATGTAACTCCTTTCCCTAATAAATGCTTCATAAATGACTTTAAACGACTTTGGAACCATATTTCAGCAAAAGCACATGAGCGCTGAAACGTTTCTTTTTATTTCTTGTTCGGAATAGCCGCTTCGCTTGTTTTTTGCTACGCTTTTGATTCTACATAAATTACAATCCGATCAGTGTTTGAGTGGATAGAGTGTCTGTTACTGAAGCGGTAGACTGGGGTTCGATTCGCGGTTGAGTAAAACCAAAGACTAGAAAAATTGGTATTTACAGCTTCCCTGCTCGAAGATCAGCTATTAAAGAGACAGTGTGAAGTCTCCACCGTGTGTGGTAGACAGATTGGTAGGTGTTGGCTTGACTAGAAGACCAAAAGATCCCTTCGCCTTAAGCAACTATAAACTCTTTCTTTAACCGCAGTTTCGCAATCCATAACTAAAATAGCAAATCAGCAATTGCGGAATTGTGGACTTGCCCAGCTCTGCAATTTTTATGGCACTAATACCTTTGATTGGCTCATTTTCACAAACGGGGACTATAACGAAAAAATAAACCCGCATGCAGTGGAAAAAGAAACTAAGAAGCATAATCAAAAGAGGAGTTTAGAATAAAATTAGGACAATTATTTTTTAACTGTCTTGTTTAGAGTTATTTTCATCAAAAACTGGAAGAATCTTTGAACAAAGAGGTTTTGTACTTTTGAGGTCTAACACAACTATAATGAGTCTACCTACCATCGAAAGTTTGTGACTATGTCACCAAAACGATGCATAGAATTAAACTAATTTTCACTTTTTTTGCCTTAAGGTGCATTGAAAGAGCGGAACCACAGCGACGCGAAGCGATTTCGGCGAGTCTCGCTAACATTGTACGAAAAGCTATATTTCAACTTTAATGCCTTATGCTAATGCGACTCGTTACGATCGTTGTAGTTTGTAATTTACCTTTGACCGTAACAAAGTTTGAGAACCATTGCCCGGAATAGACTAATTTTTTTATCACTATTTAGATCAGCGAAGGACTTCTGTTTCTTCACCAAAAGAAAATTCTACACTTGGATCTCAAACCTCAGAATATATTTGTTAGCAAAGATATGCATGCAAAAGTATGTTGGTCTTAAAACAATATCAGTAGTGGGGCAGTTATACTCGGATTTAAGGTGAAGTGTAAATAAATCGAAAACTAACAACAATTTTATTACACTATCCATTGTATAATGTGCTGTGCGCATTGCATATGAGGCTCGCTATATTAATTTGACTATTGATATTTCATCCTAATTTGGTTGGCATAACATTGCTCTCTAGATTAAGTCCTAATTTATTCTCAACATTCTACCTACATCAAAATCTTGCACACTGCTACTCCTTCATTTCTCTGAAGAATGTTTAAAATACTGAATTTTCCTCAACTTCAAGAACCAGATATGAATGATAATAAGCAAATGAAACGGTAGCCCAGCTGCCGTGTCAAGTTGATCAATTTCAAAAAAGCTAAGAAACTAACTTTACTGTTTGAATAACATTTACGATAATGACCAACTTGCGTCAAAATCTATTTCATTGCTTAAAAAACAATAAAAACTTGGATTTTAGTTTTCAATAATGTGTACATTGACGCTGTTTCCTTTTTCTTACAATACTGTATCTTCTTGCAATTTCATTCATTTTGCTGCATCATTTAAGTTTAACGTTTTTCCATAAACCGAGGAATGTGTCTAAAAAGCACTATTATGTTCCAAATGTAATACTCTCTAAAAAGTTATAATACTGTATCTTCTTCAAATCCAATCTTTCATTATTTTTGTGGTATAACGCTGGAATGTAACTCATTGGCGGGGGTTATCTCTGGGCCATTGCGCCTGTGGGCAACGTAGCGTTGCAATTTTTTCGAAGAAATACATCTTCTTAAACTTAATTTTCAAAAAAAGTATAAATTTCTTGAATTTCCTCGATCTTCTTAGATTTGTAATTAAATTTTCGATAACAATGAATCTTCGATAATAACTAAATCTTCCATAAAAATGAATCTTCATTCGATACCATATATTCTCTCCGGCTTGCGCTGTCGAGCGCTTTTTTGAATCGGTTGAATTCAAACTTCACTGATGTTTATTCAGTACTGTAAAAAAATTTTTGATTTGTTTGTAATCAAAATAAAAAAAATAAATAAAAACACTAATAATCTAATGCAGTTCATACCACAGTCCCATCCGCAACAAGATTTGCAGAAATTTAAACATAAAATTCCTTTCGGTAGAATTCTTCTTAGGTTAGGAATTCCTACTAGGTTGGAAGATACTGATCTAGCTAAAGTACTTATACGTACGTCCTGGATTGAAAGGACTACCTCGACTTTGAAATTAGTGTATGTCTCTGTTGTTGCATGAATTTGAATCCCATCCGTTACCAGAGGTGGGCAATAACTAGTTATTATAGTAACTAGTTACTGTAACTAGTTACTTTTTTGTAACTGTAAATGTAACTTAGTTACTTTTTGAAAAAAGTAACAAAAGTGGGAACTAGTTACTATTTGGAGACATTAAAAAGTTACTAGTTACAGTTACTTCTAGTTTTGGTCCTGTTAAAAAATTCTTTAATTGTTAGGTTTTGGTTAAATGAAAAACTTTTGTGTAATCCCTGCTGACGCTACGGATTACGGATTTTTTATTTTGCACTAACGTGCTAACAGGAGCTATTGTGGGACGTGCTAACAAGTGCTATTGTGCACTAACGGGGCTAACAGACTTAGCAGTTAAAGCGACAATGATGTTGAGTCCGTTAAAAACGACAAATTTTTTTGGTTGTTTGTTCAACGAAACAGAACCAAAAAAAGATAATGATGCAAAACGGATAGAAGGGTTTCTATCAGCAGTACCAGCAAAAAAAATAGATGATAATTCCTTTGCTGATGCAGTACTAAAGAAACTGTTCGTCCAGTGCAATACTTCTTTGCCCTAGAGCGCTGCAGTTTAGAGGCTTCTCAGCAGTGCTTGGCATCGCAAATTTATACTCTATTCCGCAACCGCAAATTCTGCAAAATAGCAATAGGTGGTCCGCAATCGCAAATCCGCAAGTTTGCGGTACGTTTTCGGCAATTTTTTACACTTCGGCAACCGCAAATGACTTTTTACTTCCGCAAACTTGAATCGCAAACTTTGCTTTTTTTTGTTCCTGGTTTGATAAATAGAGGAGACCTATAGCAAGACAACAATCCTTGATATTTTCCATATCGGCTGCAGACCTGTAATAAACATCAGTAAGTTTTTTTTAGGTGATTTAATATTCTGTTTTTGTAAGTTATAATATACATGTCAGCAGCAGGGCCGAATGGAAATGTACGCAGGTTTGTTTCAACAAAACTGCGGCCGAAGTTGGATACGGCTGCGACTCTGGTGGCTAGAGTAGACACTTGGAAGAGAGAAACCTAGCTCACCCGCCAGTCACTTTCGTCGCTCGTTCTAACTTCTAACTACGGTATGTTCGTTGAGTTGAAACTTTTTATTTGATTTACATACTTGTACAGTACATGTACTTGTCATATAGAACCAACAGAGATGAACAAATCTTTATTGAGTGGCGAAAAAGTAAAAACTCGAGACGCACAAACTTGCGTTTTTGCGTTCTTGAAAATGATACTTTACAGGCATATAGGCCGCTATATACTGCTTGAGTGACGTAATGGATGGGGGGGAGTTGTTGTCGATGTCACTTCCTGCTCCCTTCATCTCGCATGGCAATTTGCAGATCCCGATTTAAATAACATAGTTTCAAACGTGATAATTGCAGTTAGCGTTTTTTGTTTTTTTTTGCTCCTGTACTGGTGCAAAAATTGTTTAAATTGTTTTGAAAGGTATTCTTATAAAGGCAAACTTTTGCCAAGATGAAAATGTGCCAGGTGTAAGAAGAAAAAGCCAAAAGTTTGGTTCCTTTGTTTATTTTATTTCAGTAGCAATACAGTCCTGATTTAGCAACACAGTCCTTCCCCTCAGACCCTGAAAATGAAACACGATAAAGCAAAACCAAGCAGTTCTAAGAGGATGTACGTTATTACCGTGTAAATGTAGAAATAAATCGATCTTTGTTTTGGTTTGTTTTTTCCTTCACAAATGACCTTGCTTTTTAATTCCGTAATGTTTTTGAAGCATTTTCATTACGATTTCATTCTTTTAGTAAATCTCGTAACAGCAGTATACTAAAACGTGCTTCCAGAATGCACGAAAACGCGTATTTTTAGGGTAATTTTGGAAATTTTTTCGCCTTCGGTACTCTCCATAATATTGATTAGTGGCGTCACATCAGTGCAACAAAACTTTAGGCCCTCCGTGGAAACTTTTTGCGTACGCCACTGGGTGCAGATATTAATTTTGTTTGAAAACTCGTTCTCATTCAAAATTATATGCTTATATTTAGCGCTGAGTAGTCAGTACTCAGCATCTAAAGTAATTGCAAGCATAGAAAATTTGGGTTTAAAGTCTTGGTTATCTGTATGTAACGTAGGTTCAATTAATGCCCACAGTTAAATTAGAAATTTGTTTCGACTGTGGCCAGTTTGTTGATGGTGCCAAAAATCTACCAGATCAATTAGCCGCAGTAATTTACCCGCCAAAAAGTTTGTCAATATGATTAACTTAGCTTGTGCATTTTGGAAAATTTTGGAGTAACGCCGTCAACTGCTCAGAAATTTATGCCATTTTTTGAATAAAAATTAGGCTAAGCATTTTGACTCATCATTGGCACAATACACAAAAATTTAGAAGACCAAAAAGGCATAGTGTTGTATTATGTATACATCACCAAATACCACAAAATTATTCAGGATACAGACATTTTTTCCAGGATTCTAATGCGGGCAGTAATATTAATTACCAAACGTCTTTGGAAATTTCTTGAGCGGCAACACATATAGTGTAAAGCTTGCCTTCCAAAAAGACGATCAACGAAGCATAAAACAAAAAGAATAAAAAGATAATACTAAGATTGAAAATGTTGGTAGGCCTGCAGTATCCAGACTTGGGATGTATTTGTAATTTAAAATACAAATACGTATTTGAAATACAAAAAACTGTATTTTGTATTTGTATTTAAATACATTTATTTTTATGTATTTTGTATTTGTATTTAAATATTTTTTACAACATGTATTTGTATTTTGTATTTTAAATACATTTGTTTCACGCAACGGATATTTAAAGAACGTTGAACAAAAGGAATTCCTAGCTGTTAAAGCAAAATTGTAAACAACTCTCTCATAACTTCAGTGCATGTACTTAGTTGCGCAATTACGCATGTTCATTAAAGTGCGAATTGCAAAACTGCAAAAATTTAGACGTTAAAAAAGGCGTTTTGTGTTTTGCAACGCCAGCGCGTCCGTCGCGCGTGCCAACAGTGAAATAACAAATTTAGTGCAGTAGCCAAAAATATTGTCCGTAGCTTCGCGTCCAGTCTAAGCGTAGCTTTTTAGAGTAGAGACATCAGCCAGTGTAAAAGAAGAAATAGCAGAGTTTGTCTAAACTGACAGCAAAAAATGACTTCAAAAACGCCTTTAATCTTAAATGGAAAATTATTTCAAGTGACTGAAGAAAGTTCTGATGGTAAAATAAAAGCGAAATGTTGTCTCTGCCCGGCTAGCAAGCCATCCTTATCAGGATCAAAAAAAGCAATTTCAAATTTTTTGTTGCAATTGGAACGGAAGCATCCAGCAGAAGCCACAGAATTTAAAAAATCAAAGACAGCACGTCAGGATGATTCTCAGGAAATACCGAAAACTATGCAAAAAAACATAGATGGGCAAGTTAATGCAAAACGTTAGCTTCGTTCACCACTAGTCCGTTAACAAACTTCACACCTTCGTTAACGTTAATCCGTTATTTTTAGCTTTAATGAACGGAAGTTAATAAAGTCCGTTAATCCGTTAACATTTTGCGAGTAATTCACATTTCTTTTTATTCACTCGCTTCTAGAACACGTATTGACGCTGTTGAGCTGATTTTAAGGAAATATTTATTGCTATGGTGGTCTTTTTGTGTTTTGAAAGTTACATTTTACAGTCTAATCTAATTTCAAGATAAAAACAAGTTCAAATGCACAACGAAGCTGCAAGATATTAACGATAAAAACCTTAACGGAAGTTAACAGAACTTAACGGAAGTTACTTTAGTCCATTAACAGAACTTAACGGAAGTTAATTTAGTCCGTTAACATGAAAAAACTTTTTAACGGATTAACGAGTTAGTGAAAAAGTTAGCTTCGTTATTAACGGATTAACGATTAACGGACTTGTGCCCACCTATGCAAAAAACCCTACCTCAATTTGGAACTCAAAAAAGGCAACAAAAGCAATTGTTAATTTAGATGCAAAATGCAGTTTGCCCCTGTCGTTGGTTGAAGCAGAACCTTTTGAGCGGTGAGTAAGCGCATTGTCTTCTGGAACGTGCAAGTCCAAAAGTAGGAAAGTCTTAGTACAACAATTGACAAACAATTTGAGGCTGTTATGATCAACATTAAAAATGCGCTTTCTCCAAAGGATTATGCTTGCACAACAGGTGACATTTGGTCACAGCGAAAAAGAAGCTTCCTTGGCATGACTACTCATATCGTTGATCCAGAAACACTATTGGGAGAGTCCTATGCAATTGCTTGCGAAAGATTTTCAGAGACACACTCATTTGATTCAATTGCCGAAAAAATTCATGAAGTTCATGATAAATTTGGTCTTGATTACAAAAAAATAACTCATACCGTAACAGACAATGCCAGTAATTTTGCAAAAGTTTTTCGTGAGCTTGGCTTCATAGAGCGAAATGAAAATGATGATCTGGAGAACAGCGAAGGTGAAGTAAATTTTGAAAGCATCACTGACATGGTTATGTTCAATGGCGAAAATGATGAATAGCTCATTGTTTTGCCCATGCAAGAAAGATGTTTCTCTCGTACACTCAGTTTAATAGCGATTACAGATACCAAGAAAACTTCTAACCCAGCACTGCACAAAAAATTTTTATGTCATCATTTGCAAAAGTTGCATTATTACGTAAAGGGGTCGCGGGCCGGAAAAATGCACAATTTCGAGAAGAGGCCGCGGGCCGGATAAAATGTGTCGGCGGGCTGGCTTTGGCCCGGCGGGCCGCAGGTTGCCGACTTCTGGTCTAAAGTATTTTCTACATCTCAATGCTGCATTACCAGACTATGTAGAGACAAAACTCCCTGCATGCTTTGCATAGAGGTGCTTTCTTGTACATATCCTGTGTTCTTAGAGTTTTGTCTTCAGGCTTGCTATAATTTCTGTGTTCGTAGAATTTTGTTTTCAGGCTTGCTGTAATCAATTCATATGTAAATCGATGTAGGCCCATCTTCATTTGTTTATTGCAAAGCAAAAAGTGATTCTAAAATAACCAAACTAAGCGATTCAATGATAAACAGTCTGAATCGATTTGACGAAACCCACTTATTTGCTACATTTCCATTCAAATAATTAACTAAACCATTCTTTGTTTATTCTACAATAATTTTTTTTTTTTTTTGTAAACAAATAATATTGATAATGCAATGATCGTTTTAAGAGAAGCATAAAAATTGATAACCATTTCGACATTGTCTCAACTGTATTCGCCAAGTCTTTAAGTACAGTATATGATTTTTTTGTTTTTCGGAAAAGTATTTCAAATGTATTTAAATACATTGTTAAAGTATTTGTATTTTGTATTTACCAGTATTGCTGGAAAGTATTTTGTATTTGTATTTAAATACATTTGGAGAGTATTTTGCCCAAGTCTGGCAGTATCTTTATTTATTAAACGTGCTGGACATGTCATCAAAGTTGTCTTGTGCAACCCTTTGCCACTTCAAAAAGTCTAAGTTTTCCTTCGCAAAAACAAGCCGTTGGAAGTTTCTTGACCTTAAGCCAACTGATTTTGCTGTAAAAATAGCAGCACCTTTGGGAAGTAATCGTTGCACAGTAGAGGAACTAGGTAAGAGGGTGTTTTACTTTAGAAATACATCCACCTACATCTGTCTATACATTAAATCGTAAAAAAGTATTTTTGGAAATTGCAGAAACGATTCCAGTGATGATGTTAATTTGCGGATTTGCGGTAGATTTCAATTTTTTTACCGCAAATGTTTGCAGTAAGAAATCGGTTCGCAAATCCGCAAACCTTGAGTCCGCAATTTTCGGATTTGCGCACTTGCGGACCAGTTTGCGGAAGTCCCCAGCACTGCCTTTCAGCATGGGCAAACACATTTTGAAACCCTAACGTTCTGGTCTCAGCGATGAACGTTTTGAGATGCTTGCTTTCTTGAAAGGCAATCAAATAAAGTGCATCAATGTGTTGCGTTATGTATTTTTGTTATACCGACAGCAACAGTAGCCATAAGCAGCTTGTGCAGAGATGCCACATAAAAATTAGAAAATACATAGAGAAAGAAATTAGTTAATACCGGTGCCAAAGTAAAAAATCAACATTTTCGATACTTAATTCATACCGGTAATTAAGTTTATTATAAGTAACTGTAACTGTTACTCTAACTAATTACTTTTTCAAAATGGTAACTGTAACTCAGTTACTTTTACAAGGTAACTTGCCCACCACTGTTCGTTACTAGGTTATACAGTGTACGACGAAAAGATTTAGCTCAGGACGTTATGTCTTCTACTTTCAGCTAATTCTAATGGAGTAATAATAACTTATTCTATTCCAATGAGCTTGATTATAACTCGCGTGATAAATCAAAACGTTTTTTTATTCCAAAATTGATTTTTTTAGTAAAACTATGAATCATATCTTCAATTTATTAAAGCTCAAGCCGGTTAACTACAGCTTGGCTGTTAGTAAGTAATACATACATTGGTACAGTTCTGACTGTACTAAAATCGAAATCCAGTCTAGCAAAATTTTACATCAAAAATACTAAAAAAATATTCCATGCCTACAAACAAAAATTAAACTTTCTGTTTTATTTTGTTTTGAAGAAAAATGAGAAAATTATCTGTTCTATATGACGTAGATACCAGAGGTGGCCGGATCCACATATTTAAAGATCCAGAACCGATCCTGATCCAACAAGAAGAGATCCGGATCCGATTCGGATCCTAAACGTTTTAAATTTTGAGATCCAGATCCGATCCGGATTCGCCAGTATGCCACTACACCTTATACATTTTAACGAATCTTTTGACAAACATCAACAATGAGTTCGAAAGTAATCAGCAAAATCAGATCCGGACCCGCATCTTATAATAAAACGAGATTTGGATCCGATCCGGATCCGAGAAAAAACAGTAAGATTCGGGTCCGAATTGGTCCGATCCGGATCCGTAGCCGCCTCTGGTAGGTATTTTGTGGGATACGCCTACTGATTTCATATTGGTTTTCAATGGAGTGGATATTTCAAATCACTGCGTAAAAATTTAACATTCAAATTTTTTTATTGTGGCATGGTACATTAATGATATTTGTGGCCAAATTAGTTTTAAGTTTCTAAGCGAAAAGAATACGCTTAGTGTAAAAATGCTACTAACCGCCAAAATCTCTGTTATCACGAATAAGCCTTATTGGCGAAAACTAGTGAGGTAATAATTTTTTTGTTGTTCAATAACCGTGAAATCACAATTATCGATGGCTCTACATAATAACACTAAAATAACCCATGGCTAATAACAATTAAGCCGGTTGCATTTGTGTCACCAATACTGCAAGCATTAGCTGGTAGCTCTTTTACGCTAAGTTTACTCTTTCTTTTTGCTTTGAAACTTTAAATTAATTCTGCCGCCGATATCAGCTGTAAATGCACCATATACCACAGCAAACAATCTTGGAAAGCTTAATTTTTTTCCACAACAATTGGAAATATCCACTTCATTGAAAACCAACACAAATCATTTGAAAATTTCACAGATTACGTCAAAGTGCGGACATGATTTTTGCGTGATTCTTCTACGGTAAATGAAATATAAAGCTCTCTTTTTTCTGAAGAATTGGAATACTGTTTGCTATTTTTCGATGAAAGGTTGCTACACCGATAGTTCGGCTTTAGGTAATACATGAACGGTACGATAAAGAAAAATTACAACTACGCAGCAACTACTCGTATAAGTGATTACAGTTCTGACTTTGATCAGATTGGTGATTTCTGTTGCGCATACAACAAAGAGCAAAAACAAAAACCTGGAAAATTTATGGGCATCACTTATCCTTATGCTGCTCCTGAATGGATTGCGTCTGTAGATGATTTTATCCCAACAGCAAAATGCGATGTGTACAGGTGAAACAAATCATTGTTTATGATAAATTTTTCCTTTTTTATGAAAGTGATTGTTTCTTGCTTGAATTTAAAGGTTGCCTAGCTTTCTAGCTCTTAGCACTTAGGTGGATAGTACTCGAACTAGTTCGAAAAAAAAATTCAATTGAATTCCCTGTCGGGGCAAATCTTTCCTCCTTGAACTTCATCATTAAAAAAAAATGGTAAAATTTTTCGCAATGAGCAGCGAACCAGTTGGAAGATGGTGGCAGCTTAACTTGAAGACAGTCACTTGGTTGCCTTCTCGCTAGCCAAGAAAAAATGAAAAAAAACCCGGAGTTAAGTTTTCAGATGTTCATCGAATTATTAGTTTTATTCATCTTTCATTATGAACCGCAAACTTTATATTTGTTATTAACTACGTTCAAACATTTTGCTTTAGTTTTGGATCGTTGCTCTATTTTATGGAGACTGAAAAACATCCTCATGAAGGTAAGAAGATATTAATCCTTTAATGAGATTTAAAGACCTGTTCAACGGATATGAAAAATCTGCTGCTATTAACGCTATCCTAGTTGTGAGCTATGTAGTATATTTTCTGTGGGCTACAGAGCTTAAAAAACAACAGAAAATAAAACCAATTGTAAGGAGCTTTTTTTAGGATCTACCGGTATCACGTTTCTATACGTTAAATTTGCAACATTTTTAGCAGATAGGGCCCACAAAAAATTGGGCATTGATACAATTTTAGCACTGGTTCATTGAAGAGATTTGCTACTAATTTTTCATATCATCGAGTCAATTTTACGTTTTTTCACTTATATACGAATGAAATGAACGTTTATAATCGGCTTGAATATTATCAATATATCTTGATTAACAGTATTATATACAGCGATTTAAACAGCAAATACTAAGACAGCATTATTTAAATTTACTTTTTCCTGTGATATCCGTTTATATTTCAATGCGATCTATTATAGCATAGCCGGATAGCGTGCCAATAGCCGGATACCGCAGACAATTACACAGGCGCGTAGGCAGAAATCCGTAATGGCCGGCTATTTCGAGGGTTTGGGTGTGGAGCCCCAAGCGCTTGAAACTTTTGCATTTTTGCAAAAATAACGTAATTTTAGGTCTATTTTGATGAAAATTAATGCTTTTAAAACGTGGCATTAAAATAGGCTGTGCAAAATGACTAAATTGATTGGATAAATCGGCTTTGTGGAAGATGGCTAACGCTGGTAAAATTTTAGATCTCTTGTTTACAAGCTGGTTAATCATTAAACTCTGTTGTTCAATGCAACCCACACGGGGTAATCTGTTTTGTTTATGTTTTATAGGAAAAAATAATTGAGGGGCTAATTGCTTCGAGAGCTAAGAGATTTGAGAGAAGTGATTGGTAATTGACTAATACTGAAATGCCCTTTCCCCTCTATTCCTGAGTTTGTAACATAATTTTTGATAAAACATATGTTCAGCATTTTTTAACAAGCGATCAAATTGGATTGCTTGTTTTAGGCAATTTTTCATAGTTTTTGCTGATTTTTGAGTTTTATTTTGAAAAATCAAGCCCCTTAAATGTATGTTTTGAAAGATGCTCTAAATCACTTTTTAGTCCATCCCAATACAAAAAAAAAGACTTCGAAGTTCCAAAAACGTGATAGTATTTTTATTCTGAATTTTAGTTCGCAGGCTAATGACTACGCTAATGCAATTACACAAAGACAAATATTAAATATTTGTTCAGGCTCCACAAATTTATTGGTTCATATTCCGTGTCGTTTTTACAATATAAATTATCATAATATGGTATAATTGCTTAGCTTGTTGAATGTACAGTAAGCCTAGTATACCATTATCACAGACTCTTGAAAAGTCTTGCTCAAATATAAAATATCTTTTAAATGTCAATAAATGTCTTTCAATTACGCTATGCAAATTATTGAAATAAAATTACATAAAAGCTCTGAATTTATTTCGCGACTTTTCATCATTACATGTAGTTACAACGGTTCAGAAGAACCGTATATGCCGTACCTATTTCATGATGTTGCCGGTATAAAAAAGTAATTGCTATGGTTCTCATTCAAATGTATTGTAAGTTTCAAATTCATTTCAGTAAAAAAGCTACTGCACTCGTATATCAAATGTATATCAATTCATTTACTGGTATTAGTTTTTGATCATTTCTTTTTGCATAAAACTTTTGTTGGGAGTCCTTTATTTTGCGTAAGTGTTTTTTTTACTAATTTCGAATACTGTTGTTCAGAAAATAAGTGGACACTGGAAATTTTGGTGTTCAGAAATTATTATTTTTGTTTAAAAAAATTATATTACTGTGGAAAATGTTTTCATTTGGTAGCGATCTTAAATCCGATTTTACACGGGCTGTTTATGTAATGAATTATACACAAATAAGAAAGGCAAAAATTTCTTCTTAAATTCAAAACTTGAGCTCGTTGTTCACCTAAATTTTTTTTTTTTTGAAATTTATTTTGGTTTAATGATCACATTATGACGAAGCAACGGCCAATTTTGGGAAAAATGTCGTTATTAGGGTCGCTTAAGTTTGGTTTTTAATCTGAATCAAAAATGTTTATCTTAAAAAAATTATGTTAAAAACGGCTTTATCAAGTCATATGGTTTAATCTTGATCAAAAACGTAAAAAAGTTGGTGCCCTGTCGTCAAAGAGCCTTAAAATTGGAAAGCTTGTATCTCAGCTACTTCATATTTTTAGAAATATGGGAATTGACTCAAGTCAAATAATTGCGTTTCGAATATAAAGTCTTTTTTGTTGGGATTTTTCAGAAAAAAACTGAAAAAACGTTATTTTTGTCTGCATCTAATAAGGCTAAAAGAGCACGGATGTCGATCTAATTATATTTTACTGCTAATCATAACTTTATTTTATAGGTTCTTACAATACAGCATAAAAATAAAATGTCTGAATTATTCTGGACAAAATAAATTTTATCAGTTTTAAATAAACACAGTTTTTTCGAAACAACTTACCGCTGAGCAGTGAAAAAAAAACTTTTTAAAAAAAGCTGACAATTTTTATCGCGATGCAGGAATTACAGTGAATGAACGCTGTTTATTTACGCTGCCTCAAAATTACTTTTAACTTGCAGTTCTCGTGTTCTGCTTATTGTAATTGGCACAAAAAAGAAGAGATTCTGACCCTTACTCGACCAAGTATGGTAAACTCACTGTAATCGTAATCGGTACTTTCTGCCAAAATGTCGTATTATCTAGCACCAAAATAGGAAGAATTCTGAATTAGATTAGAGTTAGTCAAGAGCAAAGTGCTCTCAGTATATACTAGCGAAGAATTGAGTTACTAATGGAATAATTGAATTGTATTTTTTGATGATAAAAAGCGGCCTTTGTATTATGTAATTATATTAGGCCTACTTTTGAACCGTTTGCTTCTCTTCTTTGCTTTTTTCAAAGTTTTAGATAATTTTATTCAAAAATAGTGTCAATGTTTTTTGGTGTCAACATTGTATCTTGGTATTTTGAAATAAAACTAAAAAAATGAAGCCAGAACTGCGTTCACCAAGATTCCAGTAGGATTATATATGCCTTGTTACTTGGTGTTTTTATATTATTTTAGTTTTGTTTTTGTTTTTTCAAAACAAATAGTGTACTGTTCTGAAGATGCTCCCGAACTGGGAAGCCATACGTCAACTTAAATAAAAAATCTGCATCGGAGAGCATTGTTTGATTAAATTTCAGATGCAGTTCATCTCAGTGATAAAGCATCTTACCTACATTACGTGGTTAGAATGCAACAACGACCACCGTTAGAAAACTTTTGCAATGAAAGATGGAAAAGTCTAATTAAAGAATGTTGGAGCCATCAACCAGTTCAGAGACCCTCTTTGCAAGGTATGAAAAAGCAATGTATAAAATCAAAGAAGCTGTTATTAGTTGCATTTGATTATTAGTTTTTGAAAATCATGCCTATAGTTCCATAAAATCAATCGTTTTACAGCAAAATCATTCAATGTTTGTGGGGGCGATAGTTCATTTAGTAAAGCGTCGGGCCAGTGATCGAAAGGTTGCTGACTCTCGGTTTGATTCCCGAACTGGCAATGCGTCGTTACGTGGTCGGAAAAGACATTGTTTACATATTTCCGATTGGAGTCAAGCAGTCTACCCGTTGTGGTCTATCCTCACAAAAGACTTGCAAACAAACTGCAAAAATGGGCACTTAGCACAGGTGTCGATACATAGGCGCAGATGCGCATGAATCAATCATTTAAGAACAATGCTGATGCTCTAATGCAACTAATATTTAACAAAAATATTGAGATTCACGTATTTGATATCGCTCTATTTTTTCAAAACGAAACAGAATTTTTTCGCGCAGAAATCAATAAGCAACTGAGGCACCGTGAAAGTGACAAAGAATATCAACAAGCAAAGGATATTTTCAGCAATGGCATTGATATTATGGTAACGTTGTTTCTTTTATTTAGTACTGCATGATGTACTAACATAGAGGAATGCATGTATTTTAGTTGCTGAGTTAATTATGTTGATAGACACAAACCTGTATAATGGTCGCAAACTTTAAAGGGTATTCGATTAAAGTTTTTTATTGTTAGTGTTGATCAAAATTCGGTGACAAACCTAATATGCACCTTCACCAAATTTTTTCGTCTGGCCGCTTTCAAATATTGTAGTGTATTAGAGTTAGCAATTTTTTCTTAGTTTATTGTAACTGTAGATATTTTGTCAGTATTGTGACAGAAGTTTAGTAACTTTTTTGAAAAGTTTGGCATTCGATCACTGGTAAAGCTGATGAAATCAAATCTTTTGTTATACTCGCTCTATTACGCTGAAGCGTGTAACAAGTTTGCTGGGCCTATCTCCGCGTCATTGCATTTAGACCACGCAGCTTCTTTTGAAGAAATGTAGCAGCGGTGGCAAGCCGTTGGCGACACTGTGTCCAATTTAATCAGTCCGACATTCGAACCTCAGACCTCCCGCTCCAAAAAACGAACGCATTACTGCTCGAACAACAGGCCGGTACTTGTAATGCTGCCAATTTTTAATTTTGATGCTTCATTTTGTTCTGGCAACAACGCTGCCATACACTACACACTCATTCGAAGTTAGGAATATGCAGCACGCTTTTGATTTTTTTTTAACTAAAAAACCACCCGCAAATTTTTAAGGGAGAAAACCTAATTTAAACTGTCATAATATTCGGAAACGGAAAAATCATAGAATGCTGAAATTTGCAGAGAGCACAAGTTGTCTTAAGATGTTTCCAAAGTTTTTTAGGAAAAACTGAGCAGAAATTTTTTTACTTGAATTCTTCATTCAAGAGGGAATGTACAGTAGATTTAAAAAAATGCACCATAATCAAAAATTGATTCGTGGTTAAGTCTGCACATAATATCCTCAGTAAACTATACAGTGGTTGGGCCAAAGTAACATTGTTTCCTCATTAGTTTATTCTCTAGTGCTCAGCGTTGACCCCGTCTTCACTCTCCACTTAATGAGTGTTTCTGTTTCGGAAGAGACACATTTTAACCCTGTTTTACCACCTCTGTTTTTTCGTTGTTTTTTTGATAAAGTCCTTCAGAAAAAGATTTTTTTAAGCAAACTTGAATTTGAGTTAAGTTTATTTATAGATTACTCCTAAAAATTTAAAGTTGCTAAGGTAAGGAAGAATTTTTTAATTTTGAGTTTTTCCTATGTCACATTTCAAAATCTGATCACTTTAGGCTAATATTTAACTTAAATGACGTCATTAGACGTTTTTGTGAAGTAAATATTTTGATTAGCCATTTTGTGATTGAGTATTAAAAAATAATCCATTGTATAAAATGTGAGCAGCTTATAACCTACGACTTTGACGTTACCAAAATGACGTCATCTACTTAAGACTAGTTTTCTTTTTAATTTTTAAGAACACCAAACTGAGTGCCAATTTTGGTATTCCTTTGATTTTTCGTTGAGAAGTTAGTTGGAGGCATTTTCCTCCCCGTGTAAAA
This sequence comes from Trididemnum nubilum, assembly GCA_963965965.1. Taxonomy (NCBI): domain Eukaryota; kingdom Metazoa; phylum Chordata; class Ascidiacea; order Aplousobranchia; family Didemnidae; genus Trididemnum; species Trididemnum nubilum. The sequence goes on from OZ014486.1 coordinate 28,939,856, forward strand.
TGCTTTGGTCAGCTAATTTTCGTAAAATAGGGTTTACTTGGCTAAGATCTTTAAGAAAGGTTAAAGTATGTTGTTTCAGGACACAAGAAGTGGTATTTCTGCAACTTCAATGAGCAGCTTTGTCCAATCAACCAACTCTCTGCAAAGTGAGAGTTCTTCTCAAGTTACGTCCAGGCAGGTACTGACGTTGTTTACGTTTAAACTATACCATACTTATTCACTTTCTTATTTTACATTTTTGAGTTTTTTTTTCTTCGTTTTTTTTTGTTTTTACTAGTTTGCTTGTAGCAGTTTCCAGTGCTTCCAGCACGGGTAGGTTCATAACTTATGCCACTTACTGTCTTTTCTTCGAAGGCGACTTGGTGCACACTAATTAGTAATTAGTGACAAGAGCATAAAGATTTTTTCTTCTCGTGTCACAAAATTTCGCCCTTTAAATCCATTGTTGCTGTCTAACTCATAAATCGTAGCTTGGATGCAAAGGCTCAGAGGACTCTAGAACCATATTTAAACAGAAAAATAAATTAGATTGGAGCTTGCAGGCAAACCCAGTAACAACCGAATTATGCTGAATAAGCTAATCCTCAATAAAAGCTTTTCGCTTTCCTAAGCAATTCAAAAAAAGATCTTTTTTTACACACTCCCCACCCTACGAGGTTGGAGTCTTAAACAGTCTCGAAATTTTTAATTGAGATTCAAAACCCGATTTAGATTTCGTTATTTAGATTCAAAAAATAAGTCTTCGTGAAAAGTTTGTGCAGCCTATGACGTCATCAAAAATAACGTTGTTTTTGCCAAATCGGCCTCGACCTCACTTTGAAAAACTTAGAACCAATTTTCGTAAAAAGAGCTTGGTCAGCAACAACCTCATGCCAATTGTGGTGCCTCCATGATCTGTGGTTTAGGAATTAGATGGCATTTTTGTACCCTCTCCTATCGTGCAAAATGCCCGTGTAAAATAGGGTCGTTTCAAAATAGGTTTTGCTTGCAATTGAACTTAATAACACAGCAAATCACTAGTCGCTCTAAATGTGTGGTATTTGGTTTTTGTTAGAGGCTAAATAATAAATATTTTTTGAAATCGTATACTAGTTTCTTTATTTTCTGATTTCACGTTGCGGTAATCCATACCTACAGTAAAAATGTAGGTGTTTGGCTTTTAAGGCATTCATGAATATTAATTTCCGTTTGCAGAAAACAAATGGAACACATCCTGACGATAATCATAACGCAACCTCAACCGTGTCAAATGAAATTACTAGCAGGGAAGCGTCTAATCAGCAACATGAAGCTGCACCTTGCCGCAATGCTTTTGCTGAAAGTTTGAAGAAATTTACTAATTGGAAATACAAAAAGTGTAAAAAATAATTAACTATCGAGATACAACTATTGTAAATAAAAAACAGTTATACCGGTCTTTGCGTATACCCGGCATTTGGTTATTACTTACTACTTTAAAGTCGTTGGTGTACGAGTAAGATCATACGAAGTAGAAAAATCCATTGTATTTTCCATAATTTTGTATTTTCCGTAAATCGTTCTAGTTTATTTTATTAAAATTTTTGGGAAAATTAAATCTTACGAATTTTTTCTTTATGTTTATATATTTTCAAATAGAGTTCAGTACAACAATTGTTACAATCATTCACGTTTGAAGCAGTTAATTAATATTTCTAATTTGAAAACATGTTCAATTTAGCATTCAACAAACTAGAGCATTCAAGACTTAGATTTTTTGCATTTCTGAATGCAATAAAATTAAGATCTTTTGGTCAAATAAAAGCATTACAATATAAAGGGTTGGTAAAAAAAAAATTGCATCCTTAAACTAATTACCGTATTTTTTTTTTTTTTTTTGTTAGTTAGTTTGTAAGAAGATAACATGTGAAAATTTTTACCATTTCTTCAAAATTATATGTCGCGTAGCTGTTAAGATTTTTATCACAAATTTCAAGAAAATATTAAATTTAACATGCGTCGAAATACTGAATATTGCAAATTGCGATTGCATGAAGATTTTTTTTATCGTTGAAGACATTCTTTCGAAGACTTTTTTGTAAAAACACGTAGAAGGTTTGAGCATCCTTCAATCCAGTGCCGATTCGCTGACCTTTGAAAACGAACAATCTCCTGCTCTTAGTGATTAGCTTTTGTTTAAATCTACCTGTAGTTTTCATGCAATTGTAGTTTAGAATACTGAATCAGTATTTAACCACGTTTAATTTTGACATTTTTTCTTAATTCTTTCAGGTATGCAATACATATTGTTAAAAAACTGGTAAATATTTTGAATTGTTATCTTATTACAAAAAAATTATGGCGATTTGTTTCAGGTTGCATTTTTTTTGTTTTTTGGCCAACCCTGTAGTTTCATTAGACGAACGCAATTAAAAAAATTACCACATCAGAATTATCTTGCTAGCTAGATTTTGTCAAATTGCAGAGGAAACTGTTTATTACTTTATTGCTTAGTGAATGATAAGTCCAATTAGTAATGTCACAATTTATAGCACTCATTTTCAAATAACATCGAATTATCATCAATGTGTTTATATAAATGGAGAAGTTGTGAGATATATACGCAAGCATGCGTTGCGGCACATGCTATTGCCGAGAGCAAAACTAGTGTTAACATAAACTTCTTGAACAATTCAAAAACCATAAAGCAAAAATTCTGCGGAGCGTATTTATTGAGAGGGTTAAGTCTATTACGTTAAACCATTTTCAGTCTTAATCAAGTAGTTATTAGTGTTCTTACTTTTCTATTTAAATAGGATTGACAATGGTTTAGAAAAATTAATTAGACTTCAGTGGCTGTTTGACAAGAAGACTTACGCACTAGTTGGTCCCTTCACAGCTTTCGGTACCAGGCGCGTAGCCAGAAACTCGCAAAAAGGGAGCTGCTTTGGAGGTCTGGGGGCAAAGCCCCCAGCTGCCGGAGGCCAATGGGGGTCGGGGGGCAAAGCCCCAGCCGCCGGAGGCATGGGGGTCTGGGGGCGGAGACCCAGCGCTCAAAAATTTTGCATTTTTTTGCAAAAATAACTTAATTTTAGGGCTATTTTGATTATAAAATAGTGCTTTTAAAACGTGGCCTAGAAATTGGCAGTGCAAATATGATTAAACTGGTGGCATAAATGGGCTATTTGGGAGGTGGCTAATGGTAAAATTTTAGTTTTCTTGTTTAGATGCTGGTAAATTATAAAATCGAATACTTTAATAAAACTAACACTGAGTAATCTGTTTCGTACGCAGTTTATAGAGAAAAATATTTGGGGGGGTTAATGAAAAGAGATTTGAGAGAAATGATTGGTAATTAACTAATACTGAGTAGCCCCCCTTCCCTATTCCTTGGTCTATAGTATATTTGTTGATGACACCTTTGTTTAGCATTTTTACACTAGCGATCAAATTTGATTGCTTATTTCTTACCATTTTTCAAAGTTTTCATTTATTTGTTGGTTTTATTTTTGACAAATTAGCCTCCCCCCTGAATATATGTTTCAAAAGATGTTTTAAATCACTATTTTGTCCACTACAGTTCATAAAACAGTCTCAAAAGTGCTAAAAACGTAGTGTTTTTCCCATTCTGCATTTTGGTCGACATGCCGATGGGGGTCTGTAGCCCCCCCCGCCCCCCTGGCTACGCTAGTATTCGGTATCGTGTTATTTTATTTACAGTATTTTGTTTAATTGTGTGAGTTTTCATTGTTACTTACGCGAAAAAAAAAAAGAAATAAACTGAAACTAAAAACTTAACGTCTGAAGGAATAGGCTCTACAGTAATTTGATTGCATCGATTTTGATTGAAATGGTTATGTTTTACAGGTTTCATCTGGATTTTCTTTTTCATTGTGGTTTGTGTAGCAGCAGCTCTTGTTTTTGTGTTCACCTACAGAATCAAAACAGGTTTGTGCAGTTACAACGTGCAAGCTTTTTGTATTATTTGACTGTAGGTAAAAATCAAATCAAAACATATATGTAGAAATGTTTGCTTAAACAACAACTATCGGGATCGCTAACTCGTGCAATAGTGGTGGTGCTTTTAAAAAGTTTTTGATCCAAAAAACAAAACAAGTATTTCATTACCTAAAAAACACTGCCTTGCATATACAAACTAGTTAAGTACTCCTTTAAACCACCCCACTGCTATCAGTGGGCGACCCCGCTGTGCTCGATATATCTGTTCGTACAGAAAAAATATATTTTTACAGAAGTGGGCACAAATAACATTTCAAAAGCGCTGCACAACAAAGTGCAACGATTTTTTTAATCAGTAAAAGCGCAACGCAAAATGCGCAATTTAATTTTTAATTTCAAAAGCGCAGCGCAACTTCCGCAATAAACTTTTTAATTCAGTTGAAGCGCAACGCAATTCTGCAATTAGGGAATGGCATTTTCGTACCAAGTTAAAGCGCAACCTAACTTCCGCAATTGAAATTTTACAACGCAATGCAAATACCAAACTTTTTGCAATTATAAACAAAAAAAGAGTAAATAATTTGCTGAAAAAGGCCAACATTTATCAATATTACGATCGAAATGGAACAAAATTATATTCAATTTATAGAATTGAACTATTAACCGAAAAGAATTTTGAAAGCGCAGCGCAATTAAAGCGCAACAAATTTTAAAGACTTTAGTCCGCAACGCAACTTCCGCAATGTTTCAAAATAAAAAATTAAAGCGCAACGCAACTTCCGCAATCGCGTTGCGTTGCGGTGCGCTTTGCACTTCTAATTGCGCTTTGCCCACCTGTGTACTTTTATAACGAAATTCGTTTTTGAAAGAGACGATATTTTTTATTACATTATAGCGAAATTTTATCTCAACTAAAACAGCTCTTCATGGGAATGCATGTTTTCGTAAACTACCAATGTATGTTAGCCAAAATTACTGCTTTTTTTTTTCGGAGTAGAAAGTCAAGTAAAAATTAACGCTTTTAGTTCTTTGAGCAGTACAGTGAAAAATGACTTGAACCTAGACGCGCTTGCCGTCAGGCCATGACAACGCGCGCTTTTGTTTCGAGACGGTATACTGATAGCAACATATTGCTATTGAAAAAAACTTGGACAGAACTTTTCCAGTTACGCAAAATAAACATTTTTTTGTACTCAAAAGAATTGTAAATTGTTTTTTGGGCTCTAGAAGGTCGTACTCATCAAAAAACCACAGGCCAAAACATTGAAATATACCGTAAAGCACTTCGCTCATGATTTTCGTCCGCTTTTAAGTTGTTGACATTATTCTGAGCTCGCTTATTGCTTTTATTTTTATATTACATTTTCTGTTGGTCTAATGCAGGGTTCGAAATTAATGCTTACCCGCTTGACCGAGGCTAGTTGAAATCGCCTTGGACAAGTTATTTTTCGGCTTAACCTGACCGACGGGCAAGTTAACAAAACATAGCGTAACAAACAACATCAAAACATAGCGTAACATAGCGTAACTAACAATATCAAACAAGATTATTTAGAGACGCTATTTAGGTCCGCTGTTCTTGCAATAAAATAAAATGTAAGTAGAGAAAGCTGTAAGTTCTTTGGCTTATTTTAGTTACCACTTTGTAATCATCACAATCAACACTTTATTTAACTGTACGCGCACATTAATCTCAATTAATTTTTCTGTAATTGCACGCAGGTTTTTCGATACTCAGATGCGTTTAGCAACTTTTTGGCACAAAATGCAACGTTTTTCTTGCTAAGAAAATTTTCTTTCGCTTGCCGCATTAACCGCTGTTTCAGATACCAAACCCTGCACGGCAAGGAAATGTCAAGAATTGTGCAAAGCTTTTTTTATGATTATTCTAAACATCTTTCAGCTCTTTATAACTTTTGCAAAAAATTGCACCTTTCTAGCAAGCGTAGTTTCCAAAATATTTGCGATTGAAACTGCGTTTGCAACGAAAGTGCAACACTAATCAATATTATTGTAACATAATAATTGAAACTATTACAATCAAAAAATCAATTTTTGCCTAACGCATGATTAAAAAAAGTTGCTTATTATGTCACATCACATAAAATCACGCACAAAAACTTGATTCTGATAAGCGTATTTTGTAAATTCAGTGTTTTTTTGCCAAAAAGTGCATTTTATAATTTTTTTCTAAAGTTAAACAATCTCAAAGCATACTGTATCTATTTTTTTGGGGCAAGTTGAAATTTTCTCGGGCAAGCAAACATTTGATATCACTTGCCCGACGGGCAAGTTGTTAAAAAAGTTAATTTCGACCCCTTGTCTAATGTCTCTAGGAACTCATGAGCCAGAGAATCAAAGCAACGAGCATTTCGCTGCAGCTAGCCAGCCAAAAAGCCTTGAGGTTTGCTGCAGCTGCACGATTCATTGCAGTTTGTTACAACTTGCATTAATGTTGCGCAAAAACGTGGTTGGTTGACGGCGCGTGACGCGAAAAAGTAAAAAACTAATACTCTGCATAATGGCAATCTCATTTAGTATACAAGTGATCATTTCGAAGACAATGTTTAGATTCGTTATAGAGCGAATATTTGGAGTAACTTTAACCGAAAATAAAGTAGTTTGGGTTTGACCAAAATGAATTCGCCGCATCCACATTATTTATAAAAATTCAAGCGGGTGTGCTCAAAGCCCATATCCAGTATTATAGTGAAGCTTGAAGCCGAAGCCGAAGTGCAATTTTTAAAAAAATTAGAAGCTGGAGTCTGATTTTAAAGTAGTTTTCTAAGGCATAGTGATAGTTGGCAGTAGAATGAGCAACTATTTTTGCTCTCTGGAAATGGAATATCAGAATATGTGATTAGGCTAGACTTTTCCCAGGCTATTGAGTAACAAGACGATTGGTTCGAATTTTTCGTCGAAGAATATTTTTATCTCGGAGTATTTCGGAGCGGAGTGTCATTGTAAAATTTCGGAGCCGAATTGTAGCGGGAGTCAGTTAAAAAATATCGCAGTGGAGTCGGAGTGTAAAAATTAGCCACTACGCTCCACTCTATCCACTATTAGTACGATGACGTCATAAATTTTTTGTGAAGCATTCATTTTGCCTGAACAAGTACTCCAGACAAAATCAATAAAGTTAGGGTAACTGTATTAGATTAATGTTGATTCCATCCTTCTTGACTTAGTCGTTTGAGAAATGTTCCACTTCAAACACGGTGTAGGAGTCACCCTGATTTTAAGTTTTATTGCCAACCCTACCTGATGTTGATAACATTGGCGACGCCATCCAAGTTCTATCCTAAAATAAGCATACACGGTAGGCCGACTCAGGTGTTGGTAAAGTCTTGTTATCAGGTATGAGCTGGTCGCGCAACCTTACTGCGAGGTTATGATTTGGACTGAAACGAATCTGACAGCTTGATTTTTTGTTGAGATTGTCGGGCAAAGATACAGCACAGTTTGTTCATTTTTGAGCAAACTGTTTCAGCAAAATTAAGAAGGTTCCTACGCTGTGTTTGAAGTAGAAAATCTCTAAAACGACTGGGTAAAAAATATGCAATCAACGCAGGGCCGCAACCACGAGAGGGCCACGGGGAGCGGCACCGCCTCAAACAAAAATTTCGCCCCCCCCCCCAAAACCCCCAAGCGACAATAGGAGAAAATATTGGTAAGTAGCCTGTTGGAAGGCTGCTGATTAATGGTTTGAACTGATGCAAAATATTGCGTTTTGCGAAACTTTTATAATCGGTGCATTGATTGTGATGGCTCCCGCTATGCATATTGCATAATTGCAATCCTTTCTTGATTTAGCTGACAAACTACAAATTGTTTAGTAAAATTTTTGAAGAATATTACAAAATTTTATGATGATTTAACATCAACTATTTTACAATCGAAAATTTGACGTAAAGATGCTGTCGCGATAGCACGCTGGCTTTAGCAATGAGTACACGTGGTCGCTTTCACTTTGGCCAAAAAGTTGTTTAGTAACTGTTGTGCACTCTGTTTTGTTGAGTCTTATTTGGCAGTAATGGATAGGTTTGTGATGAAAAGTAGTAGAGAACCTCACTCCGGTCCGATTTCTGCTTCCTCTTAATCCATAGAAACTCTTTCCACTTCCTTATCTGCAAATGCTTTTGATGCTTCTAATTATATTAATCTTCTGGCTCCTTCACGTTCAAACTTGAATTTATATCCGAAAGGCAAAAATAACTGCTGCTTTCATCCCGGGTGGTTTCGAACACATACCCGCACCAGCGCACCAACCGATAAATTGAACTCAGCATCAGAGGTTGCTAAAAGCTTTCTCATTTCTGAAACAAAACAGCCCAGCACATAGGCGTAGCCAAAGGACCCGCCCCCAATTGAAATGTCACCAACGACAAGAAAGCCTATTGTTTCTTCAGTTTCAGTTTCTTCTAGGATTTTTCGCTTACAACTGGAATTAACAACAATATTGACGACCAGCCCCCCTCAATTCAGTTTTTCCAACCAATTTAATTATATCACCAAGGAGAAATTGAGAGTTTTGTTCTAAAAGTTTTAATCTCAGGCCCTCATTTAACGTTTTTAAGAATGTAAAGCAATAACTAGGGCCGGATTTACTATAATATGGCTCAGTACCAGCTAAGGGCCTCGTGCTCAAATGGTGAAACTTTTTCTAGTCTTCACCTATATTGGCAGGAAGAAGTCGCAAAAATCTTCAAATTGCCAAGGGCCCCCCGCAATGTAAATCCGGCTCAAGCAATAACGTGTTTAGTAGACGTAACCAACTATTGTAAAATTTTAAAATAACAATCCATCTCGCCATTTTTTACGCGACAAAATAGTTTTGAAAAAAATTAGCTAGGGAAAATGCTCATTAAACAAAATATTAAATTTGAATTGAGGGGGCCTGGGCCTCTTGGTCGATCTTGGACTCTTGCAACTGTTTATTTTTATGACAAAACTAAAATCTCGTAGGAAAATCTTGGACTGGATTATTATTGCAGGAGGCAATGTGTCTTGCTTTTCCTTACCTGGGCTAAATCACAAAATTTACCCTCAAAATACAAGATTTTAAACGTATTTTAAACTTTACTTGTAAGTTAAAGTAGGATTGAACAATTTAATTTTTTCAATTGGCTTTCGATTGTTAAAAACCTAGCTCTTTCAAATGGCTTTAAACACGTGTGAATTTTGATCTAAAGGCATTAAAGTGGCTAGTTTTCCCAAAAAATCGCCCAGCGGCTGGGGGCTTCGCCCTTTGACTCCCTAGCTTCCGTCGGCTCGGGACTCTGCCACCAGACCTTCGTCTGTGAAACGTTTGAGTTACACTAATTTGCTCAATACGTTTCCGATTTTGCTCATTTACACTTTTTGGGGGGTTTAGACTTTCTCTCTTTAGTAAAATCCTGGTTATGTGTCAAACACAGGCCACATCTTCCGATCTTCCAATCAACAATATTTTTGTCCCACAAAAAGTTTTTCTTTCAAAAATTTCTGATGAAGTCATTGCATGTGATTTGTGGTTTGGGTCCTCTTAATTAAAAATCCTGTCTACGCCTATGGCCCAGCATGCTTGTATTGTAAGTTAGAACACGGCAGCAATTTTTTAGCCCCCTGAAAGAAATTTTGCCCCACCCAGAACAACGCTCTAGTTGCGGCACTGCATCAACGTCAATTTAATGTAATACGATTGCTTTAACTTCTCTTGATTTTGCCTGCTAGTCTTTGTTTAAACATTGTTAGATTCAAGTTTTGATAGACAAATATGTGCGAAATATTTAAAGGGGCATTAACGTCTAATTTTAACTCATTTATTGCCATATAAAGCAAAATTGCATTTTTAAAAAAATTTTTAGACTAATTTCAGAATTCTTCGACTTCTGCATTGAAAGATAATTAGATTTTTTTTTCCATTATTAATGGCAATCCTGCCAATTTTTTTGAATAATTTTTGAATCAATCATTACATGTTGCTTGTGTGAACACAGCGATGATGCAAAAAACCCAAAATCAGGGTGCAGTGCCTATGAGGTCTTACACGGCCTATGAGGTCATTGAAAAAAATTCCATTTTTGCCAAAATGCAACCCCAGCCTCACCATGATGGCGTAATGGTGATTGTTAATAAGTAACTTCTCGTGAAATGGACAGAAATGTTTATTTTTTAATTAAATGATAAAATTTTAGATTCAAGTGATGAAGTTATGACGTCATTTGATTAAATTACGGCCAAAAATATTCTAATTTTGTTGCATACTGGTTCTAATCATTTTCAAAAACAGTGCTTACTACTTAGCGTTGGTGTGGTTAGACAAACGCAGAGTGCTGGGTTCATACCCAACATAAACAAATCAATAATTCGGAGGTTATTTTTGACTAAATTTAATTCAAAATCAAGTTGGTTTGAAATAAAACGCATTTTGATAAAAGACTTGACGCGAAAAATACAAACAAAAAAGCGGAAGGAAACAAATAAAACGCTTAAGCTTTGCCTGGAAAATGTTTACTTCGTGTTATTACAGATGTGATATAGCAATTTCAAATAAGAGCCTCGATTGAATTTCGCTTAGCCCCTCGTAACAAAAACGTTCAATTTCGGCTCTAGGCGCATTTTTATCTACTCTCTGCAGAACATATGGTTAATACATACGTTCATAGGTGGGCAAGTTAATGCAAAACGTTAGCTTCGTTAATCACTAGTCCGTTAACAAACTTCACACCTCCGTTAACGTTAATCCGTTATTTTCAGCTTAATTAATGGAAGTTAATAAAGTCCGTTAATTCGTTAACATTTTGAGTATAATTTACATTTTTTTTTATTCACTCGCTTCTAGAACATGTATTGACGCTGTTGCACTGATTGTAAGGGAGTATTTATTGCTGTGGTAGTCTTTTTGTGTTTTGGAAGTTATATTTTTTAGTCTAATCTAATTTCAAGATAAAAATAAGTTCAAATTCACTAACGAAGCTGCGGTCGGAAAATCTTTTTAAATTGTAATCAGCGATAATCAATAGACCTAAGAGGCTGCAGCTTATTATTTGCCACAAAAAAGAGCTCCTTTCTTCGCTTTCTTCCATAAAACTCGTGCTTATACGCTACAAGTGTTGCCAGTGCAAACCGGTTTGTACCAGTACCATGAATGAATGGTGCAAGATATTAGCGATAAAAACGTTAACGGAAGTTAACAGAACTTATCGGAAGTTAATTTAGTCCGTTAACATGAAAAAAGTTTTTAACGGATTAACGAGTTAATGAAAAAGTTAGCTTCGTAATTAACGGTTAACGATTAACGGATTTGTGCCCACCTATGCATATGTTTTATAGTATTTTTTAAGTACTGGAGTAATTATTTAGATATGCATGACCTTTTAACCAGCAATTTTTTTTGCCCGCTTGTTTGCAGAACTTGTACACTATCAATGTACTATTATAGGGGTACAACTTTTTTGAAACATCATATCCTTGTATCATAATTCGATGAACTTCTATGAAAGATTAAATAAAATCCGATTATTAAGTTGATTTGCTGTGAAAATTTCACGCACAAACTGATTTAAAATCATTAATTTTCAACTTTTTGACCAGATCTTGAAGTCGCACAAACCATTTTCTGTTTTAAATAAAAACCACAAGAGTCACATATGTATGGTAGAATTGATGTTCGAAAAACGAACAATAAAGTCAATCGGTCAAATTCATGCCATTTGATGCGATATATCTACAGGGGGATTGTCTTTGTTTCTGCGGAACGACTGCAACTCCTGCGTTACTTTTGTTGAATTCTGAAGCATTGCTTTCATCTGGCAATAATGATGGGTGACCTCTTTTCCACTACTTTTTAAGCATTTGGGAAGAGTAGCATAATCAGGATTTGGAGTGATTAAGGTTTTTTTTTTAAATAATGTGAAGACCAACTAAACAAGGTATTCACTTCAAAAAACGTCCAATTTTTACTGGATTTAGGGTGAAGAATGAGGAGTATAGGCAAAAAACGATAAAAATGTCTTCATCTCTGAGGAACTGCTTGCAGTTTTTACTGGTTTTCGTATGTTGGCACGGCGTACATTGTTTACCAGTCTACTTCCAAAAGGGTTTGGGACATCGATGATTTTTGAGGAAAAAAGTTTAGGGTTTTCACATATCTAAAGCCATGTCACAATACTTTCCCCTCATCAGTTCTACGCCCCTGAATTGAGACCTTTCTGGAATCTACCTAGAATTTATCAAATTCTTCATTGAGGAAAAATTTGGTGCTAAACCAATGGTCAAACTGTGGGTAAGAAATAAATATACAAAATATGCAAAATTTAATTGGAGTTTTAGGCATTAGCATGAAAGCAAGGGGTCTAAGATGGCACGAAAGTTCCAGAGTACATTTCTAAAGTTGGAAATCTGCTGAAGTGCGCAAGAAAACTATTTTGCTTCTCAATGAAGTGACGGATGACATGCGCAAGGTGGTATAGAAATTTTTTGTCGTACCTCTAACCGCTTGTTTCCTTGATAATCTGAGCTTTTCCAATGCTGATAGCTTCCTTCAGTTGATCATATTTGCTTACCGAATCCTTCACAAAAAAGTATTCAAAGTTAGAAGATTTGCTTCAGCTATGCAGCTCATCATCCATGACTAGGCAAAGAATGCAATCAAATACATGATGCCGGCAACCGATAAATTTGGAATCTGTCCATTTTTTTCAAAATGACCTCCCTTGTTTTCCATTCAATGTTGACATTTGCGTCGCCGTCAGTGGGCATTATATCAGATGATTCCCACAAGTTAAACTCATCCAAGACACCCTTTATTACTTTTGGCAATGGTTACAGTTGTACCATCCTTCAATTAAAGGTCATCCAACTTGATTTCCATTGCTTAATTTTTTTTTAACCATAACTTGATGTTCAATGTCTTATATTCGTTTATCAACAAAGTGTAAGCGCCAATTCTTGCAATAAAACGTGCTAATTAAGTGCTGATTTACTTCAGCTGCTTTGTTGAAGAAAGCTTTATGAATTTTTTTAGTGCTGACCTGGAGTTAGTATTTTAATGCCTTCGTCAGAAAACTGACGGAATATCTTAGGTGTTCGAAGAAAGAAAACATGCACTAACACTTGTCTCATGTAAATAACATTGGTTTATGTTGTCACCATTACCGTCTTTGTAACTCCAAGAAAGTGATAGCAACATCATAAACCAGTATTAGTGTAACTCAATCACCTCTTTCTTATGGTGGGGCCTAATGGCGAATTTTTCAAAGTGATTTGTGCGTGACTTTTTGCTAGCTCAACAGAATAAACATCATTTCAGACAGTTATAAGCAAAAGTTCATCGATTGGTGCTACAGAAAATCAGTTTTGGAAAAAAAAGTCAAAAAGTTGTATCCCTAATGTACATTGTACAATGTTTCAATTGGCTTCCATCATTATAATGATTTACGCGCTTATTGTTATCGATTTTATTTTGTTTGCTTTTGATTTTTTGCTTTTTCAGTATTTTGCCGACAACCACCTCCTTTGTATCGCAACGCTACATTATTAACTGGAAATGGTCATAGTCAGCATTATGCAGGTAATAAGGTAACATACAAGTGCGATGACAACTTTGAGCCTACTTCAACCAGCATTGAGTGCACTTGCACTTCTGATCTTACTTGGGATTGTATACCCGAAGACAAGGAAAGTGCCTGCCAATTTGGTAAGTTGCAACCCAGTTGGAGTTTATCAGTCACAGTAAAAACTAGAAAAAATTATGGTCTTTTAAATAATAATTGGTCTTCAAGTGGATAACTTAACCCATTTTGAATTGGTAAACTTACATGTTTTCCCATTTTTTCAGTTTACAAAGACTTTAAAATTGTCTTTACTGAGTGGAACCTCTCAACCAGATTTTGAAAAACAGCTCCAAGACTTTAGTTTTAAGTTTGGATATGGGAGAACAAAGTTTGAAGATTCAAACCAAGAAGAAAGAGAATTTGCTACAAACTCGACTTCTTTTTACGTTTGCCGTCTACCTATTTACATATGCAAGGCAAATTTTGTGAATGTCACTTTTTAGCAAGCTAGTCTGCCATAATACCCTTAATGATCACATTTACCGATACAGCAGACTACTAGATTTTGTTCCGAGTTAATCTGACGTAAGATCACAGCAATGTAAAATATTTTCAAATACAGGAATTTGAAACTTTCAGCGAAGCCAGCTTCATCATCTTTAAAATGTTTTCGGATAGAACTCATCGCTAACGATTTCCGTCTGATTCGACTCATCGGTGACGAAGAACCAGACAGAAATTGTAATGGATGAACTCTGTCCGAAGAACTTTTCACAATGACGAAGATAACTTTGTTTATCAAGTTTTTCACCATCCAAAAATTCTTAATTGTCATATAACGCTTCTAATTACAGTTCCTTGCCAAACAAACTTAAGTGGACTTTCCGGGACTTTTACGTCGCCCAATTACCCTAGTTTTCCAAGAACTCCGGAAAACTGGAACGACCAAGAAGGTTTCGTGATTTGCCGGTGGCAAATTAAGGTGCAAGCTGGAAAGGAAATACAATTTCAATTTGGAGATTTCGATTTGGATGAATCGGGCGAAGTTAAAATATATGATGGGTCAGGAATAATAGAACCAGGTTAGGGTGTTAAGGTTGTTGCAAAAGCTCATTGTTGCTTTCACGCAAAAATAAATTCATAAGCCTTAATCTAGCCGAACTAAACCAATAACCTCTATTATCAGAGGTGGAGTCGAGAACACAAGGCTAGAGTCCAAGGACACAAAAAAATCCGAGGCTAAGGACACACCTTACGAGGACAGACCCTCTCGAGACAAAGGACAGAAACGCTCGAGGCTAAGGACACAAAGCGGAAGTGTTCTCAAAAAAAAAGAAAGGGTCTTCGCTCAAAAAATTTGCAAATTTGCGGCAAAATGCGGCGATCTTTAAAAAAGATATTCGCAGATTCTTTGGCGTACTCCAAGACAAAACAACATTGCTCATGACCTTGGGCCATTTTCAGCAATGATGAAACTCAATACTGTAAAGTACAAGATCTTTCATCAAAAATTAGGAGCTACTCCAATTTTACTATTTTGCATATTAACATTAGAAGCATTCATGCCAATATTGATGTTCTGCAAGAACTCTTGTTACAGAGTGGCATATGTCCTGATATCATTGCAATCAGTAAAACAAAGTTAAAGATGTCAGACACTTGTAAAATATCTTTAAAAGGCTATAATTTTACCCATAGAGATTCAACTACTAAGTCAGGGGGGCTTGGAATGCTCAAAAAAGAACACATTACTAACAACTTGTGACCAAATTTGAATCTAAATTTATCATCTTGTAAAGACTAAATTGTGGATTTAATTAGTGCAAAAAAATTGCACTAATAAAGTTGGAGCTATTTACAGGCACCCTAATCAGAACATTAATTTGTTTCATCATAAATTTGAACATACATTAGATAATCTAAATAAAACAAAATAAATATATTATATTGCAGTAGACATAAACATGAATTGTTTTCAACAACAGCACCAAAAGTTCTGTTAAAAAATATATTGACATGATTCATAGCCAAGGATGCATCCCAATAATTACACACCCTACACGTGTAGCAGAAATAAGCTCCACTCTCATTGATCATATCTATACAAACAATTTACTACATCAAATGAAAAGTTTTATACTGCCTCATGATTTACCTGAACACTTTCCAATCCTAATTAGCACTGGTATTCGTACATGATCAAAAAGCAAATGAAACATACCTTGGCAGAGATACCAAAGATTTCAAGCAGAAGCATTCAATCATAACCTGCTTGAAAATGTCAGCAATACTTAGGGAGATAATAGTAATGCACAGAATGTGGACGATTATATGGTAAATTTCTTGAATACATTTACTAACACTTTAAATTTGCACGCTCCCTTGCGAAAACAAACACATAAAGAAAAAAAGTTAAAAGCAAAACCGTGGATAACAAAAGGGGTTTTGGCATCATTAAAACACAAAAATAAACTGTATGTTCAGTGTCTTTAAGATAAAAATTCTCTGCAATGGCAATATTATTAACAGTAGAGAAACAAACTAACTCGCATAAAAGAATTGGCAAAAAACTGTACTTTCAAAATTTAATAGCACAAAGTAAACAAGACACTGCTGAATTATGGAAAAATGCCAATAAAATATAACACCACAAAAACAAAAAAACAAAATAAATTTTCTGAAAAAATTAGCATAAATGGTGGATTTATTAACGAGCCTAAATCAATTTGTAATGCTTTCAATGAATACTTTGTCAATGTTGGAAACTCATTGAGCAACTGCATTCGTATTGCTGCCAATTGCCAGTTTACAAGTACATCATTGATTGAAAATAATTTTAAAAACTCGTTTTTCCTGCGACCTATGGGAAAAACTGAAGTTATCAAGCACATAAATGGTCTAAATTTACCAAAAAGCGCTGGTAAATATGGAATTCCAGTAAAATACATAAAGTATGCAGCAAAAGTAATATCACCAACATTAACCAGCATCTACAGCAATTGCATCAGTACCGGTTGCTTTCCTCACATATTAAAAGTAGCTGAAATTATTCCTATTTATAAAGCTGGCTCCAAAAACTTATGCTCAAATTATAGACCAATTTAATCCGTTTTCTACTTTTTAAAAAATGCCTGCACACACAACTATATAATTATTTCACTCAAAACAAACTCTTGAGCAACAATGACTTACCACTAGTCACTAAACTCCAAACCACGCTATTTGTGGATGATACAAACATTACAACATCACACTATGAAAAAAACTAAATGGAAGAAGCAGTAAACAACAAATTACGTAACACCAGTAATTGGATGAAAGTTAACAGATTATCCATCAATTACAACAAAACTGACTACATGATAGTAAATAACAAAAAATCAAAAACAAAACTCAATATAAAAATTTACAACAATCTAATCAACTAAAATACATGTAGTAAATATTTAAGTGTATTGATTGATGATGGATTGATTTGGAAGCCTCAGATAACCAAAATATGTTCCAAATTAGCTGGTGGTTATTGGGCTCTCTACCAGTTGCGTAAAATTGTAAATCACCAAACTTTGAAAATGGTGTAACACAGTCTCATTTATTCTCACGTAAACTATTGCATAAGTAGTTGGGATGGAGCTCCAGTCTCTTCTCTATTACCATTAGATAGGATGCAAAAAAAGCGGTACGAATTATCACTATGAGCAAAACTAAAACATACAAGCTACCAAACCCCTATTCTCAAACCTGCAAATACTAAAACTAAATGATATTTATACACTTGAAATTGCGAAACTAATGCGTGGAATTAATCATAAATCATCAAGCTCCTGCAGCCTTAAACCTGAAAACTTCACTCTACTGGATCAAAGGCACTTCTACGATACTAGAAAGAAGCAACGAAACAATTTTTCTACACAAGGTTGAAACAAAACAAGCTCAAAAATCACTGACATATGCTAGACCCAAAATTTGAAATCAGATTTCAAAACAAATCAAGGAGATGAAAATGTTTAAACTGAAGAAAGCCCTAAAAAGTGTTTACTTATCAAAGTACAAAATAGGCTATTGATTGCTGGAGGAAGAGGGGTTCTGGGACTGGAAAATCAGGATTTAGAGGTCACATACACTTGTTTCAGTATGTGAATTGTTGTGGTTTATATTGTACTTTTTGCGTTATCCCTTTTTTATATTTTTGCTGCGACAGTATGCTGTGATAACTGTATAGTCGCTGTTCTAATTAATAAAATCTGAAATTCTGAACCAAATCAAAAGATAGTGCTATTCTTAACCCGAGGACAGGGCATTTTCGAGGACTTGCAGGCTTTGAGCCCAAGGCCAAGGACTTCAAATTGTGTCCTCGAGGACTCCATCTCTGTCTATTATGTACATAAAGAGGGATTGCTTTGCTTTTCGATGAAAGCGGACCTCAGTGAACTTAAAAGGGAGTTAACAAATAAATGCCAAATTAAAAAAGCTTGGGTAGACTACGTCCTTTGGGGTACTTCCGGGAAGTCAGAACGTGATCGTTTCCCGCAAAGTCAGAACGTAATCGTTTCCCGCAAAGCCAGAACAATTTTCCGGGAGTTGACCACAATGGACGGCAAGCTTTCTCAGTTTTGATTTCCATGGTTACGTAGAAAGTGAGCCCTATACTAAGGATGGCTTATGGCTCTCCTAAATATAAGAGCTCATCGGTTTTTCACTTGTTCTTTTGTGAAGCACCACAAGCAAAAAATAAATTACTTTTTGTAAAGCCTCTGCTACTGGGGAAGCCATTAAGGTTTGTCCAGGTCAGCCAAAAGATAATTAACATGTTGTATTCTGTTTGTTTTCGTAATTTTGTAAAGAAATTAAATAAATAAATAAAAAAAAACTAGGAAATACTTTTGAATTAGATGTACTGAGAGCTAAAAGCAACGTTATTCAGCTCTTTGCATTAAATACCGAAATTTTGAGATAAACTAAAAAACAAAATAACAGAGCCAAGAAGAAATAAACATTCTATTTACGACAAGTTTCGACTTAAATCATGAAGTTAGAATTTTTGAAAGACCTTCAATATAAACCAAAATAATAAATCGGAGGTAGTAGTTAATAACCGGGTTAAGGAGGGGGGAAATCTATCAGATAATAATACTAAAACTGAATAGAAAAAAGTAATAATAACAATTTCTCACAGTTAACCCAAATTTAATGAATTTAATCAAATTTAAAATCATCTACCCACGATGGCCAAAAAAATTACAAAATTTACCTTGGGTATTAGAATTCCAAGTAAAAACCTGGTTTATAAATATCTTTCTCCTTGAATCTGCACGACACAATGTTAATCAATCTGGCGCTAAAATGAAAGATCTACGAGTCAAAGTGGCGACTCACTTTAGTTTAGAGACAGGACTAACAACTGAACTAATCAAGTACACTTATACGAAACAGAAAATTTTCAAAAAATAATAAATTGAACAAAACAGAGCTCAGTAATTTCTCTCAAAAATCAAGGGTGCTAACTAAACTTTGCACTTTTGCATTTAAATCATAAACGTATTTAAGTGATACGCAAAAGTATTTAGAATTTTGATAATATGGCATCATAAAGCGACAAAGTAAAGAAAACAAACGTTTGCGACAGATATAAATTCCAAAGGAGTAGAGTATAAAAAAGATAAATAAATAAAATACAAATTAAAAGGCAAAAAGCTTAACACTATTTAAAATATAATCAAGTCGCTTTAGTGTTGAATATATAATAGTGAAAATGAAGATCTATCCTCCTTATTGCTGAATTAATAATGTCTCTTCTACGAATGACGCTTTGGTGTTGTAAGCTGTACATAAAACTTCTGTACCGTTAAAGTTATGACTATTATTATTTTCCTATTTTAGCTTATGTCGAAACGTTTTGTAAATAGAATGTTTTATTTTACCTTGGCTCTAGTTTTTTTGTCGAAGCTCTTCACATCGTCGGCCGTTTTTCTGCTCGGAGCCAAAATTTTAGTTTGCAATTCACTGCGGTAAAGATTGTCCAGGTTGGTAATAGAAAGGCTGCTGGCTCCCGATCCGATTCCCAAATTGGCAATATGTCGTTGTTCTATACGAAAGACATCTACTGTAACTTTATATTTATTATAAAAAAGCAGTCCATCCGTAGTGGTGGCCCTGCCAGGAAGTTTCTCTCTAAACAAAAAGCAAAAAAGTGCTTTGCTTTAAACTTGTTACAAAGAGAAACTCCAATCTATCACGACTACAATTCGCGATATAGCCCTTAAAGGACAATGCAAAAAAGATCTTTCAAAACTTATTAGTATTAATTTAAGTTAATTTGAGCGAAACTGCAAAGCGTGGTGTTAACTGCATTTGGTCTCAAGACCTTTACGAGGTAAGCATTGTTCATTGCAAGACTTACTGACAAATTTTTTTAGAAATGCTGCTTTGACTCACGCTTACGTCATCAGGACCCACATGACAGAATTTTTCTCGTTCGCTTTATTTAACGAGTTTTTTTTAAGAGGCGCTACCGAACGAAATACTCGCTAAACGTAAGATGTCATTTTTGCACGTGGATGTAACGCCTTGTGAAATCCGTTACGTCATTCTTTCTCGCTATGTTGCTTCGAGCGATTGCAGAAAGCAGTTTAAGTAAAAAATCGTCACATTTTCCTCGCCAACTTAAAGAGGATCCTGAAGCACTCCTTAAGCGTGCGAAAAATCTTTTTGGTTCAGAAATTTAGTGGTGAAATGTTGAAAACTTCTAACTAAAGCGAATTTTTGCTGAAAATTTATTAATATTGTCGCCATGTTTACTCTTAGACTGCTAAAAAAAGCGAATTGCATTGAGAACCATTTGCTGTTTCGACTGATAAACAAATGTTGAATAGTGCCAGTTGACAAAAATAACAATAAACTCCTTTCATTAGAACAATTTTCTAAAACACAAAGCCCATTTTTGCTCAAAATTTAAGAACAAATTAAAAACAATGCCAGCCTCGGCACCAAAATAAACCAAAAACAAGCAAAAATTATTCAAACTAATTAAAGAAACAAAAATTTGTGTTGATTCAAAACGATAAAATTTCAGAGATTTTCTTGTGTTTGCAAGCAAAATTGCAACTATTCAAGATTATAAAGCTCTGTTGCTCTGCGCAAGAAATTGAGAAATTTTTTTGGTAGTTGTTCAACTTGAAAAAAGCTTGCTTTTTCGCTTTTGCAGTTTTACGATGCTGCAAAAGCAAGAAAAAAGCCTTCACTTAAGCAGACAGAGCAATAGAAATTAAGCAGTGTTTCAAAACATTCCCGCTAAAATTGACATCGATGCTCTCAAAATCTTTAAAAAATCAAGAACAAATAGGACTGAATAGTGAATATCGGCAAAAATTAAAAACAGCCAGTCTAAACTCAAGGTTTACCGGTTCTAAACAGGAAGAGTGTACTTCGACTTGCTCACTTTTGAAAAAATTTGAAACCTGAAGACCTAAAGTTACTGTCAACATATGAGTTTACCCACCAACAACTTAAAGGGCGCTTTACTTCATTTAAAAAAATTAAAGTATGGAAACAGTTGTTCTTATTTCACATTGATCCAAAACCATAATTAAATTCTGTCGTTCATTTACTAATTATTATCAGTTGACGAGTTTGTTAGCCTAGAGTAATCGGAGTAATAACGCATAGCTTATAGTATTTTTTTCCATAACTATGCAGTACATACAGTACGCTTAAACGCATTATTTTGAAGTAGAAATGCATTTGGCGTCACAATAAGATATTAATTATACGTACTAACACAAGTTACGAACATCTCGCAAAGAAATTCGAGCGAGCAGGTTTAACGTGTGTTGGGCGAGACGGCTCAGAAATGGCAGTATGTCGACGAAGATTTTTTGTTCGTCAGCGCTTTTTAGCGAGCGAGAATGGCCTTTACGAGCTCGCTAGCATGTTCTGTCATGTCGGCCGAGATCGACTTAGCTTTTAGCAATTTTCTCAAATTATATCAAAACTGCTAGTCTTTGAGAGTTTGTCCTTTTTGTATTGTCCTTTTTGTAAATGCAGTCTCGCTTGGCTAAGAGTTTCTCTTTATAACCGTAAGCGCATAAATTGGTATAAATCTACTGACGAATATCTTAATAAGAGCACTACGACACAAACAATATTCCAAAGTAGCCAACAGTACATTCAATTAACCTCACCCAAAAAGTAACTAACCTCACCTTGGATTCTTTTGTTGCCTGATATTTTTTCTTTTTCTAATCCTCGATTAACTTAGAATTTAAAGTCATCTTTTTCAAGATGAACAGAGATGGCTGCTGTCTCGAAGACCTCACGATCAGAGGTGGAGTCCTCGAGGACGTACTTGGCCTCGAGGACGTCCTCGAGGACACATTTTGAAGTCCTTGGCCTTGGCCTCGAGGCCTCAAGTCCTCGAAAATTGGCCTGTCCTCGGCTCGAGGACAGCACTATTTTTTGAATTGGTAAAATTTTGCGGAGCGCTTGAAAAATTTTTTAGAAAACGTTTTTTTGTGGAGATCGCTTGAAAAATTTTTGTGAAGACCTTTTTTTTTTTGGAGATTGCCTGAAAAATTTTTGTGAAGACCTTTTTTTTTGGAGATCGCCTGAAAAATTTTTGTGAAGACCTTTTTTTTTTTTTTTTTGGAGAGCACTTGCGCTTGTGTCCTTGGTCCTTGGCCTTGGCCTCGAGCATTCCTGTCCTTGGCCTCGAGAGTGTCTGTCCTCGGAAAGGCTGTCCTTGGCCTTGGCCTCGGATTTTTTTTGTGTCCTTGACCTTGGCCTTGGCCTCGAGCCTTGTGTCCTCGACTCCACCTCTGCTCACGATCCCTACGTAGTTCTTCCGTCGCTGCTCTCGTCAATATTATACTGTTAATTTTTTATTTAGTGTAATTATACCGGCAGTACTGTTGCATGACTTGAACTGTGTTATGTGGTAAACTCGATACCATGTTGTAATAATGTCAAAAAAGTAAGGAGTTTTTGTCCGAAGCGAACTTCAAAAAAGCTAGATAACAGAAACACAACCGATCAAAAAAAACTACCCGCAGCTTATTATGCCGCGGAATAAATCAGTTTAGGGTTGCAGGCTTTTCACATTTCGATACTATTCTAGTGTTCAACAGACTGTACACGAGTTATGCGAGGCTCATGTCATGTTAGCAGTCAGTGGTGCCGATCTTTGTTGAGCATTGGGGGGGATATTTTGCAATTTTACCCCAATTTTGCCCTGTTTTCAACATTGGGGGGGATGAACCTCGACCACGATTTTGTTCAGGTGTGGAAATTTAGTGAAGACCAAAAAAAAATGCAAATGGAACACTTTTTCTCCCTGAATTCAGGTGAAGACCAAAAAAAAAAAGGTCTTCAGCAAAAATAGAACACTTTTTTCCCCAAATTTACGCTTAGATGTACACCCATTCAAGTTATGTACACCCATTAAAGTCAGCAGCATGGCCGAGCGGAACTGAGCGCTGATGATTGCGTAAGCAATACTGCGACCCGAGTTCGATTATGGCTGCAGGCCGCCTGCTTCGACATATATGCGGGTGGCTGGAGACTCGAAGAGCGCGAGCTCACTTTCCAGTCACCCTCACCTCTCCGTTCTCATTAAGTTCGTTGGGTTGTAAATCCTCAGTTGATTTATTTATTTGTTTATTTATTTATTGGGGGGATGCAAATGTGGACCATTCTCAAACTTTTGGGGGGGATACTGCCAAATTATCGGGGGGATATATGCCGCGGGTTTCGGCACCCCTGTTAGCAGGGATGGAAATATCGACTTGAAATCGATACCGTTATTCGTTATTTTTTGGTAATCGAATGCAAAAATTCTTTACTGTTTAGTTTCATTATCGAATGTGCCTTTTCCCTACTTTTCTGCTTGGTAAATCGATAATAATTAATCGATATTTTCTTTTCAAGATAAGCAAAATTTTTTTGGAAGCACGTTAATCATTTTTTCGTGTACTGCGGTTTTATTGCGGAAGTTACAGTATCATAATTTTACTTCAATTAATGTACGCATTAGTTCAAAATTTCGCATCGCGATCATTTTCGACTTCATTCCAAGTTATGCAAACACAATAATGCACTTGTAGCCACTGGTAGCAGTGCAGAATGTTGAAGTAAGCCTAGTCAAGTAGTACCGTAAGGTGTCAGTTCCTAAATTCTTTGCAATGTGCCGTCGTGCCGAGTGGGACTACTGTGGGTCAGATGATATTGTTAGGCACACATTGGAAAGCGAAAAGCTCAAGTAATTATCATTGCTATTGATATTTTCAGTAGTCTTATAGTACAGTTACCGTGAAGTGGTAGCTGGTAGGCTAAGGACTGCTTTAAGCGGCGTGGTGGCCTAGGCCTAGTGGTTAGAGCATTGGTCTCACAGTCGGTAGACCTGAATTGGATTCCCTTGTCAATCCATACCAAAACACTTTAAAAAATGATATTCACAGCTTCCTTGCTTGGCGCTGAGCACTTGAAGGGATAGAGTAAAGCTTTACTGGCGTGGTACACAGGTGGTAGCGAAACCACTCTAAGACCCTATGGTCATTTTGCTGTTTCCTGGCCGAGGCAACTCTGTGAATAGATATCCAAAAATTGTAAGGCAATAGCACCTAGCAGCTTACAGCTAGGCCTGGAATATCAAGTAGGAAAGCTATGAATATCAAGTAGGAAAGCTATGAATACCAATTTTTGAAGTTTTTGCAAGACTCTCTACCAGGTAGTCAGGTAGCTTTCTAAGGTAGTGAGCAGAGGTGGAGTCGAAAACACAAGACTCGAGGCCAACGCCAAGGACACAAAAAAATCCGCGGCCTAGGCCAAGGACAGACCCTCTCGAGGCCAAGGACAGGAATTCTTTAGGCCAAGGACCCAAGCGCAAGTGCTCTCCGAAAAAAAAAATCCTTCAGAAAAATTTTCAGGCGATCTCCAAAAAAACCCGTTTTCCAAAAAATTTTTCAAGCTCTCCACAAACTTTTAACAACTCAAAAATTAGTGCTGTCCTCATGCCAAGGCCAAGGACTTCAAAATGTGTCCTCGAGGATTCCACCTCTGGTAGTGAGGTAGTAGTAGTAGTGAACCCAGATCTACAGACTGATGACTGCGAGGCAGATGCTATAACCACTGCTTATTTCAAAATCAACATGGTAGAGGTGGCACGCACTTATGTAGGTTATCCCACTTGTACTCATTTGGCGGAGTCTTACTGGTATTTTACAAGCTATTATCAAATGGTATTGTTTGCTGAGTAGCCTTATTAGCCTACTGGTACGCTTAACATTCACATTTTCTATTAAACCCTCTATGTTCTAAAACAAAGTTCTATTACAAGCACTGCAGTACATAGGCGTAGCCAGGGGGGGGGCCAGGGGGCCCGGGCCCCCCCAATTAAAATACCACCAATGATAAAAATTACAACAACGTAGGCTAGCGCTGCTTAGTTGCAGCTTTTTTTCAGCAATTACGCGCATAAGAGTTATTAACAATAACATTAAAGACAATTAGGGAACCCCGGGGCCCCTAACTAACAACCAGAAGAACCCAAACTAACAATTATGGGGCCCAAACCAACAACTAGGGGGCCCCAGAGCCCCTAACCGACAATTAGAGGGCCTTGGGGCCCCTAACTCACGACCAGGGGGCCCCAGGGCCCCTAACTAACAACCAGAGGAGCCCCTAACCGACAACCAGAGGGCCTTGGGGCCCCTAACTCACGACCAGGGGGCCCCAGGGCCCCTAACTAACAACCAGGGGGCTCCAGGACCCCTAACTAATAACTAGGGGCCCAGAGCCCGTAACCGACAACCAGGGGCCCCCGAGGCCTTTAACTGACGACCAGAGGGCCCCTAAATAACGACCAGGGGGCCCCTAACTAACAACCAAGAGCCCCTAACTAAGAACCAAGGGCCCCTAACCGACAACCAGGGGCCCCCGGGCCCCCAACTGACAACCAGAGGGCCCCAGGGCCCCTAAATAACAACCAGGGACCCCTAGCTAACAAACAGGGACCCCAAGGCCCCTAACTGATAACCAGGGAGGCCGGGGCTCCTAACCGACGAACATGGGGCCTCAGGGTCCCTAACTGACAACCAGGGGGCCCCGGGGACCTTAACTAACAACCAGGGGGCCTCGGGGTCCCTAACAGACAACCAGGAGGCCCTGGGGCCCCTAACTGACAAAAAAGAGCCCTTAACTAACAACCAGGGGGCTCCGGGGCCTTTAACCAACAACCAGGGGCCCCTAACTGACAACCAGGGGGCCCGGGGACTTTGACTGACAACCAGGGGGCCCCGGAGACTTTGACTGACAATCAGGGGGCCCCTAACTGACAACCAGGGGCCCTGGAGCCCCTAACTGACGACCAGGGGGCCCTGAAGACCTGACTGACAACCAGGGGGCCCCTAACTAACAACCAGGAGGCCCAAGGGCTCCTAACTGACAACCAGAAAGCCTCAGGGTCCCTAGCTGACGATCATGTGGCTCCGGGGCTTCTAACAGACAACCAGGGGTCTCCGGTGCCTCTAACTGACAACCAGGGAGCCCCAGAGCCCCTGACTGACGACTAATGGTCCCGGGCCAGTATCCCTTTAATTCAAATTTTTAATAATTTATATGCACAATCTGTAAGAAATTTAAGAGTTTTTTCCTACAAGTTGCATCCCCAGGCCTTTGTTTAACGTTATTTGAACTTAATGCTATAACACAGGCGGTAAAGCAAACCCCCCTATTAAAATACTACCGATGATGAATATAATGAGAGCATAGCCAATACGTTGTCCTTGTCCGGAATTGCAGTTTCTTTAATTTAGGATTTACACGTACAAAAGTAAGTAATAATAATGACGACCACGTGTCCACGTCATAATAATGTCATGCAATTCTTGTACGTTTCAAAAAACTGTCAAGTGACTTGACTCAAGTCCTCCACGTTTTGGAAAAATAGTTATTTTAATGTTGCTTGGCACTTTTTTTTATGAAAGAACTTAAGGGCGCAATTTTATCTGAAAATCATAGGCGAAGCCAGGGGGGTGGCCCGGGCCCCCTCAATCGAAATGCCACCAATGACAAAAATTTGACAAAAAAAGTCTTGTTTCTTCATTTTCAGTTTCTTTTAGCATCTGCTTACAACGGTACACGCGTATAGCAGTAATTAACAATAAACAATATTGACGTATAGGGGGCCCGGCGCACCTCCTTTATTTCAATTTTTTCCAAACATTTTAAACGTATAACCAGTGTGAAATCAAATTTTTTGTTCTAATAGTTGCTACCTCAGGCCCTCATCTAAACTTTTTATGGACGTAATGAGATAACCAGCGCCGGATTTGCCATATGGCAGAGTGCCAAGGCTCCACGCTCATATAGTAGGACTTTTTTGGTCTTCACTTATATTTGGCAAGAAGATGTTGCAAAAATCCTCTAAGTGCCAGAGGAACCGCGCAATGTAAATCCGGCCCGGGAATAACATGATTAGTAAGCGTAACCATCTATTGCACCACTTTTCAATAACGATTCACCTCCATTTCGCCAGTTTTTACGCACAAAATACTTTTAAAAAAATAGCTAGGAAAATGCTCATTGAACAAATTATTGAATTTGAATTGAGGGGTCCTGAGTCCCCTGGCCGTACATGTATTCCGGTAATTGGTTAACTTCATGAAAGGAAATTCTTTGAGTGGATTATTGTTTGCTGCTAAAATATTGCAGAAGGAAATGTGCCTTACTTACCCCTACATGGATCAAATCACTTACAATTAAAATTTTACACCATAATGCAAGATTTTAAACGTGTTTTGAAATTTAATTGCAAGTAAAAGGAGAATTGAACAATTAAGTTTTTTCGATTGGCTTTCAATGTTAAAAATCTAGTTCTTTCAAATGGCTGTAAACACGTGCGAAATGTGATCCAATAGGATTAAAATAGCTTTTTTTCCAAAAACTTACAAAAATCGCCCAGCGGCAGGGGGTTTTGCCCCCAGGCCCCCATAGCCACCGACTGCTGGGGGCTCCGCACCCAGACTCACGTCTGTGGTACATTTGAGTACATTAGCTTTCTCAACACGTTTCTTAAGTTAGACATTTTTGCTTTTTAACTGTTAGTTTTCGCCCTCTCCCCTTACCAAAATCCTGGTTAAGTGACAACAGACCACGGCTTCAGATCTTCTATTCTACGATATCTTTGCCCTACAAAAAGTTCCCTTTTTGAAAATTTCTGATGACGTCATTGCATGTGATTTGTGGTTTGGGCCCCCCCCAATCAAAAATCCTGGCTACGCCTATGCTGCAGTATATGATGTAAAGTTAGTGGCAATTGAAGTAGGTTATATAGCCAACTGCAGGTAAACCAAAATTTAAGAAAAAAATAGCTTTCTGATGACTTTGTGGTATTTTCCACAGAAGGAAAAGTAAGAATTTATGAATTAAACTGTCGAACGTGTGCTGTCTTCTGATATAGATATTCTTGATCTTGTCTAACTTTGGTTGCTCAGCTTCTTCAATTCTGATATCTCCAGCTTTGCCTTTATTCTATTCGTCGGTGGTACTATTTCCTGATATTGTCTGCAAACCATATGGCACAGCTGGCCTCACGCTACTATAGTTTGTACACGTTACAATCAATGCTTAGTGTGAAAATCTTTTTTACGTTACTCATTTTACGACTAGACATTTTTGAGTTAGAAATATTGCAATCAATTTTTCAAAACAAGGTATTATACAGTATCTGCATTGAATATACATGCATTGGATTGCATATACATGCATTGTCCATGCATTGAATTGTATACATGCATTGAATTGAATGCATGCATTGAACTGAATATACATGCATTTAAGTGCAATGTCACTTGTATACAAATATTTACTATTAGTCGTAATATCAAAATATGTTGACACTCTTTTTGACTCCATGAAAAGTTATCGATTACATTATCGATTATTCTTTACTTTTTTATCATCGATTTTCAACCTTGCATGTTAGCTTTTGATTATTCTTTTAAAAACGCGACCGTGGCGCTATCTTTTGGATAAATCTGCACTAACTTATATGTTGGCCGGGTGAAAATTTTTTTAATTCGTGTAAAACTTCTTCCGATTTAATTTTTTTGATTGTCCAAAGGCGTCTTATCGACTTTCGCTTTTTCCTTTTTTCATACCTTACAAAGATTATAACAGTATCTATACCCTTTTGCGACATTTGTATTTTATCTTTTATTTTAGTGAGTCATGTTGACTGCTGAACCTTGCAGCAAAAGAGCGCGCCGTGCTCAAGCCGTTTTTTGTCTTCAAACGTTTGGTGACATGGACCCGTTTTTACTAATGGCGTAAAAATCGTAATGGTTGCAGTTAGCTTTTATCACAAATTTCAAATTTTCTGGCAGAATTAGCAAGTTATAACTTAGACGGTTGAAAAGGTTACTTGACTGCAAGGTTCATTTAGCAACTTCTCTGTAGCATGCTAAACAAATTCGAAGCAAGCTGACGTTATTATTTTACCAACACTATCTGTTTGTTATGCCCGCTCTCACACTTTGGCGACTTCACTACGAATCAATTCGCAGTGCAGTCTTAGTGCAGTCTTAGCGCAGTCTACGTAGTCTCCGTGGAGCCTCCATTTGCAGAGGATTCGCAATGCTTTGTGACTCTACCGTACAGAGACTCCACGGATACTCTACGGAGGCTGAGCTGAAACTACACTGCAAATTATTCGCAGTGGAGTCGCAGTCAAAGTCACCAGTCTGAGAGTGGTATTACCGTAGTTATTATTATGATTATCATTGTTGTTCAGCAACTAAATGAATTTGTCTAGCCTTGAAGATGTTTTGTTTTTTTAAATTTGGGTGCTTATAGTAAGTATACTGAAGCTTTTAGGCCGTCATACAGTTTAATTGCTCAAAATAATACTTTTTTATCTAAACAGATGAATTTTTTGCTGGTGATAATCCCGACCGCGTTATCGTTTCAAGCAACACAGCCACAATTGAATTTCGAAAATCGCATTTTTTTATTGGAGCTGGCTTCCTCATTTCATATATCGCAGTCACCCCAAACACTATCGTAGAAGGTGAGTCATACTGAGATTACACACAGTCTTACAAGTCGATGGTTTTCATAAAATGGCTTTTTTCATTTTTGCTTGTTTCAAAGTGAAAACTGCACTAACAAAGCTAATAAAGTAGTTATGCAGTGTATTCTTCAAAGCCATAAATTTGTGTAAAATATGATGCATCAAAAAAATTAATTTTATGGTCAGCATTGAAAGAAAGCTATCAAAAGACGAGAAATCTTCAAGTCAAACAACACCGCTCAAAATAGTTAATTTTCAAAAAATTCTAGCTTTTGGCATGAAAAGTTAGTTAGGGTATAAGATTTTTTTTGAAGTTTGAAGGTTTTGGAGGGCTGCCAGAATAGACTATGTGTTAATTCAGATGCTGATGAAACACTTAGCCTAATGGGAAAGCAGATGTGCGAGGAAGCGCTACTTCACAGTTGTTGAAAAATTTATGCCAAATCTGCTATGTAACTTCTGATATGAGATTTAAAAAAGGGAAAAAGTCTTCGGCAAAGACCTTATTATTACCACTAATCAGCCTCATTGCAGCAACGAAAAAAAAATTTCAAAGCAGATATGATTTTTATTTAACGCTAAACATATTCCAACATTCTTCTGGTCCTCTTCAGAGCAAAAAGATCTAAGGGTGTTCACATTTTAAAGACTAGCTAGCAAATGCGTTTCTTTTAAAATAGCAATAAAAGTTTACTTCAACGCAACAAGTAAGCAATTTTAGCGTAACAATATTGTACAAATTACGCGATGACATCAAAATAACATCACATAAATTCAGTACCCAGAAATCTGAAAGTTTTTAAAAACACACCAACAAATACAAAAGACATAATATCATGCTAACGAATAAACATTCAGAGGGAAAGTCGAAAGGATAATCATTAGCATAAATCTGTCTATGGAGTTATGGAGTTGTGAATTGTGTTTGTATGAGTACGTACCTTCTCGTTTTGGAAAAAATTACATATGATTATAAAACGCTGAAAAAATATTAAAAAAGATTGTGGTTAAAGTTTACACATTTTACATACTGTACAGCTGCACGTATACAATATACGTTAATTATTTGTTTGTTATATCTATGGCCTTGTTGTGTTGAGTCAAGTTCAACATCAGAGAGTCATTTTTAATTATTTTGCCCGATCACAAACTTGTTTGTTCTCGACAATATTTGCATTTAGACTTTATTACTTGCTCCGACACAGTGGATGAATGGAAAAATACTGAAAGTTTCAGGTAACTAAATCATTACTTGTTAATTTCGCCCTGATAATTATGATTGCATATTTGATTAACTAATAATACTGCACTCTTCTGTACGTTATCAACTTCGACATCAATTGGTAATACGTTTGCTCAACATTAGTTTTTCTTTCTTGCGTCAAGCCATATTCGTAATTGGCTTTCCCCTTTTTCCCTTTTCACTTTTTCACTTTAGCTGCTATTGTTTTAGTTATTGTTAATGTTAAAGTTATGTCTAGTGATGTAAATTGTCAAAAAAAAATTGTCGTTTTTTTTTTTTGGAAAGAAAACGTGCTTTTTTTGCTTTTGAAGGCCAAAAAAACGTTGTATTTTTGTTTTTATTGCGCAATTTAAACGTAAAATTAAATTTGAAGTTTAGTTTAAAAGTAAAGATAAATTAAGCTAAAATAAGATTATTAGCTATCAAGAAAGAGATTCTGGGTGGCAATATGCTCATATTAGTGACCATGTCTCGTAAGATATGTAAGTCAAGTTTTACAATGGAAATTGGGATACCGGTAAATACGTTGGGTTTCAAATAAAATTCTGCTTTTTAAATTAAACCAAACTTTGCTTTGTCTATGATATGCTTAAAAAAAAACATAATAGCGCCTGCCAAAACTGTTCTCAATTTTATGAGAAAAAAGTTTTTTTATATCAGTATCCATCTATCCATATCCATTTCGGTCACAAATAAAATTTTGATTCACAGTGTTTGTAGTCACTGAATGAATAAATAAAAAAATATTAACATAAGTTTACTACAACAAATGCAGAACCAAAAGCACCCCTGCAGGCTGTTTTACCCTTGATAGGGATCTTTAGAGAGAAAAGTTTTTAAATAAAAACAATCTCGGTACTCTGAAAAAATACTCTGTAGTCTGTACTTTGCTACAGAGATGGAAACCGGTCAGGTCGACCGGCCGGCTGGATTGCCGGTCGGGTCGAGATTCTTCAACCGGCCGGTCAAGCCGGTT
Source organism: Trididemnum nubilum (assembly GCA_963965965.1). Classification (NCBI taxonomy): domain Eukaryota; kingdom Metazoa; phylum Chordata; class Ascidiacea; order Aplousobranchia; family Didemnidae; genus Trididemnum; species Trididemnum nubilum. The sequence continues at coordinate 28,971,592 of OZ014486.1, forward strand.
GATACACCGGTCAAATTCTCCTTTCTTGCATCTACAAGACATCTAAGCACCAACCGAAATACACATGCATATTAAATTATAAATAAAACTTTTTAGAAAAAAACAGTATTAACAAACCAAACCTTTTGAAAACGCATGCTGAATGATTTCAAGCTGTGACTGATATGCTGTAACCATTAAAACATGTACATTCAGGGGTGTATTTAGGGGGGGGCATTGTGCCATGACCCCCTTCTTTAGGTCGCGGCACAAAGCAAAAAAGTGCAAAATATGCATTAAAATCGCGTAATCAGATTATAATAAAGCATGCATGTGGAAGAGGCTTACGCTACCTGGCATTTTTGCATCATTTTAATCAGCTTGAGAGCAGAAGTGGCGCAGATTTCAGATTTTTTAATGCATGGTAAAATCTTGGCCCTTTGAAAAGCTTTTTTCAACTTGAATTTACCACACTCTACACTGGGCAAGAAAGACACAGCTCTAATTTTTTTATATCTAGCTAGCCATGGCTTGTTCTGAAGTAGCAGCATCTCTACAAACTGCTAGGGCACATTATATTTCGAACATTTTCTAGCCAATGTCCAACAGTTTAGTGTTTGCTGCTTGGCAAATTGCAAAAAATCTGGCTCCAATATCTAAAAAAATTTAACTTCTTTTCTTGGCCTTAAGCATAATATTAGAAAGAACGTCTAATAATTTAGCTTGTACAATGTACAGAGCTGGACAGCGATGTTTCGAGCTTTTAGCTCTCATCAGCAGCCTTCAGCGTATCTAACCAAAGGTATTCCCCAGCTAGACAAACCTCTGGGCCAAACTGGACAAAATTTGGCTTATGTCCTACAGTTCTTTACTTGCTTATTTTGTGCACGTTTTACGCTGCTCCAGACAGGTCTTTCACACCGAGAGTATTAAAATTGAGTTATTTTTGCAAAAAACGCATAAGCTTTTTGCGTTTTTTTTTTTTGAGACCACCGTCCAAAGTTGTAAGTCAGGCCGGGCTTTTCGGGTCGGGTTTGGGCCTAAAGTTGACAAAAATTTCGAGCTTAATTCGGGCTTGAGACGTGCTTTTTATCTTAAGTGCACAAAAATATAATCAAAATAATTTGGCTACATTGCTTAATTTTTTCAGACCTAACTTAATTTTCGTTTTTTTTTTCGGGCATGATTTGGGCTTGAAATTAGTTTTCCGGTTCGGGCCTGAACTAGTCGGCCCGTTTACAACTCTGCCCTCGTCTGGAGTCACAAATTTTAACACCTCACCCATGCCCCCAACACCTCTTTTGAAACTTTTTCATTAGATGCATTGAACAATGAACAAAAACCTTTTATAAAAAAAAATCGGTCGACTGGACCGGTCAGAAACCGGTTGACTGGCCGGTCGACCGGCTGTTCAACCAGTCTAGATTTTGAAATTTACCGGTCGGGTCGAGAAAATCCTGACCGGTTCCATCTCTGCTCTGCTAGGCTCTGCATATGCTGTCCGTGATGCGCCGAAAAAACACCGAGAAGTTTACCCATTTGAGCGTTTAATTACATACAATTGAAGCGTAAATTGTAAAAATTTTAAGAAAAAATGTGTCAAGTGCAACAAGCGGTTGAAGATCCCTATCAAGGGTGAAGCAGCCTGTAGCTAAGGGTGCTTTTTGTTCTGTGTTTAGTTCAGTAAACCTAGGTTGATATAAGCTCTAATTTCGTAATTTCGTTATGGAGCACTTACGAAGCACGTCGACTTTTGTCTATTTAAATAAATAAATTAAACCCAAAATACGCTCGTATTACCTTTAAAATCTTAATAGTTTTTTCTACGTCAATTGGCATTAATTTTTCAACGTTAATTGGCATTGCAGCGTTTAATTCGCCACCCGACCAGCTCTATGACTTACAACTTTTGAGCTTTTTATTTGCGGTATAGGAGCCATTAAAACAATTTTCGAGTAATCGCAACAACTAAGGTTATAATAGCTGAAAGGCAAGCCTATGTTGAGAAAAGTTCTTACAGTATATGGTACTTTTTTTGAAAGGGGAAGGTCATTACAGAACAGCGGCGTAATTTTATCTTTCAGACGATCTTGTTGAGAGAGTGAACCTCATTTATATCGGAATTAAGATAGATTTGCTAGGTTGATTTAAAGCCTTGCCTGTATGACAATTTGTTTGCTAGAGTAGTGTTTGCCAAATTAAGGGGGAGTCTGATATTATTATCGTAATAATAGACTGCAAGGAATGCAATACAAACCAAATTTAAAACGAAGCACCATTTTTACTTTCAGTAAAAATTACACCATGACCGCAACGTCCAGAGCTGGGCAAATCCGCAATATATTGCAGACTCAAAAAAACAATTAGCAGACTTTGGTTGTAAAGAAATGCAGACTAGCGGTAGAAATTTTTTGAAAAGTTACGAACTTGAGGACGCGGTTACCCCACGAATTTTACTGTTGCAGACTTCCTTAAGTTTGTAGTTGCAAACTTAGAATTTATCATTACCATAGCTACTACCGGTATCGAATTATAGGCTATAGCCTAGGCATATCTCTGGGTTAGCCTACCAGAATTAGCCTGCAGAGTAGACTACCGAATATAGGCGTAGCCAGGGGGGCCGCCCCCCTAATTGAAATGCTACCAATGATAAAAATATCACAAAAAAGACTTTTGTTTCTTCAATTTTGGTTTTTTTAGCATTTTCGCGTACAACAGAACACGCGTAAAACAGTAATTAACAATAATATTGTTTTAGGGGGCCCATGTCCCCTCAATTTAATTTTTGCAAACCAATTAAAAAATGCCCCTACAATAATGTTTGAATGATCCCCAATTTAAATGGACCCCCAACAACAGTATTGATCCAGGGGGCCTGGGTCTCTCAATTTAATTTTTCCAATCAATTTAAATGGGCCCTCTACAATAATATTTAAATTACCCTCAATTTAAATGGGCCCCCAACAATAATATTGATCCAGAGGGCCCGGGCCCCCTCAATTTATTTTTTGCCAACCAATTTAAAAATGCCCCCGACAATAATATTTACATGGTTCCAATTTAAATGGGCCTCCCAACAATAATATTGTTTCAGGGGGCCCAATGCCCTTCAATTTAATGTTTGCCAACCAATTTAAACGTATAACCCGAGTAAAATTAAGGGTTTTTGTTCTAAAAGTTGCTAACTGAGGACTTCATTTAACCTTTTTATGAACGTAATGCAATAACCGTTAACCAGCAGGGACAGATTTAACACATGCTGGCTTAGTACCAGGTGCTCTCGCTTAGATAAGAATTTTTTTGTCTTCACCTGTATTTGGCAGGAAAATATTGCTCAAATCCCAGAGTGCTAGGGGCTCAACTCAATGTAAATCCGGCCCGGGCAATAACATGGTTTGTAGGCGTAACTATCTACTGTATATTTTTCAATAACAATTCACCTCCACTTCGCCAGTTTTTATGCAACAAAATACTTCTGAAAAAAAATTAGCTACAGTAAGGGGAATGTTCATTGAACAAATTTTTAGATTATGAGGGCCTGGGCCCCCTTGCCGTGTATGTACTCCTATTGCTGGTTGTTCTCGTGACAAAGCCATAATTTCTAAGGAAAATATTCGACTGGATTGTTATTTACTGCTAAAATATTGCAAGAGGCAGTGCACTTTACTTCCCCTTACCTGGGCCAAATCACTTGCAAAATTTAACACCAAAATGCAAGATTTTAAGCGTGTTTTGGACTTAAATTGCAAGCAAAAGCAGGGCTGAACAACTTGGATTTTTCAATTCGCTTTCAAATGTTAAAAATCAAGTAGTTTCAAATGGCTCTGAATATCTGCAAAATGTGATCTAATGGTATTAAAATAGCTTTTTTTTCCAAAAACATACGAAAAATTGCCCAGCGGCACCGTCTGTGATACGTTTGAATTACAGTAATGGAACGTTTCTCAATTTTGAGGTTTGCCGAAGTCACTTTGCAACATCTGAGCATTTTTGGCTAATATGTTATATGACGTTTTTGTGACGTTACCAACTTGACTTTGGCATTTTATGATTCAGTATCAAAAAGAAACCTATGTGCAATATTTGAACTGCCTATGACGTCATCGAAAAAATGATGTCATTTTGAAAACAATATGGCAGTAAAGTCATAATGATGACGTCATCAACTGAAAGCTGGTTTTTCTGAAAATTTTAATGATCTCTAACCCGCTTTTCAATATTGATGTTGTCATGATTCTTGGCTTAAGAGTTAGATTGGGGAAGGGCGTTTTTGCCTCCTTTCGAGTAAAACGCGTTGTCAAAAAAGAAGCAAGATATAGACATTAAAAAGAAAGTTTTAAGTTTACGGCTGAACCGTTTTGATGAAAAAAGCAATTTTGCTCTTTTTACTGTACCAGTTTAATCGTGTTATGTAACAAAAGTTTTTAATGAAACGTTGGTTTTTTGCAGCGTTGTTTGTCCTCGCGGATGCGAAAGCTTTGAAAGTCATGCTGTTTACGGTGACAATCCTTACAGAGATGAGGTTCGCTTTTTTAGTTCATTTTACTCGTAATTACATTAACGAAGAACGAAGACATTTGCCTTCTTGCCAAGACAAACAATATAAAAAGCGTAGCTTTAAAATTTCCAACATGTTTCAAACATAGGCGTTGCCAGGGGTCCGGGCCCCCTCCCCCAATTAAAATGCCACCAATGATAAAAATATGACAAAAAAGCTATTGTTTCTTCAGATTTAGTTTCTTTTAGCATGGCACAGTGCCAGGGGCCCTGCTCTTAGATGGTTTGTAAGACTTTTTGTTTGGTCTTCACCTATATTTGGAAGGAAGATGTTGTGGATATCTCCAAAGTGGAAGGGCCTCCATGCAATATAAATCCGGCCCGGTCAATAACATGGTTAGTAAGCCTAACCATTTCTTGTACCATTTTTCAATAACAATTCACCTCCACGGCCAGTTTTTACGCGACAAAATACTTTTGAAAAAAAATTAGGTATAGGGGAAATGCTCATTGAACAAACTATTGAATTTGAATTGAGGGGTCGTGGGCCCTTGCCGTTCATGTACTCCTACAACTGGTAATTTTAATGACAAAATTAAAGTCTTTAAGGAAAATCTTCAAGTGAATTATTTTATTGTTTACTGCTAAATTATTGCAGGAGGCAATGTACTGTGGGCCTACTTGGGCAAAATTACTTACAAAAATTTAACCCCAAAATGCAAGATTTTAAACCAGTCTTTGACTTAAATTGTAAGTGAAAGGAGGATTGAACAATTTAATTTTTTCAATTAGCTTTCAAATGGTTAAAATCTAGTTCTTTCAAATGGCTTTGAACAGGAATGGAATGTGATCCAAGGGCATGAAAATAGCTTGTTTTTTTTCAAAAAAATTGCCCAACTCTAAAGCCTCCGGGGTTGGGGGTTCGACTTCCAGACCGCCGTTTGTGATGCGTTTGAGTTACACTGCTTTACTCAACACGTATCCGGATTTAGACATTTTCACTTTTAAACTTTGGTAAACCAGACCACTGCTTCTGGCCTTCCATTTCACGATATCTTTGTCTCACAAAAACTTCTTCTTTAAAAAATTTCTGATGACGTTATTGCATGTGTTTTGTGGTTTGCCCCCCCAATCAAAAATCCTGGTTACGCTTGTGGCTCCAAATTATTTTAATGTAGGCATAGCTTTCATCTTTATTTTTCTTTTATTTGCTGGGAGGAATCTGTACAAGCCCTGCCCCATTGTTCTGTTACTATCTAACTTCATAATTGGTTAAGAAGTGGAGCAGTAATTCATAAGTTACTCGTACAAATCCAGTAAGAGCACAAAGCTTTGCGATAATGATTTTATGCAGTTACTACTTTAGCAGCTTTTCCCTAGCTTGTAGCTTTGATAGCTCTTATTCTGCTATACAAATCATACTAAAAGGTCAAAAGCACAGCAGTTTGCTTCTTCGAAGAACCAGAGGTGGTCACTTGCGGCGCAATTCTGGCGCCGTGACTATTTTTAAACGGTTGCGCTGACGCTTGCGCCGCAACTATCTTAACAGTTTTGAACGCAATCGCGCTAGCGCAATTCAAATACCATTAAGATTAATTGTTTTTCAATCAACTGTGATTAAAATTTAGAAAAAACATTGACGAGAAAGATTCATAAAAGCCTCATCATGGGAAATTGCATTCGTTTACTGCTTGCAAAACTTCGATGTAGGATTTACAGCAGGAGTTTCCTTTCGCTGAAACTTTCTCTCTGAAATATTTTGTCATTTTTTCAGATTTTTTGTTTAATTTTTCAATTTCGTATTTTAAAAAACGGTTGCAAAATCAAAATTCAAATTTTGCAGGGAAGAGAAAAACTATGTTTGTAATATTCTTTCCAGAAATATGCTACTCGTTTCTAAAAAATCTTAAAATATTGCTTCGGGCAAAATTTAACGCGTTACTTGCAACTGTTTTACGTCTTAGCGTAATTCAAAAACAAGAAACAACAGAAACAATAAATGCAATTTTTGTTGCTAGTACGAAAAACTTGAAAATTATTGCTAACCGGAGTGACAGCATCGGTGTAACTCTTAATTAGTATTATTTAGATGGTTTAATTTCTTTAAACAAAAACATGATTATTTCTGTAGCATGCTCCAGTCGTCAGAGGGTGATGCTAATTGCTCCAGAAATATAAATGCAAAAATGTATCGGTATCTTGTAAAAAAATAAAAGACTTAAAGTCGCAATCTGGATCAACCTTGTGATAAGAAAAATTGTCAGAAAAATGACTACGGGTGGGATTTGAACCCATGCCCGCAACAACCAGAGGCATACATTGGTTTTGAAGTCGCGGCAATCCTTCAACGTAAGACAGGCTTTAGACCACTCTGCCACAGTGCCACCTTAACTATGTGTTATAACGAGCATGCTAATATTGACTGGCTGCTTCCGGCTTCGATGCTCGAGCAAAGCGGGTGACGAGAGCGTCAGATTGCTGAGCTACATTCTATTCGTCGGCAGCTGTTATGTGATTTAATTTCTTTAGAGAAAATACTTGATGATTTTTTTAGCATGCTTCATTCGTCAGAACCGAGTGATGCTAATTGCTCCAGAAGCACAAATGTATCGAAGCTAGTAATCGATTTCCTTGACGAGCTATTGGAAAATAGCTATTAGAAACTGCACCAACGTTCTGCCACCTCATCGTGGTGGTGCAGTCCCCTCCCCAGTGGGGATGGGTCGAAAAGCAGGACAGATCTCCCGAGGGGCTCGACCGAAAGGTCGCCCCCATTGTCTCGGACTGTTTTTTCGCTGGGCTGCCCGTTGACCGGTCACAACTGGGCGGCTCCTCTTTTTTTTATTGATCGTACCCCCTTTCGGCGTCTCCTTATCCTGGCATTGCTACTCATCAGTGGCAATGTCCATCCTAACCCGGGCCCCATCACCAATCATCCTCACCCCAGGTACCCCTGCTCCATTTGCCACCTTGAAGTAGGCAGAGACTCTCTTAAGTGCTCTGCCTGCCTTAAATGGGTCCACTTCCTCTGCTCCTCCCTTACCCGTGCTGACTTTCGCACAATCTGTGCAAATGGCACTGCAGAGGGATGGCGTTGCCCGGCGTGCCACCCCCAAACCAAAACTGGCTCCCCCTCCCAGTCCAGTCCCCTCGTTACGTCGCCTGCATCCCCTCCACCCCCTCCCCAGGGTTCCCCCCACTACCACCTGGCTTTTACCAAGCACGTCCACCTCGGGTCCCCCCACGTTACCCCTGCTCCATGTGCTCCCTTGAGGTAGGAAAGGACTTTCTAAAGTGTTCTACCTGATCCAAGTGGGTGCATTTCTCCAGCTCCTCTCTGACCCAAGCTGACTTTCGCAAAATCTGCGCGGCTGGCTCTCCCACAGGTTGGAATTTCCCTGCTTGTCTCAATGAAGACCTTGCCTCTCCCACTAATCAGCAAGCTTCCCCCCGCTCCGTTTCGCCAACTCCACCCCCACCCACACCCCCCACGAACATGCTCAGACGTCATGGATTCGTCTCCACCTCTCCCCTCACACCCTCCTCTCCTTAACACCTACCCTCCTTCCGCCTTCACCCTACCTCTCTCACCACCAACACCCTCAAGCTCTTAACCAATCCACAACTCGCCGCCCCACCCTCAACAAATCCACGCCTCTCTCACAATCTCAGAATTCTGCAATGGAATGCCAGCGGTCTTTCCTCTTCACGTCGTGCTGAACTAATCGCTTTTCTCTCTGGCAACCAGTATGACCTCATTTTCCTCCAAGAAACCCATCTTTCGGCAACCAAAAAGTTCCAAATCCCTGGTTATTATACCCTCCGCACGGATCGGACTTTCGGCAGACAATGCCCTGTTTCCCCCGGAACTCAAAACACAGGTGGTGGTGTCCTTACTCTTATCCACTCTGACTTGGCCTTCTCTCCTGTTTCTGTCTCCTCTCTTCCTCCCAGGACCCCTACTCTGACTACACCTGTGTTAAAGTTCTTCTTTCCAACCACTCTCCTCTACAATTCCTTAACCTCTACTTCCCTCCCATCAGAAGCACTCCTTCTGACTCTCGCACCAGAACCTTCTATCCTGACATGCTTCCAAACTCCCCTGACACTTTTATCCTTGGAGACTTCAATGCTCACCACCCAACCTGGGACAGACTCATTCCCCCAAACCCGCTTGGAAATGACCTGTTTCGCTGGATCACTTCCTTCGGTCTGGAAATCCTGAACAACCCCGCCTCTCCCACGCTCCTTTATCATTCCACCAGGAGCCTTTCATCCCCTGATATTTTGTTAGCTCCTGCGTCCCTCGCTCCCCACTGTGAATGGCGCACTCTCCCTGGCCTTAGCTCTGACCATCTCCCCATTGAGATTGTCCTCCCCCTCCTCCAGTTCGTCACCCCAACACTCGTCTTCCCAAATTCAACTATAAAAAGGCTAATTGGGATGTTTACCAATCATATATTGCTGAGCACCTTCCCTTTCTTGATCTTGGTGCACTCAACATCCACCAGGCTGACCGCTCCTTTTCCCTCTTCTTGTCGAAGCTACGAAGGCTTCTATCCCCTTTGGCCGCCTTGGTCGTTCCCCCAAAGCCTGGTGGTCCCAGGAAGCGGAATCTGCAGTACGGAAACGACGGAGGGCCCGCTCCGAGGCACACCGATCTGAGGCGCACCGCCTCAGATACATAGATGCTTCTCGTAGGGTGTTCTCAGTCACTTCTAGAGCCAAATCTGCAACCTGGCAAGCCACCTGTTCTAACCTCTCCCCCCGTTCTGATCCTCGTGCTGTCTTTAGGCTTCTCAATGCCATCTCGGGCAAAAAGAACACCTCCCAAGACCCTTCTTTTCCTAGTTGCACTTCCCCGCTTGACACTGCCAACCACTATGCCTTTTATCTTCGCTCACATCTATCGCAAGCAACACCACGTACCTCGCGCAGAGCCAAACGACAGTTCATGAATGAACTCCGGAAAGCTAGCTGTGAGGATGCTTCTTCCCTCCACAATACTTTCTGCTTCCCCTTCTCTTTGTCTGAACTCTCCACTGCCATCTCCAATCTTTCCTCTTCCACTGCGACTGGCCCTGACCAGATTGCCTATCCTTTACTAAAGCATTTGCCTGAGCCAGCACAACTCCTCCTTCTTTCTCTTTTTAACAGGTCCTGGTACTCTCACACCTTCCCTTCTTGTTGGAAACCCTCTGCTATCATCCCCATTCATAAACCTGGTAAGCCCACTTCCTCTCTGTCTTCTTTCCGCCCCATTTCCCTCACCTCTTGCATTTCCAAGCTTTTTGAGCGCTTGATTCTTTCTCGCCTAACTTTTCACCTCGAATCGAATCATTTTCTCTCCTCTTGCCAGGCCGGCTTTCGTCCTGGCAGGTCGTCTCTTGACCAAATTCTTTCTCTGTCTCAATCAATCTGGGACGGCTTCCAAAAGAAAAAGCCTCCAGACCGAACGATTTTGGCATCTGTTGACTTCTCCAAGGCTTTCGACTCGGTCTGGCACTCTGCTCTGTTTCACAAACTCCTCTCGCTCAAACTCCCCCCTTGTTTTGTTCTTTGGGTACACTCTTTCCTTTCTGATCGTAGAGCTAAAATCCAGTTTGGTGGTTCCCACAGCCGCTCCTTCCGCATCAGACGAGGGGTCCCCCAGGGCTCGGTACTTGGTCCAGTCCTCTTCATCTTGTTTGTTGATGACATCACCAAGGATTTACCTCGGGGTGCCTATGCCTCCCTGTATGCTGATTATCTGGCCATCTGGTCCTCCTCCCCAGACCCGCTCAAAGCATTTTCTGTTGTCCAATCCTTCCTCACCATCCTAGAAACATGGTCCAACTTATGGAGACTTCCTCTCAATCCAAAGAAGTGTGAGTCCTCCTTTTTCCTACAGATCCCCATCAAGCCTCCTTCCAGCCCCAGCTGAACCTCTTGGGCTTCCCTCTTTTGTTCAATCCCACCCCTAAATTTCTTGGGGTAACCTTTGATCGGGCTCTATCCTTTGGGGCCCATGTACAATTCCTGTGTTCCAAATTCTATCCACGCCACAAAGCTCTTTGCTCCATAGCCACTGCCTCCTGGGGTCCCACAAAAGAATCTCTCTCCATACTCTACAAAGCATTTGTACGTCCGGTGCTCACATATGCCTCTCTTGGCTGGTTCCCATTCCTTTGCAACACTGCAACCAATCACCTGGAAGTTCTACACAGAGCTGCATGCAGGGTCATTACTGGATGCCTCTCTTCCACCTCCTCCTCACTACTCCTTCTTGAGGCCCAACTCCCTCCTCTAAAGCTAACTCTAGAACATCAGACCCTCTACTCCTTCGAATGTGCTCTGCGCCTCCCTCCTGACTTCTCAAGCCTTTATGCCCTGGCAACAAGAAACGTTCCCTGTCGACTAAAGAAGAAACCCTCCTGGAGATCATACTGCTCTTTGGCCACTCAACCACTCCCATCCCCACGTGAGACTCTCATCATGTGCCCCCCTTCCCCCCATGGACTACAACTTATTTTAATGTTTCACCGTTCATTCCCGACTGCACAGGCAACAGTACAGTTCGACTCCAGTCTGCTTCAAGCAGACTATCCTCCCTCCCCCATCTGATATTCAAGTATGGACTGACGGATCTGTCCCCTCCCTTTTTGGTCCCGGTGGTGCTGGAGTGTATGTCACATGCTCCAAATGCAACACATCCAATTCCTTGTCCTTTTCCTCTGGTCCAATTGGCTCCAGCTTCACTGCTGAAACCTTTGCCCTTAAGCAAGGTCTTGATTGGTCTACTAGCCCTCTGACGATCTGCAAATTCCAGTCAGTCCTTTTCCTAACCGACTCCCAATCTGCCCTCTCTATCCTTTCATCAGCCCCCTCTTATCTCCTACTTGAGTCCCTCTGGAATGTTTGGTCCCTCGCCTCCTCTCTCTCCAACAATACTACCTTGAGCTTCCAATTCCAATTCCCTGGTCACGCAGGTCTCCCCGATAATGAAAAAGCGGATGTACTGGCCAAAACTGGTGCCATTCTGCCCTCTGATGCGATACCATGCCATCTCCCCCCAATTATTGCCAAAGTCCGTTATTCTCAAAACCGCAACTGGAGACGTCACATCTTCCATTCCCATCTGAACTTCCAAGTCCCCGAAGTCTCTTCGGAGGAACTTCTTTCTTGCTCCATTCGCTGTGAACTTTCCCGTCTTCGCTGCCATGGCCACAGTCTTTTTTTATCCTCATATTTTTACAGGATCAGTCGGAAGGAGAACTCTGCTTGTAGTGCCTGAGGACACCCTCTACAGGACCTCAATCATCTCCTCCTCGACTGTCCTGCCTCTGAACCCCTTCGTAAATCTATCTTTGACTCCTCTCTCTCTCTCTATTCTCGATCTATGGTCCAGACCTTGGGGTGTGGCCCGACTGTTGGGTCTCCGTGGAGTTCCTCCGCACCCCCATCCCTCGGAAGGGGTCGGGTAGTACCACCATCATCACCAGCTATTAGAAAAAATTGTAAGTCGTTCGCTTGCCACCACATGAAGACTTTGCTGATGAAGTTTAACACGTACTCCGATTCCTTTAAGTGCGAGTGTTGAGCTTCATTTTGAATTGTCCTTCGTCTAAAGTGAACGGAGTTAAGCGATACGCATTTTCAAATGCTTGTATCTTTGAAAGAAAATCAATATTTTTTTTGCTTACTATTTGGTAGTCTGTATAATTTGTTTTGAATATTAAGTTTTGTATCGTAGCCTATAGTACAGTTTGAGCAGTGAGTCAATTAGAATTATACTTTTTAAAACGTCACGCTTGCGGTTGCGCTTGCGGCGCAATTATTTTTTCAGAATAGCAGAAACGCTTGTGCTGCAAGAGTTTTAGAGTAGTTGCGTGTGCGCTTGGGGCGCAACTTTTTAACTTGCGCTGCCCACCTTTGCTGACGACTCATCAGGTGGTACCGTAAGTTGTAAAAAAGTTATAATAATAACAACAGTAAGAATAACTAACTCGTTGAAATTCTGTGAATAAGCTAAAATTGAACGTTTCGACGCTTTTGATGCCGATTTTTATGAATGAAATCCTTAACGCCTTTGAGGCCGACCTTTATGATATTGTGGAGTTTGGCTTATTCAGATAATTTCAACGTTTTAGATATTGTTGTGGCTGTTATTACTATCATTATTATAATAACTCTTTTTATGGATTATAGTAACACCTGATGAGTCGTTCCGACAAAACAGAATGTTGTGCTATTAACTTTTTACTCTGATTTTTGTAGCTGAATTTTGCTCTGATTTTATGTCTGTATATCATCGAGCACTGTTTCAGAAGATTGAATAACAACAACTTTATAACCCTTACGCTATGAAACTTAAAAACGCCAATTAAATCACTAATTATGCTAGCTATACATACGAGAAATCCTAATTCAATTATCTGAAAAATTAAGGTGTCTCCAAATAAGCTTTATGATAATACTAATAATGATAACTTTTTTTTTCAGACTAAAGGCAGTCCAAATGAAAAATACTTAAACTTTACACGCAACACACATACTAAAATGGTGACTCTCTAATCTGTTTTTAGTCGCTTTAGTACTTCAAGAATGAGGAATACTCAGCAGTCATAGCTCTGTCATATCACCAATTAACAGTGCGCATAACTTTCAGAATACTCATTTATGTCGAGCAGCCATCCACGCCGGCGTGATATCCGATCATTTCGGAGGGAAATTTGATGTGCAAAGATTGTCTGGGCTACCGTCTTACGGAAAAGGAACTGCAAACAACATTACATCGATGTCGTAAGCTACCAAGGATTTTTGTGCTGAGTATTGAATGTTTGTTTTTTTCTCCAACTGTGAGGTTGCACTCCACTCATTTATCTGCTTTCCCATTTAGCTAGTACTTCATCAGCATCTGAATTCGCACATCGCCAATCCTGACAGCCTATCCGAACCTTCAAACCACACACGAGGGCAATTTCTGCACTTGCCTTCGTACCCTCGTCTCAGCTTACTCTGATTAAAGCCTGACAACGAGGTCACCAGAAAGAGAATTTTCGATCAGTATCACACTAGCACTCCACGTAGTTCAATCGCGCTGCGTGGTTTGAAGGTGTGGGTGGGCTGCCAGAACAAGATATATATAAACTCAGATGCTGATGATACACTAGCCTAAGGGGAAAGCATATAAGTAAGTTAAGTGACGCCTCACAGTTGTAGAAAATATATGTTGAAAATCTGTTATGTAACTTCTGAATTGAAATTTTTATGTCAATGTTAGATAATAATTAATTAAATATTAATAAGCTACTGATTGACAAAATCCAGAATCTTAGAGGCGCGATCAAACGTATGATTAACAGCCTAATACATATTGTTTCAGAATCGACTAAGGTCTTTTAGTCCTCCTCAGTGTAGCTAGGACTACAGGTATGAACATGAGCGTAGCAAGGCAAAGAACCTCAAATAAATCAGATCAACACAGAATATGAAACTTTACAATTTGTTTACTGAAAATTTTTAAGTAATCACAATATTACAAGAGGTTATAATTGTCTATAGCTTATTCATACATTTATTAGTACGTTGTTCTGAATAAATTGTAATTGTTGAGTCACGTCTGTACAGTATATTACTGCGAGTCGCAGTTCTAATTTTAAACCGTCTCGGCCCTACTGGAGACGTACCGGTAGCTATGTTAGGCGGGCTACTAGGAGAGAAGAGGGTATTGATAGCGTTTTACTTTTAGAGGTTGAGAGCCTAGTTTAGCTCTAGTTCTAAATTTCGAAACTAGATTTGAACCTTTCAGCCTACTGGAGACGTGGTCGTTTGAGGGGGCTACGAGGAGAATAGAGGGTTAAATATTAGCCAGGTTATCGTTTTTCTGAGTACGGTAAGCTTTGTAGATTAACCGGTCAAGATTTGGTTTATTGCATATACTGTAGTTGAAATGAAAATTACTTTCGGACGTTCAATGGTTGTACTGTACGTGCAAATGCCCCTCTAGCACTATTGATTTGTTGGGATATCGAATATCACCAGGAACACTTCAACCTGACTGAAACCGTGTGAAACCACTGTTGGAGCTGCCGATGCCTGATAACCCAAAAAAGCACTGCTTAGAGTCATAGGAGTGTTTGCGTACTACGCACAATGAATACCCAATTACTCGGATAAAATCAAATCCCTGGTGCAGAATAAAAACTTCCCGTTGAGCGAAGAAGCGTCATCATTATACAAAGACCTGAAGAAATGCTTGACCAATGTTACTCTGGGAGTTATTGATTACAGTAACGTGTTTACCGTTGAAACTGGCTCGTCTGAAGTGGCCATTTCTGCTCCCTTAAATCAAGAAAATAAACCTGTTGCTTTTTTCTCAAGAACACTGAATGCAAGGCATGTCACTCGATGGTCGAGAAAAAAGCCACTGCCATTGCGGAAGCTGTTAAGAGGTGGAGCCATTTTCTTCAAGGTTGGCGTTTTACAATTATTACTGATCAAAAATCTGTTTCTTTCAAGTATGACAAACAAGAGACACAGCAAAGTTAAAAATGACAAAATTTTGAGATGGAGACTCGGACTATCCCAGTACGATTATGATATCGTTTACAGAACTGGAAAGTATAACTCTGCTCCAGATACCTTATCACGCGCTTGCTCAGCCAAAACGTCTACTACATCGCTCTATGATATCCACGCAGCTCTTTGCCATCCAGGGGTGACAAGACTACACCATTACATCAAAACAAAAAATCTTCCGTTTACCTTAAACAAAATTCGGGATATGATTGCTGGCTGTCGCATTTGCTGTGAAGTAAAACCTAAATTTTTTAAACAGCAGACACCACCATTGATAAAAGCAACTCAGCCACGTAAACGTTTGAGTATCGACTTTTAGGATCCATTTCCATCAGCGTACAAAAACTATCACATGCTGACAGTGACCGATGAATATTCGCAGTTCCCAGTCGTATTTCAATGCCGTTACATGGAATCAGGGACTGTCATTCAATGTTTGACTAAATTGTTTGCTACGTTTGGCCTGCCCTCTTATATTCATTCGGACAATGCAAAATCCTTTACTTTGCAAGAGTTTATAAATTATTTAAACAGTCGTGGTGTTTCAACTAGTTGTACTTCCGTGTATAATCCACGGGGAAATGGCCAATGTGAACGATATAATGCTGTTATTTGGACAGCTGTTAAACTGGCCCTGAAAACTAAAAAGCTACCGATTGAGCAATGGGAAGCGGTGTTACCAGAGGCACTACATTTAATCAGATCATTACTGTGTTGCAACACTCATAAAAGTGTTGGAGACTTTCATCATGCTCTTTCTGAGTTTTTTCTCCGACCGTAATATTCTTGAAATATGCATGTGTACCTTGGCAGTTGTTGTCTTCGATGATACTGTCGCTAATACGTTGGAAGCATGGCACTGCATTCTTCAAACCAAATGGCAATCGTATAAATTGAAAGAATAGGCCATCTGCTTCAAATGCAGTAAATATTCTATCGCCTGCTGAAAGTTCAGCTTGATGGTATGCGCTCTTCAAATCCAAGGTGGAGAAGACAGTGTATTACGATACCTTATTAACAACATCTTGCATTCGAGGAAAGGGATAGCCATCCAGCAAGGTAAATTTATTTACAGTCTGACTATTATCGATGCACATGCGTTTCTTGTGGTTTTCGTTAGTGGTGACCACCACTTGAGCACGCCAGGTAGAATTGCTGCGCTCAATAATGCCTTCCGAAAAAAGTCGTTTTGTTTCCACTGAAATGAAGCGGCTGTCAGCAACGGAATGTCTTCTCGATTTTGTACTAATAGGATGACAGTTCTTCGTCAAATACTGAAACAACTTTGGAGGCTGCGAAATTGTAAGTGGTTTTAAAGCACTTAGATTCAGAAACGGTTCTGCGCCACCAAAATGGATAAACTAACACTCCTTCCGAGGGTGGCGTTTATTTCCACAGAAAGAGCATTTTGTTCTTTGTGCAGCGCCACACAGTTTAGAGGTTGACAAATTTCTATCAGCTGGAGAATTCGAAGTTTCGGATATCTGATCCAAACCTTGACTAGAGGTAGCTGCTGTGAAGCTAGCCTCAAGATTAGGAGCCAGGGATGTGGAAGCGGAAGCAGAGGAAGCTGGAAGTGGAAGCAGAGAAAGCGGTTAATTTTTTGTGGAAGCGAAAGCACTTTGATGAAAGAGGCTGGAAGCGGAAGCAAACTCGGAAGCGAAACTGTTGAAAAGGAGCTGGAAGCAGAAGCAATTTTTTTTAAATCAGGCGCTTTCGGATTTTCAAATTGGCTATAACTCTTGGGGTAAAATGTAACAACAATAATATTATTTCTAGGTACATAACAATGTGTGCAAAATTTCCACTTTAATCACTGCCATAATTTTTAACGTTTGTGCTGCCTTAACACTAGAACAACGGAGGTGTCAAAATCGACACTTGTCAAGTTTAGATCCCAAAATATGAGCGTTGTTTGTTTTTCAAGTATGACGAGAGTTTTTGTAGCTTCGTGTATTTACTCAAACTTATCTTTTGATTAATTGTTATCAAATTAATAATAGTAACAATAAAACCGTTATAGGGTATACCTTTAACAAGGAAGTGTCGAAATCGACACTTTACATTTTACTTCGCTTCAGCAGCCATGTTGATACAAGAAGTGGCAGACGGAAAATCACTTTGGTCAAAATGCAATGTTTTGAGTCCGTACAAATTAATGTAGAAAAACAGCGTTTATTATTTGCTTTGCTGCACATTTAGAAAACAATTAAGTCTTGAGCAAAGCACTGTTTCCTTTCAATCACTCAGCAATTCAAACCTGAGTAATTTCGTTGATGGATGATAGACTACTTTAGGTTAGATGAATGAATTACAGCTGTAGCATTCTACTTATTACTGACACATAACTAAGGACAGCAGCTGAAGTAAACAGTAGTACGCTACGGTACAGTTAAATAACAAGTAAAGGCCATCATAACACAGTAGGTACATCGCACTGCAAGCCATGTATAGCCGATACGGTTGAGAACGTCAGGCAGGGTTGGAAGCCGATGCTGTTTAAAAGCAAAGAAGAATCAATAGTTTACACAAAAAGCAAAGACTAAAGTAAAGAAACAAAAAGCAAAGATATCAGAAACAAAAAGCAAAGATTAGTAGTTGATGCCAAAATGCGAACAGAAATTTTTATTCTATTTTTCATAAGGATATACTAAAATTTTTGCCGTATTGACTATTAAATGAAACTTGTGAGTGCAAACACTATTATTACCGGTACTATCAAGAATAAAAAAATACACTTGTAGGAAAGTATTATAAAGAGCAATATATCATAAGAGAAACGAAACGATGTAAGATTAGGCAGACTCAACAGGAAAAAAAGTGGTTTGAAGATTCTACCAATCGATAAAATGTAAGCAAAAAGTATAGAAAAGGCGATAATCGATAGAAAAAATTGAAAGCAAAGCATCTGCGATAATCGATAGCAGAAAAGCAAAGAATGCAATATCGATTATCGATTACTAATCGATATTTCCAACTCTGACCTCAGGCATATGCAGACTTGCAAAAGCAATCAAAACGAGTGGGTAATCTGCAAGAGCTGCTATGTTTAAGAGTGATTGAGTATTTAGTAAAAGACAGATATAAGCTTTTATATTTGCTTACTCTTATTTTGTATTGACCGAAGTGTCTGTATGCCGGGATCATAATGAGAAAAATGTACCGCGGCTATGGGTATGTGGATAAAATTTTGGAGGTCACGCCCCTGACCACTAAAATATCAGATAAAACATGAAACTCTTTTTATCGAAACCAGTTTCTGCACCTATCCTACACCACCGTCTGTTTTCTGGCTTTCTTGAAGTATTAATCAGGTGTTCTCTCATTTTACAAGTTACATTCATTGCTGTCTTGAATATAATGAAGTTTTGGTAAAAAAACTTACATATAAAAGTATGTCTTTCAATAATTTGCGTTTAAAATATTCTGCTGAAAAAGCTAAGTCCATGCTCAAGAAGGATTCTGATAATACGAATCAGATGAGAAAATTTCGGATGATCAACCTTCTGTTTCAAGTATTTTCTACATCTCCAGTGATGAAGAAGGTATGTATTGCCCCAGTGATTTAAGTAGCTCATCTGAGGAATATAAATAACCACGTAATACTCGTGTGCAGTTCTCAAGAAACGGCGAAACTTGGACTCCTCTTGTTACGGATTCGGTTTCAATCTACGTCTGCTAGGTAGGGAAATCGTAACACGCGAATTGGTTCAAAGTATAGTCTTTATTGTCAGTGGTCAGCGGTTAGCGGTTTCGATGAATTTGCGTTGCAGACGTAGCACATAAATAATAACTGATAATTTGGTTGTAAATTCAAAGCTGATTTGGAAGCTGAGTCTTTGTGAAATTGAAAATCTAACTCCAGCACTAATGGGGAGCGTAAAAGAAATATTGGGGTGGGGTGAGCCGGTTAAACAATATCTAAAGTATGACAAGGGGCACCTGTGCGACGGTTCAATGCCAACTATTTAAACATGCTGCAAAGGCAGCAATAACTTGGCTTCACTCTAAATTTCCTTTTACCGGCTCCCCTTTTTGTCACAGAAAACAAAAAAGCTTCTGCTCTTCACAGACACTAAACTGAAATGTGTGTCAACACCGTAAAGTCTCGGCTTGCAAACTCCAAAAATTTGCATACAATACAGAGGTTGAAATCGATTAATCAAAAATTTCTTACGTCATTAAACAATACACAAACAAGTACTCACAACACAACCGGATTTGTTAAGTTTCAACATCTGCGAATTTTAGATAATTTGCTTGTGGCCTCTTTGAATCAAAAGATAAATAAAGATAATGAGCCATGGCGTTGAGTGCAAAATACAACAAATGAAAAAACAAGGTTCCAAACTTTACCAAGACAAAAAGAAACAGAACGGCGTTACACCTCTGATATCTGCAAGATCAGTTCGCCCAAATCCATCCAACATTCTACGCCTAAAGCCCAGAGTCAATCCTGCTTTTCGACACAAAGCTGCTGCAAGTCCCTATGAATGCTGGAAATTATTTATTGATAATTTGATGTTGAAAACTAAACAAGCACATACCACAAGAGAAGCCAAAAAACGAAATTTGGACTTCGAATTATCTCTAGAAAAACTCGAAGCATTTATAGGATTGCATTACGCCAGTGAAATATATGGCAAACTACATCCTGTTGAGTTCTTGTGGAACAAAGAGTATGGTCGGAAAATGTTTTGTAACACAATGGCAAGGGATTGTTTTGTGAAAATTTAAAAAAATCTTCAATTTGACAATAAAGATAGATGACGGCAGAAAATGGAAAATGATGAATTTGTGCATATCCGAGAGATATTTGAAGCATTTATTTTTAACTGTCTTTATAACTACTCGCCGGAATGGAGTCTAACAATTGACGAGCCGCTGTTTCCAATGAAAAATAGGTATCCGTTTATTGTTTAAATGCCCAACAACCCTGACAAATTTGGTATCAAGTTTTGGGTTTTAGCAGAAGTCAGTTCTAAGTAGCTTTGCAATATTTTACCTTATCTTGGGGTTTTAGAAAAGGAACAGCAAAATGGAAAACCACTTGCTGAAGATGTAGTAATGAGGCTAACAAAAAGTCTTCACGGAAAAGGATACGTTATTACTACGGATAGTTTTTTTTTACAACTATAGAAGTTGCTGGGTTGCTGCAAGAAAAGGGCACTACACTTGTTGGAACTGTCCGTGCTAATGTCAAAGGAATACTAAAAGAAATAACCAAAGGAGATACTGAGAAGTTTTCTAGCAAGTTTTTCTTCAATGATAATAAAAAGTACAGTCGTGCTCGTAAATTACCAGTATAAGCAAAAGAAAAATATTCATCTTATGTCAACGATGCATGATTCTCCAGCTACAGACACTACAGAAAAAAACAAACCTCTTGTTATTTATTATTACAATCATAACAAAGTTGACGTGGATGTATTCGACAAAATGGTTAGGCTCTACACAACACATGCAGCGACTAGAAGATGGCCAATGTCTGTGTGGACGAACATATTAGATATGGCAGGCCTGAACTCCTTGACCTTGTTCAGAAAAGCTACTGGCAGCCGGATCAGCCGTCGTGCTTTTAATCTGCAGTTCTCTAAAGAGCTGACGAGTGCTTATGTATCAAGCAATAAAAAGGGCAAACTGAACGACCCTGAGGAAGATTGCTTTCTTTTGGAAAGCGACAAAAATGTGCTGGAAAACAGTGCAAGAATAACACAAGAACCATTTGCCAGCGTTGCCGAAAGCCAACCAGCGGAAAATGTGGTACTGGTAGTTGGAAGCTAACTGAATGCAAAGAATGCATCTCGCAGGAAAATTAACATCGACTGAGACACAAATTATTGTGAAAACTGCGCGTGGTCATAAAAAATCTAGACCGTTTGTTATCCTACTGTAGTTGCATGAAATGCTGCATTAAACAACACGTTACACAATCTGCTAAAATAGTCACTTTTATACGAATTCTAGCTTGATATATGCTAATCTTAATGTAGGTGTCGATTTCGACACCACCGTTGTTAATGGTGCATCATTTTTTCCGTCATTTTAGTGTTAAATTATCGCAATTAATAAAAACCATAAGCACACCGTCTTTGCAAAAAATCATGGGTGTGATATACATGATATACGACCATGGCATCAGAATTCGAGGTTTTATTATGGCCAGCAGTGGCCACTATGTGGTTATGGTAGGCTTCTTCTTAGTTTGCTGTGGCTGATTCACGTGCTAGCAAATGTCACTGCCAAGTAAGCCCGGTAGTGTCATATGTAGTTTATGAAACCTTCCACTAACCCAGTTGCAGCAGTTCACAAATTGAAAGTTACTAACAGGTAACTAAGAACTTGCTGTTACTGGTTAGCAGGGAATAGGGATGATAGTTTGTAGCAGGGGATATTGCAGTTTAGAGATGGAACTGATCAAGATTTTCTTGACCCGACCGGTTAATTTCAAAATTTACGCCGGTCGGCCGGTTACTGATCGGCCCGGTCGACCGTTTTTTCACTGAAGGTTTTTGTTCACTGTTCAATGCATATATTGAAAATTTTTCAAAAGAGGGATATGGGTGAGGTGTTAAAATTCGTGACTTCAGACGTGGTCTCAGAAAAAAACACAAAAAAATTTTGCAAGAATAACTTAATTTTAGGATCTTTTTAAATTGTATTTCGGTTTAAAAGACCTGTTTTGAACAGCGCAAAACGTGCACAAAATAAGCATAAAAAGAACTGGAGGGCGCAAGCTAAATTATTAGACTTCTTTTTAGTGATATTATGCGTCAGGCCAGAAAAAGAAGTTAAAATTGTTTAGCTATTGCTGACAGATTGTTTGCAATTTACCGAGCAGCAAGCACTAAACTGTTACGACGTTGGCTAGAAAACATTCGAAATATAATGTACCCCAGCAGTTTGTAGAAATACTACTTCAAAACAAGCCATGGCTAGTCAGATATAAAAAAATAAGAACTATGTCTTACTTGCCCAGTGTGGTAAATTTAAGTTGAAAAAAGCTTTTCAAAGCGGCAAGATTTTAGCATGTACTAAAAAATCTGAAATCTGCATCACTTCTACTCTTAAGTTTTTTAAAATCAGTAACGTAGCCAGGGGGGCGGGGGAGCTCGAGCCTTCCCATTGGCCTGAAAAGTATGCAAAATTGCACGTTTTTAGTGCTTTTGAGGCCGGTTTTTGCTCAAAAAATGAAAATAGCACCCCCCAACGGGATTTGGGAGCAGAAGTTGTAAAGGACTTGCCGTTATTTGGACCAGAATAGTGGAGGCTTTTGGTTCTCGAGCTCAGCCGAAGTCGGTGAAAACCTTTTGCTTTTGGGAGATCACCTGATTTCGGCCGAAAAAAAACTATTGAATTTCGGTGAAGACCTTTTTTTTGGAGATCACCTAATTTTGACAAAAAAACCGCCTCAATCTAATTCACGACTAATCAAAGTTTGGGTCAAGCTCGTTAACAGTTGTATCAAACTTCCAAAAAAGCCCCCCTCCCCCCTTTTGCGAAATCCTGGCTAAGCGACTGTTTAAAATGATGCTTTAATGCCTGGTAGCGTAAGCCTCTTTCACATGAATGCTTTATTATAATCTTGATTACGCGATTTTACCGTATATTTTGCACTTTTTTGCTTTGTGCCGTGGCTCCTAAATACGCCCCTGGATGTGCATTTCTTAGTGGTCACAGCATATTAGTCACAGCTTGAAACCATTCAGCAAGTGTTTTCAAAAGGTGTGGTTTGTTAATACTGTTTTTTTCCAAAAAGTTTTATTTATAATGAAATATATATGTATATTTCGGTTGGTGCTTAAATGTTTTTAGTTGCAAGAAAGGAGAATTTGACCGGTGTTTCAACCGGCTTGACCAACCGGTCGAAGAATCTCAACCCGATCGGTAACCCGACCAGTCGGTTGACCCAACCGGTGCCGGTCGACCAGACCGGTTTCCCTCTCTGCTGCACTTTAGTTACCGATACAAAAAATAAACTATGTTTAGTCCTAAGCCCTAGCAGTATTCCGCTTAGGGCCAGGACTTAGGCTGGCAGATCTTAAATTTTGTGATTTTTTAATCTCGCTCTTTTTCATTTACTTTTTTAAGTGTCAAGGTTAGGGTTTAAGTTTGGGTTAGTTAGAGTTGGATTTAGAGTTAGCTTAAAGTAGGTTAAGATTTTGAGTGTAGATTAAATTTGAGTTAGAATTAACAAAAACTACGAGTAGATAAGCATAAAACTTATCAGTAAAATAAAGCCTTCCTAAATTTTATTGGAAAATCAAGGGACACAAATTAATTCTTGCTTGATTAAAAGTTGTCTTTTATTGATCATTATTAAAGTACTGCAGTGCATTGGCCATGATTGCTAGATCTTGATTATTTTGTTATGGCATGCTAGGCTACTATATAACAAAAACTTGCCTTTTTTTTTTACACTAAATGCAATTAGCTGTTTCATACTGAGCAGGGATGTGGAAGCGGAAGCTGGAAGCGGTTAAATTTTTGTGGAAGCGGAAGCACAATAATAAAAGAGATTGGAAGCGAACTCGGAAGCGACTAATTCTATCCGGAGCTGGAAGCGGAAGCAACAAATTCCAAAGATGAGGAAGCGGAAGCGAACTCGGAAGCATAAAACTTCAAGAAGAGCTGGAAGCGGAAGTAATAAAAATTTGAATGCTTTCACATCCCTGTTAAGAGCACGGAATTTTTCTGCATTGCGTTGAGCATCTTTCAAGGATCTAACTTGATCGATAATGCGTTGCAAGTTCATATTTTCGCTCTCAAATAGTCGTTGACGGATCGAGGCCAAATAAATAGCAGCCACGAAGGCATTTTTGATGGCCTGCTGTCGACGTTCGTCAGCTGTAACTGTGGCGTAATTACCCTCTTTGCTGAGTCTCTTTGCTTTTGCTGAGTCTGAGTCTCTTTTCTGAGATTTGAAGGTATTCGTCTATTGACTGATTAGATTGTTGCTAGTAAGTTGAGAGTTGGTATCTTGCGAATATTTTGTTTGTAGGTTTGACAAAAATATTGCGCAAGGTTTTGACTGCCTTATCGTAAGTGTCAACTTTACTGATGAGTTCTTTGGTGGCTGCATCTACGTGATCAATCAATATCTTGAGCTTGCTTGATTCACTGATATTCGCAAACGAATCAATGTGGCCAGTTTGTGTTTTATGCCAATGCAGCCACTTTTTTTCACATCTGGCGCTGAAAAATCAACCTAAAACCTATGAGGTTTCAGACTTTTATCCATCTGTCTTAATTGCAATTAATTAGTTGATTAAAATGAAATGAAAACTATTTATCACAAATTATTGTGTTTAATCAACCAAAACTAAGCATATCTAAAACACAAATTTAAGGTTAGCATTACCTCACTAAACAACTTGAATACTGCAATATTACTCAACCATACACTTCAGTAATTCAAGGATACTACACTATAAAGCTGTAACTAAATGCAAACATCTCAACTAAAACTTAGAAGGATTGCAGCGCCGTTTACAAACTCTCTGAATGCAAATTCTACAAAAGACGCCGAAAACAAAAATATGTTTGTTTGCATGAAACATTGCCGTTCCAATTACTTCACAATACCGCAATAGTTTCACTTGGTAAAGATCTTATTAATAGTCTTTAGTTTCATTGAGTGAAGATTTTGCGGTTAAAATTTACTTAGTTTAGCTAAAATTGATGGGTAAAGATTTGCGCACTATAGACATAATCGGTAAAGATATATTTATTAATTGATGTTGGTAAAGATGTATGTTTTGAAGGTTTTTGTCAGTGGTGATATTCGTCATTTCGGCCTTGCTAGCCTTACTGAATAGCCTTGAAATTATGCGAAAAAGCTGTCTAAGGCATGCTATTCGACATTATTTCGTACTAGTATATCTCTTGTAAAATTTCCATTAAAAAAAATGTAAATTTTTTATATCCAGTTATAATCTGACTAATTTGAGATTCTTTGCTTTTCTACGCTTATGTCCATACCTGTAGTCCTATAGCTATACTGAAGAGGAATAGAAAACGAAAGGCGATTCCAAAACAATATGGCTTAGGCTGTTAATCATAGGTTTGGTATGTGCTTAGCTTATCATTAATTTCTCAGCGCATTGTTCTTACTAATTAATTAGTGATTTTGTTACCTGCAAGAACGGGTTTCAAGATTTCACTTCTCATCAGTGGGGTTAGCAGAAATTTCATAAGGGGGGAGGGGGCCATGGGTGAAAAGCAGTAACTCAACTTGAGGGTTTGTTGGCCGAACCCAGCCGCCGGAAGCCAGATTTTTACTTGTATTAAAAAAATACTTCAATGTTTAGACAAGACATAT
This sequence comes from Trididemnum nubilum, assembly GCA_963965965.1. Classification (NCBI taxonomy): domain Eukaryota; kingdom Metazoa; phylum Chordata; class Ascidiacea; order Aplousobranchia; family Didemnidae; genus Trididemnum; species Trididemnum nubilum. The sequence continues at coordinate 28,996,949 of OZ014486.1, forward strand.
CTTTAGCAGCACAAACATACACAAAATAAGCATGAAAACAACCGAAGAACACAAGCTATTTATTTTTCACCCTTCTGTGGGTTACAAAACGGAATTAAGATCGAAGAAAAAAGTACGAGTTTTGTAGCTTTGGTGACAGATAAAATATTTGCAACTTCCCAAGCAGCAAACTCTAAGCTGTTGTTATTGGTATTGGTTGGAAAACATCTGAAATATAATCTGGCTTCAGCAGCTGTTTAAGATGCTATTGCATGGCAAGCCGTCTTTAAATATAACATAAACCAAATGAGGAGCTAGGATAACGCACAATGCCTTCCAAAACATTTTGTGTTATCGATATCGAACCTTTTCAGCCTCTGTTTGTAGTAATAGGGCCCAAATGGAAATGGTGTGGTACAGTTTCCTTTCCCTTTGAAATGTTATTTTGCAGGGTACGGCTGCAAAATACTGGCATTGGCTAAAAAAAATTAGTAATCGGCACTACCTTTATCCTCACGCTGATTAAAATCAAGCTAAAATGACAAGTAGCAAAAACCGTTTATATGCGCTTCATTAACCTAAGAATTTTACGGTTTTTCACACTTTTTGCAGTGTGCTATGTTCCAAAGGGGTAGGCATGGCACAATTTCCACCTCCCCCAGTCTGCATTACTGCGTCTCATTAATTTAGTTCGCATTAAGGATCATATTGAGTTTAATAGCAGAGCAATACACCGTAAAAAAACGACTAATACTTGATGCTTTTGTTGAAAATAATTGGAAACAGCTATAGAAATTAAGTAAAACATACTTCTTAATGTAATTAGCCATTTGCTACAAATCCAAGAACGCGTAATTAAAAACCAACTTTGTAAAATAATTTTGGTGGCAACAAAGTTGTTGTACAAGTTGAAAAAACGTCATCAGGGTGAATTTATATCAAAAGTATTCCGCAAAATGCATGCTGTTTTTGAGAAAATGGGGGTTTAAGTAGGTGGTTTGATGTGGAGTGATAGATCTCGAAATATCAGTTGTACTAGGCTGTTTTTTATGTGTATGAGCTATCATGACAGACATGTATCGTAATTCATAAGCTGGTTTATTTGTCTTTGGACTTTTTTCAAGAAGTAATTCCGTACTAATTGGCAGGCATAGGCGTAGCCAGGATGTTTTATTGGGAGGATCAAAACCGCAAATCAAATGCAATGACGTCACCAGAAAATTTCGAAAGAGGAACTTTTTGTGGGGCAAAGATATCATAGAATAAAAAATCAGAAGTCGTGGCTTAGTTTGGCAGCTACCCAGGATTTTGCTGAAAGGAGAGGGCTTAAACCACGCAGTTAAAGAGTAAAAATTTCTAGATTGGAAGACGTGTTGAACAAACTAGTGTTACTCAAACTGTCACAAATGGGGTTCTGGCAGCCGCCGGAGGCTATGGGAGTCTAGGGCCAAAGCCCCCAGCTGCTGGGCGATTTTTTGAGATTTTTTTGGAAAAAAAGCTATTTTGATGCAGTTTGATAACATTTCGCACGCTTGCAGAGCCATTTGAAAAAACTAGATTTTTAACATTTGAAAGCCAATTGAAAAAATTAAAATGTTCAATCCTCCTTTAACTTGCAGTTTAAGTTTAAAGCACGCTTAAAACCTTGCATTTTGGGGTAAAAGTTTGGAAGTGATTTGGCCCAGGTAGGTGGAAGTAAGGTATATTTCCTCCTGCAACGTTTTGGCAGTAAATAATTATCCACTCGACGATTTTCCTCAGATGGTTTTGTTTTGTCATAAGAGTAATAAGTTGTAGGAGTACATGTACGGTCAGTGGGACCCAGGTCACTTGAAGTCAAATGCAATAATTTGTTCAACAAGCATTTCTTTAGCTAAGTTTTTTTTTTTCAAATGTATTTTGTCGGGTAAAAACTGGCGAAGCGGAGGTGAATTGTTATCAAAAATGATACTCTTGATGATTGTGCCTACTTACCATGTTATTGCAATGGCCGGATTGACATTGGGCGGGGGCCCCAGGCACTTTGAAAATTTTGGCAACATCTTCCAGCCAAATATAAGTGAAGACCAAAAAAAGTCTTACCATCTAAGCGCGGTGCCTCTGGCACACTGTTAAAATTTTTGGGTCCAGCTGACCCAAAAAATCCTGGTCAAAGGCCTTTGACCCAAAATTTTTGGGTCAAAATTTTTGGGTCATTGTAAAATTTTGGGTCGCCGTTAATTTTGGGTCAAAAAATTTGGGTCAAAGTAAAATTTTGGGTCAAAAAATTTGGGTCAAAGAAAAATTTTGGGTCAACGTTTTTGGGTCATTGCAGAAATTTGGGTCAGCGAAAAATTTTGGGTCAAAAAATTTGGGTCAAAGTAAAATTTTGGGTCAACGTTTTTGGGTCATTGCAAAAATTTGGGTCAGCGAAAAATTTTGGGTCATTGCAAAAATTTGGGTAAGTGAAAAATTTTGGGTCAAATTTTTGGGTCATTGCAAAAATTTGAGTCAGCGAAAAATTTTGGGTCAAAATTTTTGGGTCATTGCAAAAATTTGGGTCAGCAAAAAATTTTGGGTCAAAGAAAAATTTTGGGTCAAATTTTTGGGTCATTGCAAAAATTTAGTTAAGCAAAAAGTTTTGGGTCAAAATTTTTGGTTCAGTGCAAAATTTGGGTCAAAAAAATTTGGTCAAAGAAATAATTTGAGTCAAAGTTTTTGAGTCATTGCAAAAATTTGGAACAGCAAACAAATTTGGGTCAAAGTTTTTTGGTCATTGCATAAATTTGGGTCAGTAAAAAAATTGAATCAAAGAAACGCTTTAGGTGATCGCAAAAATTTGGGTCAACAAAATCTAGGGCCAAAGAAATATTTTCTAAGTATTTGGGTTAATACAAAAATTCGGTACAACAAAAAATTTAGTCAAAGCAAAAATATAAGTGTCAAAGACACATTCTAGTCAATGCAAAAATTCGGATCAGCATAAAATTAAGGATCAAAAAATTAAAACACATTACAGAATGAGAAGTGTTTCTATTGTGGAATGAGTTTCTATGTGGAATGCTTCTATGTAATAAGTGTTTTTTGACTAAGGCCTACATCTGCATCCACCCCAATAATTTGACTATGATCTGCATGTGAATCACTTGAATTCGGGAAAAAAAACTCTTGAAATTTTGGTGAAGACCTTTTTTTTTGGTTTGCACTTAATTTGCTGACGTGAAAAAAATTGTGGTCGAGGTTCATCCCCCCCAACGGTGAAAATAGGGCAAAATTGGGGTAGAATCGCAAATTATTCTCCCTCCAATGTCCAACAAGGATCGGCACCCCTGCAAGTAAGAAATCTACTAAAATTCAAAAATCCACTAAGATTCAAAATTTTGTTCCAGTGAATTTCCTTAATGCCAATATCAGCAAGGTTTTTATATTTAGTGCTGTTTTAAAATTGTTTTTGAGGCTATGATAAAGTTTTTGATCGTTTAAATTTGTTGACTAAGTCTATTGGGTTCAAAGAAAATTTAATATTACAAATATTTAGAGTCAGTTGTATTTGTTAACTAAAGTTTATTGACAATCTTTAAGAAAAATATAAATCAAAAATTTAGGTTCGGTGACATTTATTAAACTGACTTATTTATTGAGGTGTTACTGTTCATCTCGCTGAGTTAAATGCGTGGAATGTAACGCAATCTGCGAAGATAATGCCTTGTGTGCTAATTATCACCCTTTATTGTTTGCAATTTTTAAAGCAAGACGTTCTAATACGTATAATCGTAGTGCTGTTCAAAACTTGTGTTGTTTATTCTAATTACTGGACGCGGTTGATAATCGCACCTCAGCAGAGAGTTTGCTTTTTACCACGTGATGACCTAGATAGAAACTGCTATAATAATAGTAAACCGACTTACTGAGTTAACCGATTTTAGCTGCGGCAGAAGAGAGAGAAAAAGTGCTGAGCAGTTATTTTGATCAAATTTGGAAAAATTTTGATATGTTATATTAGCATAACCCTTGTTTATGTTAAGTTATTGCAGCTCCTATTTAAGAACTTTTAATAAGCTTTTATAAAAATCTAAAAAATTAAGCGTTGGTCTAGGAGAAAACAGATAAAAAAAGCTCGAGAATAGCTTCTCCACAAAAACGACTGTGAAGCCAACAAAAAGATGTGAGATCAGCGAAAGTTTGACAGAAAAGAGAAATTGAGATTTTGTTCAATTAATGATGCCCGCTGCATTGTAAATTTGTGAGTTAATATTAATTGTAAAACAATTTTTGTCGATAATTAGTGTTGATTCTTCACAAAAATGTTTAACAGATTAGGTTCAATTGCAAACTACACTGTTTGATTTATAATTAATTGAAGTGAATTGCCAACACCTATCTGTGTTTTTTTTAACAAACATGCGGAAGTAAAAGTCTTTTGTTTCCTTTGAGCATATGGCTTAATGGTAAGAAGGTATCAAATATGGTCATGCAAGTGATTTGATTGGGCAAAATGATTTAGTTCAAAATCAATATAATAGTTGTGGATGCTGGCTATGGCAATGGTAGAAACATGTCAAGGTAAGTGAATTACACTGTCTTCTTTTTTATAAGAACCAGTGAATTTTAGATTTAGGCAGTTCTTAAATTTTCACGAAGTTTTAGCTTGATTTGTTCATGAAAAGTATTGGAAATTGAAGTGACGCACCAATTACGGCGAGCTATAAGGAAGGAGATTAGATGGTTAGCTAGCTTATCGTTTTCAGAGGTGGGCATTTGCGCTGCAATTATTTTACTTGCGACAGCGCTTGCGCTGCACCTATTTTGCTTGCGATAGCGCTTGCGCCGCAATTTATCTTTAAGCGCTTGCGCCGAAAGTATTTGGGTAATAACAAGCGCAATTCAAATACGAGTAAAAATGATTGTTTTTAAATCAACTGAGATTAAACTTTAGAAAAGCATTGATAAGCCTCGTCGTACCGAATTGCTTTCGTCTATTGCTTGCAAAACTTCGATTGAATTCACAACAAGGGTCTTCTTTTGCTGTAACTTTTCTCTGAAATATTTGCCGATTTTTCAAATTTTCCAATTGAGTATTTCAAAGAATGGTATAGTAAAATAAAATTTCAAACAGAAAAATTATTGTGTTGTTTTGACGTTTGCAGGCCAGAGTTTAAAAGCTTAACGTTTTGCATGCTTCAAGCACGCAAAAGGATTGAAAACAAAATTGTTGTAATTGTCTTTCTAGAACTACGCTACATGTTCCTAAAAAATCTTAAAGTTACATTGCGCAAAATGTAATGCGTTGCTAGCAACAGCAATAGTCTTTCGTCTTATACGGTAATTCAAAACAAGAAACAACAAAAACTACTATTAAAAACTTTTTGCTAGACCGGAAAGATTTAAAAGATATTGCTAACAAAAGTGACAGCATCGGTAGCTCTTAACTATTAGATGGTTTAACATTTTTAAACAAAAAACACCATAATTTTTGTAGTATGCCCCATTCGTCAGAGTGTGATGCTAATTGCTCCAGGAGCACAAATGTATCAAAGCTGGTCACCAATTTTTTGACGGGCCATTAGACAAAACAACGACTGCGCAGTCGTTTTCTTGCCAGCACATGACGACTTTATTAGTGGAATTTAACACCCCAATTCTCTGAAGTGTAGGAGTTAAGCGTCTTTTTTTATTGGTTAAAGAGGCTATTCGCCCATTGCGAGCGGGGTTGAGCGATGCACATTTTTCCAAATGTTAGTATTTTTGAGAGAAAATTAATAATTTTATGTTTACTGATTGGTAGCCAGATAATTTGTTTTAAATAACGTATCGTATAGGTTTCGTACCCTAACCGAGTGCAGTTTGAGCATACTGGACCAACTAAATAAGGTGGATTTACACTGTAATCCTTTTTCGTCTGCTTTTGTCTGTTTTCATACATTTTTGCTTCTCTATGAAACATAAGCATGCGCTTTTTTCGTCCGCATTTTGTTACTCCATATCTGCACTAAGTAAACTGTATATGGTGATAAAAATTTTGTTGAAAAATTTCGTGTATGGAAAATGTAAGCGAATTTCAAAATAGAACTGTACCCCTTTACAAAAATTTTTGTTTTGAAAACTTTTATCTAAAATGCTACGGTCTGGTTAGAATTTAGACATGTAAAACTGCGGACAAAAAACAACATACTTTTTCATGGAGAAGCTAAATACGTTCGAAAACAAACAAGAGCGGACAAAAACGGATACTGTGCAAATCCACCTTTTAAAATCATACTTTTCAAAACGTCACACTTGCGCGTGCTGTTGGGCTTGCGTCGTAATTATTTTTGGTCGCTGGTGGAAACGCTTGCGGCGCAACTTTCACGCTTACGCTGCCCATCTCTGATCATTCTTCTGAGAGATGTAAGATACCAGTATGATTTGTAGGTTAGGCGGTAAAAGATTTGATTTATAGGCCAGCTCTTTCGCATTTTTTGAAGTTGTTGGAGCAGCAATAATTGCTAAAAAGTGACTACTTCACCCAGAAACTTTATGTTAAGTAGAGGAAAACGTGAATGAAGATTATTCACTCGCGTATTTTAAGGTCAAGATTTTAGTTTTAGAGCGTGGGTAATAGGTTTGAACTGGTTTTAAAATTTAGAGAATCGATTTAAATTTTCGGTAAAAGTTTCTAGTGCAGTAGTCTTCCTAATTGCTTTAATTTTACATGCACCGTCGAGTCACTTAAAATTTTGTCTGTCTGACAACATTTTCTGTGTTTCTAGCTTTAATAAGCGCAGATAATGGTTGCAATTTATATTTTTTACTGTTTTTCTGGTTGTGGTATTTTTTTAAACTATTGATTACTTCGTTACATAATTTTAGTTAACTGTAGTAATGCAATTTTGTGATTTTCAAGATATTATGTTTTTTTGGCGCATCTGAGCATAAGATGCATTATTAATATATGACCATTTTTGCTTTCATTTTTTTTTATATAAGGTGCACGAAATTAAATCATGAAAAACATATTCCTATATCCATACAAAAGACGCACCTTCATTTTCTTACGAAATGAAAAATACTTTAGGTGTTCCTTATGATACAAAAAATATGTTGCGTTGACTGAGTAATGTGATTTCAGTGTTTAGTTGAACTGTTGATATCATTGATTATACTGCTTTTCTGATTTTCGGCAATCTTGTTTTTCTCTATTTATAGCACAATCGTACGATCCCAGTTTTAAAAACCAATACTAAACTAAGTTATTCAACTTTTGTTGATTTCGTATTTTGTTTTTTTAGAAGATAATGCAATTGTGAGCTCTTGGGTTATTGCAAAAACCTACGTTTTTTTACGTACGTTGAAGTGCTCAATTGTTAAAACCATATATAAAATAAAACAGTACTAGATGTCTGGTTTTAAAATTTATGGTTTTCAACACAGTTTTATTTTGTTAAGTCTTTCTGTTATTGCTGTACCCTGGCATATTTAACTGATTCTCAGAAAACATCATAGTGTTGGCATGCAAATTAACAAATTGCTACAACCAAAAAATAATTTGGGTCATGGCGACCTAAAGGCTTTGGCTCATGGCGAATTGTTTGGGTCGCAGCGACCCAAATTGTTTGGGTCAGGTCGACCCAAATTGTTTGGGTCACGGCAACCCAAATTTTTTGGGTTGCGTCGACCCAAATTCTTTGGGTCGCGGTGACCCAAATTTTTTGGGTCGCGTCGACCCAAATTGTTTGGGTCGCGGTGACCCAAATTTTTTGGGTTGCGGCGACCCAAATTTTTTGGGTTGCGGTGACCCAAATTTTTTGGGTCACGGTGACCCAAATTTTTTGGGTCGCGGTGACCCAAATTTTTTGGGTTGCGGTGACCCAATTTTTTTGAGTTGCGGCGACCCAAATTGTTTGGGTCCCAGTGACCCAAATTTTTTGGGTCGCGGTGACCCAAATTTTTTGGGTTGCGGTGACCCAAATTTTTTGGGTCGCGGTGACCCAAATTTTTTGGGTTGCGGTGACCCAAATTTTTTGGGTTGTGGCGACCCAAATTTTTTGGGTTGCGGTGACCCAAATTTTTTGGGTCGCGGTGACCCAAATTTTTGGGGTCGCGGTGACCCAAATTTTTTGGGTCGCGGTGACCCAAATTTTTTGGGTTGTGGCGACCCAAATTTTTTGGGTCGCGGTGACCCAAATTTTTTGGGTTGCGGTGACCCAAATTTTTTGGGTCGCGGCGACCCAAATTTTTTGACCCAAAAAATTTGGGTTGGGCGCGTCTGTACCCAAATTTTTTGGGTCGTCTTTGACTACATTTTTTTGGGTCGTCCTGACCCAAAAATTTTTACAGTGCACTGTGCCATATAAATCCAGCTCTGGTTATTGCATTACGTTCATACAAAAGTTAGACGAGGGCCTGAGGTAGCAAAGTTTAGGTCAAAAATCCTCAATTTCACCCGGGTTATACATTTAAATTAGTTGGCAAAAATTGAATTGAGGGGGACCGGGCCCCCTGATCGTCAGTATTATTGTTAATCATTGCTGTACGCTCGTACTGTTGTAGTGCTAAAAGAAACTGAAACTGAAGAAGCTATAGGCTTTTTGTCACTCTTTTGTCATTGTTGGCATTTCCATTGGGGGCGGCGGGTAGGCCCCTTGGCCTCCCCCCCTGGCTACGCCTATGTTGGCAGGGTTAAGGTCTTTCCACCTTGAAAAATTGATTTGAAGTTGGCATTTACTGCAATCAGTAGCCAAGGCAACAGCCAGCTGACTTTAAATAATGTTTCCATGCTTTAGAATTCCTTACAACAAAATTCAAGTAACAACACTACTGTAAATATGCAAACATAACAACAAAAGCTACAAAAAATTTTTCAGGATCGAGGTTCCTCGATAGGCATCGCGAAATCGCTTTTCTAGTCGTATTTTTATGTAGCGTAACAAAGGCTATATAATGAACTCGTCTATTGAATTCTTATTGCTGATAACAAGGAATGCTGCTGAAACTTTTTACATCTAATTACTAATTGGTTTACGAGCAATCACGTATTTAGATTGGGCTGAATTTAAATTTGGCAAGGCTGCTGGCACTTTTGGTATTTACTCAATTTAGACCAAAAAGAAAGGTTTTCGCCAGGTATTGCTGCATCTTCCTGCCAATTAAAGGTGCGTGGCTCCAGTTGCTATGCGGTTGCGCCATATGGTAAATCCGGCCCTGCTCACGTATCGGTATTCAAACTTACATGTTTTTGACTTGCTTAGAAATGAGGAAAACTAATCAAAGCGGCGAAAAACGGCCCTTAATCGATATTGCTTTCAACACTGTTAAAATTTTTGGGTCCAGCCGACCCAAAAAATACTGGTCATAGGCCTTTAACCCAAAATTTTTGGGTTGTGGTAAAATTTTGGATCGCCAGTAATTTTGGGTCAAAAAATTTGGTTTAAAGAAAAATTTTGGGTCAAATTTGCAAAAATTTGGGTCCGAAAAAAATTCAGGGTCAAAAAATTTGGGTCAAAGAAAAATTTGGGGTCAACGTTTTTGGGTCACTGCAAAAATTTAGATCAGCAAAAAATTAGGGCCAAAGTAATATTTTCTGTCAAAGCTTTTGGATCAATACAAAAATTTGGTTCAACAGAAATTAAGAGTGAAAAAGTTTTGTCATTGCAAAAATATAAGGGTTAAAGAAACATTTTGGGTCAAAGCAAAAATTTGGATCATTAAAAAATTAAGGGTCAAAAATTAAAACACACCGTAGAATGAAAAGTAATTCTAGTACAAATGTGGTGAACATTTCACTGCTCATGATTTCAAACATGACTGAATTTATTGTTACAGTCATTTCAAAAAACTTCAAGTCATTTTTGCAATTGCAATTTTCGATCTTGTATGCAAAATTTTTCAATGTTTTTAGGTCAGTAACCAAAATGGCTATATTGTTTTTAGTCACTCACTAAAAATTTATGTCTATGACAAATACTTCTAAAATTTTTGGTTCAAGCCGACCCAAAAAATACTGGTCACAGATCATTAACCCAAAACTTTTGGGTCAAATTTTTTGGATCATGGTAAAATCTTGGATCGCAGGTAATTTAGGGTCAAAAAATTTGGGTCAAAGAAATATTTTAGGTCAAAATTTTTGGGTGAATACAAAAACTTGGTTTAAAAAAATTCATATTCAAAAAAATTGGGTCAAAGAAAAGCTTTGAGTCACGGACTTCTAAATATTAGCATCTGGACAGGAAACGCAAGAAAAAAACAGCGCGTCGGCGGACAAGTTGAGGCGTGCGCAGTAGTGCGTCTGCGCATCTGAGCCGCTATCGCGTGTAAACAAGCAGCGACTTTCCACTTTAGAATTCTTCATTCTTTGTACTGCAGACATAAGCACAGTACTCTATACTAGAAGCAATAAGAGTGCAATGTTAGTTATGGTTTATTTGGGTGGTCTGTAAGAAGGTAGTTTTTTTATTAACAGTGCAATAGTCTACATCAGAAATCATTTGTTTTAGTAAGCTGGTAAGACAAGGCGATTTTGCTGTTAGGTGGCTGAAGTAAAAACTGTAATTTTAGGTATAGTATCAATCAATTAAGTTTGTACACTAGAACTGCTTCGGCTAATGGATGAAGAAGCATATTGTTTAAAATAAAAGACAATAACATTAATTCCTTAAAATTTTGGTGAAATTACACCAATACAAGCAAGCATTATCACTGCCGGCACTAGCGTAATATTTAGCGAAACCTATGATAATGCTGTAGAAGCAATAGAAGAAAGATTGCATAATGCAGGTGATTGGATTAAAAGATGTATCCTAGATTAAATCATTTTTCCCAGTGTTAAACTGTTGTAAATAACTGAAAAATAAATGTGCAGTATTCTGATTAGACATTACGTAGCCGGCCAGTTGATCGAGTGGTAACACGTTCGTTTATGAAGCTGGAGGTCTGAGTTTCAAATCGGACACAAGTTGCCAATGGCTTGCCACCGCTGCAACATTTCTTTGAGATGAGCTGTGTTACCAGGGCGCAATGACGCAGGCATGGGCCCCGCAAACTCGCAATACGCTTCGGCGTAGTAAAGCGAGTACAATTAAAGATTTGATTTGAGATGTTACATTAGGCCATCACCGGGTGAAGGTAGTCAAGCATTTAGTCAAAACTCGGTATTGGCTAGGTAAACAAGCTAAGAAAGCACTGTTAGTTTTGTGTGTCTGGTTTGCATGAGTTACATCAGCCCATTTTCACTCGTCTGAGTAGAGTTCTGAAATTTTTTTGAGTTTTAAGCTCATTAAACGATCGAGTTCTAGTTGAAGAGTTTACAACCCTGAGCTTGGCTATACGAAGCTAAAAATGTATTATTTGGCTTTGCACAGTATGTTGTTTAAGCTACAATAGTTGTGAAAACCAACAATGTGTGCGCCATTTAAAAGTTTCCATGTTGCATCGTCATTTCTAACATTTATATTGCGTAAAAATTCCCAAACTGTAAAAGAATTTCTAAAAAAAAAATTCAAATTTACTGAGTCAACGGGAACATAAATTAGCACAATACAGCATTCCAGCCTAGTAAATTATACACCTGAGCCGTTGTGCAGCTTTTCCGAATAATGACATTTCTTCATTGATATAGGCTACATCTTTTATATTTCTACATGTGTAATCATTTTATTATACATTATATTTGATTTCGATTCTCGTTGGATGTTGATAGGATTCAATCTAGATAAATGACGGACCTCCTTAAAGGGAAATCTTGTACATGATTTTGGCTACAATTGTTTTGTTATATGTAGAACCTTTGCTTAATAATCATACAGGGGCTGACTAATCAATGGTCGATGGCTAAATTGTACCGTGTATAGTAATTCATGATTTGGCTACTTCTTTAAGTTAGCCTTAGCTTACTGTTACAACATACGTTCAAAAAGCATAGGTCATTTACAAAACTTAACGTACTGTTATTATCTTGTTGTGTGTTTTTGATATTCTGGAAAAGATTATAGTAGTACACGTGTTACTGTTCCTTGTTTGTGCTGTTGTTTGTTTGTTACGATTTGTAAATAGTTCTTAAAAATCTTGTAAATACTTTGTGTAGTGCCTATACAGGTGAAGCAGCCATGGTACAATTCTGTTTGCTGGATTGTATTTTATTGTTAGCTAGGGTTACCATACGTCCTCTTTTTTGGAGGACATGTCCTCCTTTTTAATGAAAAATAACTTGTCTTACGAGGACGTTAAAAAATGCCCGAATGTCCTCCTTTTCGGCATTTTGAACAGATTAAACATGTCCACTCACACAGCCTTTTAGTGTATAAATATATCATCAGTTAGATCATTAAAAGTAGGCCTATATATCGCGCACGCGCTATAGCTTACGTCTTACCAGGTTCCTCTAAGACAGTCAAGGGTGTTTATGACGTAAATTTGGGCAGCAAAACGGACTAAATCTGGGTGAAAACCTTTTTCTTTTGGTCTTCATTATTCTCAAATTTTCTGCCCCCCCTTTTCGAAAATCCTGCTTACGCTAGTGGTAATAACACTTTTACCTATAGCTAAAATAATTGTTGCTTTCGTGTGTCTTTTGCCGTATAGGCGATGCAGAACAACTAGTTGTTAATAAATTTCATTAAAAAAGTGTCCTCCTTTTTGTTGATGAAAATATGGTAACGCTATTGTTAATGAACATGTTATAACGTACATCGTTTTCGTTGCTTCTGCCTTTTCCTCGATCTTTTGCTAGTTTTTGTGTAGTTGCTTTGTGTTTTGGCTGTCGTGGAATAAAATACAAAATTAAAAAAATACATCTATACTTCATGCAACATACATATATTCCGTAATTATGTAGCCGATGTGTGACCAAATGCATTCCGATGAAAAACTTTCATTGTGATAACAAACATATATAAAGCTTCTGCAAACGCATGAGCAAAACAAAAATGATAGGTTTCAAAACCATACAATTGCAAAGATTAAGCGAAAAAAATATTGCCCCCTCCCAAGATCTGCGCTAGCCCTCCTGAAACTTTCAATCTGGCTACGTGCCTGATTAGCAAGCTTTTTTATGTCACAGGAATCTAGGGTCTAAATCTAACATGATTTTAAAGTTTATGTTCTAGTTAATACCAGTTTTATTAATTGTGGTCAATAATTGTTCAGCTCTCAACTGCAGGTCTAGTTATTCTGGTGAAACAAAAGATCCCAATATCACTGATATACTTACTACTGATTTGTCGCTCACTGAATTGCGACTTGTTTACTGCTGAAACGTTCTACAATGTCGATATTCAATTTTTCTATGCCACTAAAAGACTAAATTAACGATTTGCTGGTATTACTCTCAATATAGTGATATAGCAATCGCTGTTAAATTTTTTGTGGAACAGCATTTATTTTTTATGTTTTTATGCTGCTTAATGTGCTTGAAAAGCTACTTTTGAGAATACACAGTTGTTACTTTTTTATTCTGAGTATAAGTTACATTATGTTTATGAATGATTATTGTACTTAGAAGCATTTTATTCCTGTGAGCCCTTCATCATACTGGGTAAAAGTTGTTAAATAATTACAAGGTCGAGTTGATTTGTGAATTGCTATTCGCGTTGAATATCAATTCCTAGGTCATTGCGTTTGCTAATTAAAATTGTGGAACCGAGTGTTACTTTATGATTCACTAAAATTTTCATTTGTATATGAACGAGCGATATTTTTAATTTTGCGTTTGCCGCAAGTCAATAAAAATGTTTTAAAGTTCCAAATTTGTGATTGTATCCTGTGGTCCATATCTTTTCAGTATGATTTCCGAATTATTATATCAGTTGCCAGTAAAACTACTTCTACGCAAAAACAAAGAAACGATTTATCGGCAAAATTGGTTTGTTGACTTAGGCCTCAACTTGTCTGCGCCGCGATTTCGTTTCCAGTCCAGATGCTACTATTAAGAAGTCCGTGCTTTGAGTGAGGGTTTTACAGTTGAAACAAAAATTTAGGTCAGCAGAAAATGAGGGTCAAAAAATTTGGGTCAAAGAAATTATTTGGGTCAATGCAAAAACTTTGGTCAGCAAGAAATTCAAAATAAAAAAATTGAGCCAAAGAATTTTTTGGGGTCATAACTTCATAGATTCAATACAAAAATTTAGATCAGCAAAAACTAAAAGTAAAAAATTCTACAATTTGGAAATTCAGCTCCATCATCAATTAAAAAGCTAAATAAAGTGATATAGCTAGTAAGCAGGGGTGCCCAAACCCGGGGAGATGGTGGAATATATTCCCCGCAATAATTTGACTGCATCCCCCCCAATAATTTGACTAAGGTCTACATCTGCATCCATCCCAATATTTTGACTGTGGTCTGCATGTGTATCACTTGAATTCGGGGAAAATACCTCTTGAAATTTTGGAGAAGACCTTTTTTTTGGTCTGCACTTAATTTGCTGACGTGAAGAAAATCGTGGTCGAGGTTCATCCCCCCAATGTTGAAAATAGGGCAAAATTGGGGTAGAATTGCAAAGTATTCCCCCCATTGCTAAACAAGGATCGGCACCCCTGCAAGTCAGAAATCTACTAAAATTCAAAAATTCACTAAGATGCAAAATTTTGCTCCAGTGAATTTTCTTAATACCAATATCAGCAAGGTTTTTATATTTTGTGCTGTTTTAAAATTATTTTTGAGGCTATGATATAGTTTTTGATCGTTTAAATTTGTTTACTACGTCTATTGGGGTCAAAGAAAATTTAATATTAGAAATATTTAGCGTCAGTTGTATTTGTTAACTAAAGTTTATTGACAATCTTTAAGAAAAATATAAATTAAAAATTTAGTTTCGGTGACATTTATTAAACTGACTTATTTATTAAGGTGTTACTGTTCATCTCGCTGAGTTAAATGCGTGGAATGTAAAACAATCTGCGAAGATAATGGCTTGTGTGCTAATTACCACCCTTTATTGTTAGCGATTCTTAAAGCAGGACGTTCTAATATAATGCGTAGTGCTGTTCAAAACTTTTGTTGTTTATTTTAATTGCTGGACGCGGCTGATAATCGCATCTCAGCAGACAGTTTGCTTTTTACCAAGTGAAGACCTAGATAAAAACTGGTATTATTGGCTTGTTGAGTAAACCGATTTTAGCAGCGACAGAAGAGAGAGAAAAAGTGCTGAGCAGTTATTTTGATTAAGTTTGGAAAAATTTTATACGTTATATTAGCATAATCCTTGTTTATGTTAAGTTATTGCAGCTCCTGTTTAAGAACTTTTAATAAGCCTTTACAAAATTAAAAAAATTAAGCGTTGGCCTAGGAGAAAAAGAGATAAAAAAAAGCCGGAGAATAGCTTCTCCACAACAACGACTGTGAAGCCAACAAAAAGATGTTAGATTAGCGAAAGTTTGACAAAAAAGAGAAATTGGGATTTCGTTAAATTAATGATGCCCGCTGCATTGTAAATTTGTGAGTTAATATTAATCGTAAACAATTTTTGTCGATAATTAGTGTTGATTCTTAAGAAAAATGTTTAACAGATTAGGTTTAATTGCAAACTACACTGTTTGATCTAAAATTAATTGAAGTAAATTGCCAACACCTATCTCTGTTTTTTTAACAAACATGCGGAAGTAAAAGTCTTTTATTTCCTTTGAGCATGGCTTAAATGATAAGAAGGTATCAAATATGGTCATGCAAGCGATGTGATTGGGCAAAATATTTTTGTTCAAAATCAATATAATAGTTGTGGATGCTGGCTATGGCAATGGTAGAAACATGTCAAGGTAAGTGAATTACACTGTCTTCTTTTTCATAAGAACCAGTTAATTTTAGATTTAGGCAGTTCTTAAATTTTCACGAAGTTTTAGCTTGCTTTGTTCATGAAAAATATTGGAAAATGAAGTGACGTACCATTTACGGTAAGCTATAAGAAGATTAGAAGGTTAGCTAGCTTATCGTTTTCAGAGGTGAGCACTTGCGCTGCAACTATTATACTTGCGACAGCGCTTGCGCTGCACCTATTTTACTTGCAATAGCGCTTGCGCCGCAATTTATTTTTAAACGCTTGCGCCGCAAGTATTTGAGCAATAATAAGCGCAATTCAAATATTATTACTAATGATTGTTTTTAAATCAACTGAGATTAAACTTTGGAAAAACATTGATAAGATAAGTTCATAAAAGCCTCGTCATGCCAAATTGCTTTCGTCTATTGCTTGCAAAACTTCAATTAAATTCACAACAGGGGTCTTCTTTTGCTAAAAACTTTTCTCCGAAATATTTGCCGATTTAAACGTGCTTCAAGCACGCAAAAAGATTGAAAAAAAATTGTTGTAATTGTCTTTCTAGAACTACGCTACATGTTCCTAAAAAATCTTAAAATTTCATTGGGCAAAATGTAACGCGTTGCTTGCAACAGCAATAGTGTTACGTCTTATACCGTAATTCAAAACAAGAAACAACAAAAACTACTATTTACAACCTTTTTGCTAGACCGGAAAAATTTAAAAGATATTGCTAACAAGAATGACAGCATCGGTAGCGCTTAAGTATTAGATGGTTTAAGTTTTTTTTAACAAAAAACACCATAATTTTTTTAGTACGCCCCATTCGTCAGAGTGTGATGCTAGTTGCTCCAGGAGCACAAATTGATCGAAGCTGGTCACCAATTTTTTTGACGGGCTGTTAGAAAAAACAACAACTGCGAAGTCGTTTTCTTGCCATCACATGACGACTTTACTAGTGCAATTTAACGCCCCAATTCTCTGAGGTGTTGGAGTTAAGCGTCTTTTTTTATTGGTTAAAGAAGTTATTCGCCCAATGCGAGCGGGGTTGAGCGATGCGCATTTTTCCAAATGTTAGTATTTTTGAGAGAAAATCAATAATTTTATGTTTACTAATTGGTAGCGTGATAATTTGTTTTAAATAACGTATCGTATTGGTTTTGTACCTTAACCGAGTGTAGTTTGAGCATACTGGACCAATTAAGGTGGATTTACACTGTAATCCTTTTTCGTCTGCTTTTGTCCGTTTTCGTACATTTTTGCTTCTCCATGAAAAAGTATGCGCTTTTTTCGTCCGCATATTCGTTACTCCATATCTGCATTAAGTAATCTGTATAACATGGTGATAAAAATTTTGTCTCAAAAATTTTGTGTATGAAAGATGTTAGCAAATTTCAAAATAGAACTGTACCCCTTCACAAAAATTTTTATTCTGAAAACTTTTATCTAAAATGTTACGGTCTGGTTAGAATTTAGACATATAAAACTGCGGACGAAAGACAACATATTTTTCATGGAGAAGCTAAATACGTTCGAAAACAAACAAGAGCGAACAAAAACGAATACTGTGCAAATCCACCTTTTAAAATCATACTTTTCAAAACGTCACACTTGCGCATGCTGTTTGCGCTTGCGTCATAATAATTTTTGGGGGCTTGCGGAAACGCTTGCGGCGCAACTTTCATGACTTGCGCTGCCCACCTCTGATCATTCTTCTGAGAGATGTAAGGTACCAGTATGATTTGTAGATTAGCCGGTAAAAGATTTGATTTATAGGCTAGCTCTTTCGCATTTTTTGAAGTTGTTTGAGCAGCAGTAATTGCTAAAAAGTGACTACTTCACCCAGAAACTTTATGTTAAGTAGAGGAAAACGTGAATGAAGATTATTTACTCGCGCATTTTAAGGTCAAGATTTTAGTTTTAGAGTGTGGGTAACAGGTTTGAACTGGTTTTAAAATTTAGAGAATCGATTTAAATTTTCGGTAAAAGTTTCTAGTGCAGTAGTCTTCCTAATTGCTTTAATTTTACATGCACCATCGAGTCACTTCGAACTCTGTCTGCCTGACAACATTTTCTGTGTTTCTAGTTTTAATAGGCGTAGATAATGGTTGCAATTTATATTTTTTACTGTTTTTCTGGTTGTGATATTTTTTTAACTATTGATTACTTCGTTACATAATTTTAGTTTACTGTAGTAATGCAATTTTGTGATTTTCAAGATATTATGTTTTTTGGCGCATCTGAGCATAAGATGCATTATCAATATATGACCATTTTTGTTTTTATTTTTTTTATATAAGGTGCACTAAATTAAATCATGAAAAATATATTCCTATCCATACAAAAGATGCACCTTCATTTTCTAACGAAATGAAAAATATTTTAGGTGTTCCTTATGATACGAAAAAATATGTTACGTTGACTGAGTGAGGTGATTTCAGTGTTTAGTTGAATTGTTGATACCATTCATTATACTGATTTTCTGATTTTCGGCAATCTTGTTTTTCTCTATTCATAGCACAATCGTACGATCCCAGTATCAAAAAATCAATACTAAACTAAGTCATTCAACTTTAATTGATTTGGTGTTTATTTTTTAAAAAAGATATTGCAATTGTGAGCTCATGGTTTACTGCAAGAACCTACATTTTTTTACGTACATTGAAGTGCTCAATTGTTAAAACCATGTATGAAATAAAACTGTACCAGATGTCTGGTTTTAAAATTTATCGTTTTCAACACAGTTTTGTTTTGTTAAGTCTTTCTGTTTTTGCTATATGCTGGCATATTTAACTGATTCTAAGAAAACATCATAGTGTTGGTATGCAATTAACAACTTGCTACAACCAAAAAATAATTTGGGTTGTGGCGACCTAAACGCTTTGGGTCGTGTCGACCCAAATTGTTTAGACCGTGGTGACCAAAATTACTTGAGTTGTGGCGACCCAAGTTTCTTGGGTCGTGGAGACTCAAACTGTTTGGGTTTTGGTGACCCAAGTTGTTTGGGCTATGGCAACCCAAATTGATTGGGTCTTGGCGACCCAATTTATTTGGGTCGCCGCGACTCAATTTGTTTGGGTCGTGTCAACTGAAATTGTTTGGGTCGTGGCAACTCAAATTGTTTGGGTCGTGGCGACCAAAATTGTTTGTGTCATGGCGACCCAAATTTTTTCGGTCGCAGCGACCCAAATTGTTTGGGTCGCGGCAACCCAAAGTTTTTAGTATATGTACTGCCGAAGCAAGTACTGAGTCCAGAGTCCAACCTGACCTGACAGAGTTCAACCTCAAACCTCCTCGTGGTGTCGCATGGAAACACTGGCGAATTGAGGCAATGGCAACCGGCCGATGAATTTGGGCGAGGTCAAGAAGTGCAGGAATTAGCAACCAGGCAATAGCGCAAGCGAAGGCCTGATACTGCGAAGTCTTGCCTTCTAATATTCTGACCCCTGACTCAAAGGCCAACAGGAGGTTGCTAGCTCAAATGGAAACCGGTGGTGATGGACCAATATTGAGATGGATTGTCAATGCGAGTATAGGGTACAGCGGATAAAACGCGCTGCCGTGCCATGGCCACTAGATAGAAAGGATGCTGGTCCTAGTCTAGCCAACATAGGACTTCGTGTCCATCAGCTTGTGAAAATCCCCGTGCACTTGTAGTTCCAGATGGCACCTGAGTAGGGTTCTACAGCTGTATTGGGGGGGATCCGCCGAGGCCAGTACTCCAGGGATAAGTCTGTCAATTGCAGTGTTGGTGTGTCGTTATTGGCAGAAATGGCAGTTAGTGGCCTCCTGCTAGTTTGGATAATCTGGTCTTTGGAACTTTTCCCAGCATAAAGAAAACCAACCCTATGATTATGTCTAATATTATTAGATCAAGAAAAGTAACATGGATCATACCCCTAAATTCAGAAGAAGTGGCACGGTTACAACCAAGAATCATTGAGTTTTTGAGTGACAATGCCAACAAAAATAACACTCGGTTATGTGCGTCTTCTAGCCCAGATGCCGAAAAAACGTCAAATCTGAGCACTCAAGTTGAGAAGGTTCCTTTGCTAAAGGAATCGGTCTCAGAAGCTGAGGGTACAGCAAAAATGGTATGGTCGGTTGTGAAACTGAACACCACCCCAACTTCCCCTGTGGAACCTCAGAATCCAAGTAATTTCTCGGAAGTTGCTTGCAAGTCTGAGGTGAAGCGGGGGGAAAAATCAAATAAAGCCGTCACGACACCTAAGTTATCGTTACATAATTTAGAGTGTTGGCAAATCAACCTACACAGATGTAAAGCAGCAAGCTATAACATGTGCGAAGTTACAAAAAACGTACGTTCCAGGTTAGTGTTAGCTCAAGAACCATGGACGTATGCCACTATAATCAGAAGTAAGCTTCGAGGCTGGAACCTCTTTCAAGGTATTGAAAAGGGTAATCGTCCTCAGGCGTGCATTTATGCTACTCCTGATCTGTGTTGTTCTCTAATCCCGATGTTTTCAAATGAGGATATTGTGGTAGCTAGAGTTAAAAATGTGTGCCAAAGCGGTGACAGTTTTGTTTTCGTATCGGCATACATGGCAGCCGAAGAACCAGCTCCGCCCAATTTATTGAGGGATCTGTTAGTCTTCGCAGAAAATGAACAAATCCCTACAATTGTAGGAACCGATGCAAATGGACATCACACTATATGGGGATCCTCTAATATAAAACCTCGAGGAGAGGATCTGCTAGCGTATTGTGTTAGTGCAGACTTGAATTTCTGTAATGTGGGTAATAAACCAACGTTCAGAACTAAAGCGCGTGAAGAGGTTTTGGACTTGACCTTAGTAAACCGGTGTGCATGGAACCGAGTAGTTGGTTGGCATGTTAGCGACGTGCCATCATTCTCGGATCACATGTATATTAGGTTCCAGGTTAAAAGCAGAATCCGAAAACAAGCTAAAATGTTTCGTAATGTTCGTCGTACGTGCTGGAACAAGTATGTAAACGAACTCGAACAAAAATTAAATGAACGAATTTTACGACCAGTACCAGTGCCTTCCTCAAAAGAAGACATTGATGTGCTGGCAAACAAGGTTCATTCGGTTATTACTAACTCATATGAAGCTGCTTGTTCTATGCGAAAGTCGCTTCGTACAAAAGATAACATTTGGTGGAATTCTGAGCTAGCAAGCCTTCGGAAAGAGGCTCGCCGGGCTTGGAGAAAAGCCATTAAAACAAAACAAGAAGAAGATTGGGAGGCTCAAAAGCTCGCCCTATCCTGCTTCAAAAAAGCTGTCAGGCATTGCTTTGTAAAGAGTATGAATAGTCAAACACCAACGGCTCGGCTGGTTAAGATTATTCGAAGGAATGAAACGGTGCGTATTAGCAACGTAATTAAACACAACGGAGAATTCACATAGTCTCCACTAGAAACGTTGAACTATCTACTGGATATCTTATCACCGGGTAGCCAGCAGACAGAAAATCGTGCAACCAGGTCCGACTTAGTGGGCAATCCATTCATGAGACCTGAAGACACTGAAATGATTGCAAACATATGTTCATTTGAGCGTATGGAAGCAGCTATTAACGAATTTCAACCATTCAAAGCACCAGGGCCAGATGGGCTCTATCCTGTGCTGTTACAGAAAGGTTGGAATCAACTGAAAGAATATTACCACGTCATTTTTCAAGCAGGCCTGAGACACAGCTATGTGTCATTGGCATGGAAAGAAGGCACAGGTATATTTCTCTCCGAACCCGGAAAGGAAAGCTATTTTGAAGCTAAATCCTTCCGTAAGATCACTTTAACTTCTTTTCAACTAAAATGGTTGGAAAGACTAATTTTGTATCATATTAATGAAGATAATAACGTGCAGGCAAAGCTTTCTGCATCGCAGTATGGATTTCGTGCAGGAGTTTCGACGGAAACTGCTTTGCATGAATTTGTGCGCCGTGTAGAGCATTGCTATGTTAGAAAAAAGCCGGCTTTGGGTATTTTGCTGGATATTGTCGGTGCCTTTGACAATGTCACCTTTCGTAGCTTTGTTGCGGCTCAGCAAGGGCTGGGCATGTCTAAAGTTCTCACCTCATGGATAGAGAATTTGCTAAGACATCACACAGTCCAAGTAGAATTATATGGTGATAAAGTTAAAAGGGAAGTTGTGAAGGGGAACCCACAAGATGGTATCCTGTCCCCTTTTCTGTGGAACTGTGTCTTTACCAACCTGTTGCTAGAGTTACGCAGCAGGGGCTTTTATGTTCAAGGCTATGCCGATGATCTAGCAGTTTTGGTCACTGGTGCTGATATGCTTTGGATCAAGAGCTACAGTTTAGCAGCAAGAAAACTGAAATCATACTGTTCACTCACAAACGGAATCCAGATTTGGGTTCCTTGTCAATGAATGGTACAAAACTTGAACTTTCCAAGGAAGCAAGGCTGTTGGGTGTTACTTTAAACAGCAAGCTAACCTGGAAACCACATATTACCCGTATTACCCGCAAAACAACTACAGCATTGATGCAATGTAGACAAATTGTAGGTAAAACGTGGGGAATAAAACCATCTATGATGAAATGGATATACACAGCAATGATACGCCCAATCATGTCGTATGCATGTGTGTCCTGGGCAGGCGGTCTCAACAAAAAGTATGTAGTGAGGAAACTCACAAAGGTGCAGAGACTTGCTTGCTTGATGATTTCATCAGCTTTTCCTGGCACCTCTACTGGTGCTCTGGAAATATTGCTCAACATAACTCCCATTGAGGAATTCTTATTGGCTGAGGCAGTGCGAGGGTCATACAGAATCACTGTTAGTGGGCTCTGGCACGTCAAACCAATTGGTTCCTTTGGGAAAACGAAAAGCCATGTTGATGTTTGCAATGAGGCAAGAAGATTCTTACCGCTGCTGCAAATGCCAGCTGACCGAATAAAGAAAACAAAGGTATTCGAAAAAAATTTCGAATGTCAAATTATGGATGAAAAGAATGCTATCAGATTTGAAAGCGTTCTAAATCAGAACACTGTCAAGGTTTACACTGATGGTTCAAAACAAGATGGGAGAGTAGATGCGGTTTTCTATGTAGAACATCCAAACAACTCCCCAAAAGAAGCATTTTTCCACCTTGGAATTTCAAGTACTGTGTTCCAGGCAGAAGTTTTAGCTATTTCAGAAATGGCAAAGAATCTGGTTTGGGAAAAAATGCGCAATCAAAATATTGTTGTGCTGGTTGATAGCCAAGCAGCTATCAAAGCACTCATAAAGTGCACTGTAACATCAATTACCGTGCTCAACTGCATTAGAAACCTAAATCAGTTAGGTAAACAAAACCACGTCAGCATTGCCTGGATTCCTGTTCATGCAGGGGTACATGGTAACGAAGTGGCAGACTATCTAGCCAAATCAGGATCTAAATCAATAATACATGGTCCTGAACCTTTTATTATAGTTTCGTATGCCAGTTGTTTTAGCACGGTTAAGGACTGGTCCACAGATAGATGGAAATCTACGTGGAATAAACGGAAAGACTGCTTGAGGATGAAGGAGTCTGTAGGTTGGACGTCTTCTTGACTAATAATACGTCTCTTTAACCTTAAGAGGCCTCAATTAAATAGAGTAGTGCAAGTTTTAACTGGGCACTGCAATCTACAACGGCACAAGAAAACTACAGGTCGTGTTGAGTCTACTTTGTGTCCAAAATGTAGCCTAGAGGATGAAACACCAAATCATCAAGTAGGCAATTGCAAGCTTTACCAAGATATTTGTGTTAAATATTTTGGAATCACCAAAACCACTGTTCACACTATGTGGTAACGAAATGTAACATTAATAAACTGGCCTCGTACTTAAAGGAAGCTGGAAGGCTTTCTGAGTTCGACCAGTAACCAAACAAAACAATAACATAGCAGCTACAGTTGCAATGGGCCCAAATGAGGCCTACGCAATGCGTAGGTGGACTTAACCTAACGGTAGTAGATTCGCTTGCACCGCTGTCCATTAATAATAATAACCCAAAGTTTTTGGGTGGTGGCGACCCAAATTGTTTGGGTCGTGGTAACCCAAAGTTTTTGGGTGGCAGCGACCTAAATTGTTTGGGTCGCAGCGACCCTAATTTTTTGGGTCGTGGCGACCCAAATTTTTTGGGTTGCGGTGACCCAAATGATTTGGGTCATGGCGACCCAAGTTTTTTGGGTCACGGCGACCCAAATTGTTTGGGTCACGGCGAACCAAATTTTTTGACCCAAAAAATTTGGGTTGGGCGTCTCTGTACCCAAAATTTTTGGGTCGTTTTTGACTACATTTTTTTGGGTCGTCCTGACTAAAAAATTTTTACAGTGGAGTGGCTCTAAAAACGAGCCATTTTTTTATTTACGTAAAGTTGCTATTTTTTCCAAAAAATTAAAAAAAACTGACCCAGGCTCTCACATTCGATGTGCCTAAACTGCCTCCATTTGCCTTATAGACTGTTTTGAATTCATTTTAACATTTGTTTTAGTCCTTTTACTAAAGTGTTGGTAGCGGGTCTTCGCTGTATGGTGCGTTGCTAGCGCAGCAAATTTTTTCAAGGAAGTCACGAAAGAAAAAGTTTGAAAACCTCTGTTTCATATGTAATGCATAATTATGTATGGTCAAAAGTTTCTATTTTTTATCTGTTTATAGATGTTTTACTCTGTGTTAAATTTTTAAGACAAAAATAAATATTGTGATATACCTGCTAGTCTCAGATGTTGAGCATTTGTAAATTGGATGAAAAAAAGTTCAATTCATTATAGCAATTTTTAGTTTAAAAAATAAGTAAACTCTGGTTCGTTTTACTACAGGAGTTCAAGTTCAGATCATCGGGTAATATTTCCGACATTGGAACAATGTAGAGACAGGATTCCATTGAATAAGTCGCAGTTTAGTGCTTCTTCGTATATTACAGATCAGCTCGACAATTCTGGAGTGTAAGTTATAACATTATTAACTGGTGTTTTTTTGTTGTTGTTAGATAGTGCATATTGTTGAGCAAATATAAAAAAGCGTCTATTATCAACTTTAAAAGACAAACTATTGAAATTCACAATTTAGCCAGTAGCCCTAATTTGTGGATTTAATTATATCGCTTTATTTACAAGCTGCCTTGGCCAGGAGACGGCATAGGGACCTTACGGTCTTCATGTAAAGCTAAGGCTTGCCCACATAGTTACCACAAACAGCAATGTTTTACACTGTCTCTTTTTATTGCTCAACGTCAAGCAAAAAAATTTTGCATAACAATCTTTTCGAGTGTTGATTTGACTCGACCGGGAATCGAATCCAAGTCAGCCGTTTTTTTAACGAATCGAGCTCTGATTAGTTTTGTTGACATGAAATTTAAAAAAGAAAAAAAAAGCTATTGACATTAGTTGAGTGAAATTTGCTTCATATAAAAACGAAGTTACATTCAATAAATGCCAATAGTTTTTTAATTGCTGCTTATTTTGCAACTAAAAGTGCGTTTACACGAGATGCGACGCAACGCGAACAAACGTATGTGACGTCATTGGCAACTTGCGAAAGGTTGCAACCAGGTCGCAATCTTAGCAAGTGTCGTAGGCTTCCTTTCGCGAAAGTAAGCCATCACTCGCGTAAGTTGGCACCAGGCAACCGTTGCAAGTGACGTGAACGACTGACTACTCACAAAGACTGCCAACCTTTCGT
This sequence comes from Trididemnum nubilum, assembly GCA_963965965.1. Lineage (NCBI taxonomy): Eukaryota > Metazoa > Chordata > Ascidiacea > Aplousobranchia > Didemnidae > Trididemnum > Trididemnum nubilum. The sequence continues at coordinate 29,022,284 of OZ014486.1, forward strand.
TTTCTTCGCGTCTAGTCCAGTGCAAAAACCAGCTTTAGTTAAAAGCCACTTAGTCACAGCAAAAATAAAGCTGCCGAAATTAAAATTAACGAAAAAGTCTGAAAACAAGTTCTTCAAAAAACTCACTAGAAAAATCAAGCGGATTGGGCTTCTCATTAGTCTGCTTTGTCTCCAGGGTTTTACCGGTTGAAGATATTCCAGACTCGTGATCTACTTTTTGGTCTGTAGAGTCCATTTTGAAAATTTGTTCATGCACCAATAACTCCTTCAGTTCTGTTGTAGTCAAGTCACCTGAGGTGCAGTTCTTGAGGACGTCCTTGACCTCGTGGACACATTTTGAAGTCCTTGGCCTTGGCCTCGAAGCCTCAAGTCCTCGAAAATTGCCCTGTCCTCGGCTCGAGGACAGCACTATTTTTTGAGCCGTTGAAATTTTGTTGGAAAACACCAGAAACCTTGCGGAAAATTTGCGAAGACCTGTTTTGTTTTTCTCAATTGGAGATCGCCTGAAAAAAGTTTTGAAGACCTTTTTTTTGAGAACACTTACGCATGTGTCCTTGGTCCTTAGCCTTGAGCATTCTTGTCCTTGACATCGAAAGGGTCTGTCTCGGAAGGGCTGTCCTTGGCCTCGGATTTTTTTTTTTATTCTTAGCCTTGGCTTCGAGCCTTGTGTCCTAGACTCCACCTCTGCAGATCACTTTTTGAACATTTTCTAATTAAAAGACTTTTAAATTGCATTATTTACTCAGCTAATAAGAATGTCGCAGTCTTTTAGCACTCTGTTTTCGAGGCAATGCACTGTTTTACAGCACACTGAAGTGTGCCTTTGAAAAGGCTATACAATGCAATTATCCGCAATTCTCAAACAGTTAGCTACACTGAATTTTTTATTGAAAAAAAATCAGCCGGTGCTAAAAAATTTAATATTCGTAAGACTTGATCGTCGTAAATTTTAAAAGCAAAGAGGCTGACCGAAAAAAACGGGAGATGGCAACTTCACGTGTTTTATTTCTTCGGCAATTCAAAGTCGATTGCTACTTTTCTTTACAGTCCGTTAATATAGGCCACTCTTTAAACTACAACACAAACACTCCAAGTAAATTAAAAAACTTTAATAAAAAAATAAAAGCCAAGACTATTTTTAACATATTTTGTATAGCTTAGAGACGTCTCGGCTAATGCACTTAAATTTAAAATCTCCGTACAAGCGTTGCTTTGCCTGCTGCTTGACTGTTTTTGTTGTTGTTGTTGTTTTTGTTTTTTGTTTTGTTGCTATTTGCTGTCTACATTAGTTGTACTTCATACAATAAAACTTTGTAAACTAATTTTTTTGATGAAGGTCTCATGTTTGGTCTCCTGACAATGCTCTCTTTGAATCTTCTTTGAGCACTGCTTGGTCTCCTTCTAAAATTCCAGACGAACCGCAATGGATTCAAATTGATTTGGGAAAATTTATGAACATAACCGGTATTGCCAATGTTGTTTGTAGTTTTATCTTAAAAGTTTATTGCTTCAACGGCATCAAACTAGATCAATTTACATTAACAGAAAACAGTTATTTTCCCATTAAAAAATCTAAACAAATTGTGATATTTTCAGAACTTTTGTAATGGAATAATATCATATACTAATTTCACTAGATGTATCATCATCGTCTGCTTAGGTTTATCGCTAACAAGCGAATTGTGTCAATTTGAAAGCAAATTTTGAATTTTATTGCGTGAAAATTGCACAATGTAAAAGCAGTTCATGCTTAAGTTGGGCATCCCCTTGCTGTAGCATTATTGGCGAGAAAGGGTAGAACAAAACTTTGAGCACAAAAATTACACAAGTTCAAGTTTCAAGCTTTTCAAGTTCAAGTTTGTTTATTGACGCCAATAAATCAACAAAAAACAAAACAGATAAAACAGAGAACGAATAGTGTTATTATTAGTGAAGAAAGCAGCGCCTGAGTGACAGCGAAGGGACCGCGAGGTCTTTGAGTCTGCAGCCACTCTGGGAAACCATAATAAAAGATATGGCATCTTTTTTCGCTCTACAACGAACTAACGTAAAAAAACTCAAGGAAGCAAAACTAAAAAAAAAAAAAAAAAAAAAAAAAAAAAAAAAGAAGAAAAGACAAAACAAGAGCTACAATAGTATTGTGCTGGCTAAGAGTTACTACAATTTAGTATTTTTAGAAAATAATTTAGATGATTAACCTATAATTTTTGGAAGGTTCTATACGAGCAATATACTAACATTATTCAAGTCGCCACTATATAATTTGAAAATATAGGCACAAGAAAATTATCACAAGGAGTTCAAATGAATTTCTTTGCTTTCTTTTAAAAACTTTCTAAATGCGAGGTCTTAATTTAGTATTATTGGGAATGGAATTCCAAATTTTCGCACCGGAATATTTAATTGATTGCTGCGTTCTTTTGGTTTTGTAAAGAGGAATTATTAAATTCAAAGATGCCGTAGCACCAGTTTGCCGACTGCGCGAGAATTTGGCCAAAGTGAAATAATTATTAAAATTTGGAGATAGGCGCTGATTGATTTGATTATGTATGAATTTGGCAGTCTCAAATTTATGTAAATTTTGTAGATTCAATAAGTTAAACTTTTGATAAAGAGGCAAAACATTTTGATACCATCCTCTTTTTGTAACGATGCGTAGAGCTTTGTTTTGAAGTGTAATTAATTTGGAGAGATAGGTTGGATGTATGTTTCCCCAAAATATAAGTCCATAAAGTAAATGCGAATGCATTAAAGTATAATACAGTTTAAACAATGCATGCGTTGGTAGATAATTTTCTAGTTTACTTAAAATTCCCACAGAGCCCGAGACTTTCTTCTCCAAATGTTTGATGTGTTCTTGAAAATTTAGTTTGTCTTCAATAAAAACACCAAGATATTTAGCACTGCTTACTACTTTAATTGATCCTGCGGCACAGCTAAGGTTTATTTCAACTGGTTGAGAATGGAGTTTCGGTTTTAGTATTATTGCACTAGATTTAGCTGCATTTAATATTAGTTGATTGGCAACAATCCAACCATTGATTTTGCTAGCTCATTGTTTAGAGAGTATTTTAACTCATTTGATGTATTCGCCTTAAATGAAATGCAGGTGTCGTCAGCAAAAAGTCAGGGAGTGCTACTAATACAGTTGGGCAAGTCATTTATATAAAGTAAAAATAGTAGTGGCCCTAGGGATGAGCCTTGAGGGACCCCTATATCGATATAGGACTTCGAAGAATGATTATTGTGAATTATAACGGCTTGAAATCTGTTTGTGAGATAGCCTACAATTCGAAGAAATTATTGACAACATCTCGAATGCCATGATGGTTTAATTTTGCGAGAAGTATTTTGTGTTGAACAGTATCGAATACTTTAGTTAAATCCAATAGTAGGAGACCAGTAAATTTCTTATTTTCCACATTATCAAAACAAGTTGAGACTATATCCAAAATAGCATGAACAGTTGATTGCTTTGGTCTAAATCCGTACTGAGTTGGACACAATACTGAACTGGAATTTTAAAAATCGAACGTTCGAGAGTACACAATTTTTTCCAAAGTTTTCGAAAAACAGGACAGTATCGATATGGGTCTATAGTTAGTTAATTTTCGTCTATCACCATATACAGGGTGGTTGAAAAGTAACTAGGCATTAAAAATTTGTAATAATTTCCAAAATTTGACTTTAAGCTTAATGAAATACAAAGGAGCATATTGAATATTACAGGAGAAAGTATAATTGCTCAGTTGAATTACTTAAAATTTGTAACAAAGATCAAATATTCATATTTCAACGTATGCACCATTTGCTTCAACTAGCTTCATTAAACGACCAGGGATAGAACGAACAACTTTTAAAAGAATGTCATTGGGGATAGCATTCAAAACTTGTTGGATTCTTATCTCCAAATCTTCCAATGTGCGAGGTTTTGTCTTGTACACTTCCTCTTTTGTGTAACCCCACAGGTAAAAATCACACGGTGTAAGATCTGGGCTTCTCGGAGGCCATTCATGAGGTCCGCGTCGACCCAGCCATCGACCTGAAAAGTGTTCAGATACCATGAATGCGGAGCGCTACCTTCACATGCTTGATAGTTTTGTGTGGCCCACAGTGTCTGGTTGGGATAACATCGATGACTTAATATTTATGCAAGATGGTGCACCACCCCACTTTGCTCTCACTGTGCGAGCGTGGTTAGACCAACACTTTTCAGGTCGATGGCTGGGTCGACGCGGACCTCATGAATGGCCTCCGAGAAGCCCAGATCTTACACCGTGTGATTTTTACCTGTGGGGTTACACAAAAGAGGAAGTGTACAAGACAAAACCTCGCACATTGGAAGATTTGGAGATAAGAATCCAACAAGTTTTGAATGCTATCCCCAATGACATTCTTTTAAAAGTTGTTCGTTCTATCCCTGGTCGTTTAATGAAGCTAGTTGAAGCAAATGGTGCATACGTTGAAATATGAATATTTGATCTTTGTTACAAATTTTAAGTAATTCAACTGAGCAATTATACTTTCTCCTGTAATATTCAATATGCTCCTTTGTATTTCATTAAGCTTAAAGTCAAATTTTGGAAATTATTACAAATTTTTAATGCCTAGTTACTTTTCAACCACCCTGTATAAACACTGGCACAACTTTGCCTTCTTTCAAATACGTAGAAAAAAGGCAATGTCAAAACATGCATTAAATAGCGGGAGCAGGAGCGATAGCTAGTGCAGGAGTGCTATGTGTAGTGCAGGAGCGATAGCTTCAGCTGCTAATTAAACAAATTTGGCATCAATTCCATCCAGTCCACAGCTTTTGTTACAATTAACTTGTTTTGTGACGCCTAAAATCTCAAAAAGGGAGGTCGGACGCAAATACATCGAAGAATGCACTGAATTTGTAAGATAATTACGAAAATTATTCGATTGAGAACAATTTTTTTTTGCCGTCAATTTTTTGCTTATACTGTAAAAGTATTTGCTGAAATTCTCTGCTATTTTATGTGGCTCAGTAACTATTGCTCCATTCTCATTTTCAATAAGGTCGGGTGCGTTTGAATGAGGTTTTTCAGGTGTTAAGGTTTTTTTAATACGCCAAAACTTGGCATATCTTGACCCGAATTTAAATTTCAGATTCCAAATACAACTTTTTGGAAAGGGTTTTGAGTTTGGTCAATTTGTTTGCATAAGTTTTGTAGAATTTCTTTTAAATTTCATTACCTTTAAGATAATGAGTGACGTATAGTTTTTGCTTTTTGCGAATGGAAACAAAAATTCCTTCATTTATCTGCGGTTTGGACATTAACTTGCGCTTTTTTCTTGAAGCACGTTTAAGTGGAGCACATTTATTGAGGCAAGTCGTAAAAGCTGATACAAAATTATCAAAATATCAATCAATTTGGTCAGAATAGGTAGTTCGTTTGTATTTAAAAATGCTTCGAACGTCTCTTGCGAGTCCATTTTGAACCAATCGCGAATAAATTGACCAGTAGCTCTGTAATAGTAATGATTATCCTGCGTGATTTCCAAATTAGTTCTGTAAGGATCTCCGGTCACACATCAAGCAATAGGATAATGGTCAGTTAAATCACTTAGAAATAGAATAGAATAAATTACATGCGTTGAATCGTTAGTTACGATATGATCAATAGTCGTTTGCGATACATTTGTAACTCAAATAGGTTTGTTTATAAATGAGTAAACTCCATTGCTTGAAATTGTGTTTAGAGAATTCAAACCACCTTTATTATTCACCGTAGAATTGACATTAATGTTGAAGTCGCCAAATAGATAATATTGTTTATTGCTCAAAAGATCCAATTTTTTATGAAGTGCAGTCGAAAAATTGTTTACATCCCCTTTAGGATGGCGATAAATCACACCTACAATACACGAATCGTTTCCAATTTTGTTAAATATTCTTCGCTAAATGTCTTCGCAATTTGAATTCAGTTCGTTTTTACCTAAAGAGGTCATGGTTAATTTATCAGTAACATATTCTCCTACGCCGCCTGCATTCGTTTGAGAGTTCGCTGAGATAACTGGTTGGTACCCAGTTAGGTTAACTTTCGTTAAAGGTGACAATTTAATTTTGGTTTCAGACAGAAGTAAACTATCTGGAGAATATGATGGTGTCTGTAGCAATTCATGGTTCAGATTATTCAGATTTTTTTTGAAGGGATCTAATGTTGAAATGAAGCATAAATAATTTTATTTCTTTTTGAGCTACTGGCAAATTTTGACCAGGTTGATAATACCTACAGGGTTTTAATTTTATAGTCAACGCTTCATGCAAGCAATTGTTTAGGTCAGTTTTTGTGTTTTCGAAATTAATAAGTTTGTCAGCGTTTGCGTTCGCGTTATGCAGGTCGGCATTTTTATAGGCCATGTTATTAGCGACAAATTCAGCATCACTCATCGCAAAACATAACACTAAACAATTACTACAAACATTGGACCACAGATAAGTTACAAATTGTCTAGATCGTACTCGGTTTTAATAGGTAGACTGTCCGCTTTTTCGTCTTCACGAATGAAAATTTGGCCATTCGAAGTCCAGATAAACTTGTAATTGAGTTCTTTTGCTTTTTGTTTAGCCAACCAAAAGTGACGCTTACGACGCTGGGTAAGATCATTCACGTATAATTTGCTCATACCTTGAACAGGAAAGTCACTGATATCTTTCGTTTCATTCTGTTCAAATACATTTCATTTCGTTTTTGTCGGCTAATGAAGCGAACTATTATTCCACATGTGCACTTTTACGTGCATATCACATGTGCATGTTGCACCTGCGCTTATGATGACCACATGTGCAAGTGCACTTTTGATGGGTACTTCTCACGGGATCCTGTACAAAATTCCGAAAAAGAAAATCCCAAATTGGACAAATTTCAGAATTAGACAAGATCTCAAATAGGAGAAAATCGTGAATGGAAAAAAATCCAGAATTGGACGAAATCCAGAACCGAAAAAATCTTTAATTGGACAAAATCCAGAATGGGCAAAATCCCTAATTGGACAAAATCCTAAACAAACAAAATTCCGAATAGACAAAATCTCGAAAGTGAAAAAATTTCGAATGGAAAAAATCCCGAATCGGACAAAAACCGAACGGACAAAATCCCAAAGTGGACAAAATCCAGAACGGACAAAATCCCGAATCCGACAAAATTTGGTATTGGACAAAATCCCAAACGAAAAACATCCAGAATTGAACCAACTTCAAAAATAGACAAATGTACTCACTGTTTACTTATAAGCACCAATAAATTTCAAAAATTTGTCAACAAGACTGCATGTGGTTCATTTGCTTGTGTATATAATTTGCCAACAAGACTCCATGTCGTTCATTTGCGACCTAGAAAAACAGCACATTATAGAAAAAATAGCGAGGTCAAGTCAAAAAATTTTGGTTTTTGAGGAGTCAATTAGGTGCCAAGCAATTTGTCTGTAGCAAAAGCCGCGCACTTACCACGTTTGCCGTCAACTTCGTCAGTTTGCAGAAAAAGAAACTAGGTTAATACAGTTTTTAGAATAAATCAAAGAGCTTTGTATCAAACTGTCCTGCACTCATCTTGAATTCATGTTTTTCAGCTGTTTTTGTTTATGTTATAGAAACAAAAAAGTTTACTGTGCCTCACTCAACTGCAGCATTAAAACATGTAATGACCACAGCGCATAATAATTGAACTAGAATGTAATTTTCTAAACTTGATTACTTTTTTGCTGCTTTTTGTTTAAGTTAAAGGGAAACCTTTTAGTTACGGCAAAAAACATTTAATATTTGATTTTGTAAACATTCATAACAAATTTTGTTCTTGACAAAAAAGAAAGCAATATTTATTGGAAGCAGCGAAAATTTTATTTTCAGGTAGTTTGTTCATAGGCCAATTTCTTCTTAACCTCTTAATTGCTTAACTTTTTTGTCAAGAACAAATCTCGCTGATTTATTCTACGTACTGTATTAACGTAGTTTCTTTTTCTGCAAACTGAAAGAGTTGACCGCAAGCGTGATCAGTGCGAGGCTTTCGCTACGGGACAAACTGCTGGGCACCTAATTAACTTCACTATAGTGCAAAATTTTTGACTTGTGCACACTATTTTTGTACAGTATATGTGCTGGTTTTCTAGCTTGCCCCGACACTAGCGAATAAACGACATGCAATTTTGTTGGCAAGTATTTAGATTCGGTAGTGCTTATAAGCCAGTAGTGAGCTCACTATTAATCCTGACTCTGTCTCTTTCTGAAGTTGGGTCAATTTTGTCCGTTCTGGATTTTTTTTCGTTCTGAACTTTATCCAATTCGGGATTTTGTCCATTTGGGATTTTGTCCAATTCAGGGTTTTGACCGTTCTGGATTTTGTACTTCAGGATTTTGTCCATTCTGGATTTTGTCCAATTCGGGATCTTGTCTGCGCTGGTTTTTGTCCAATTCAGGGTTTTGTTCGTTCTGGATTTTGTACTTCGGGATTTTGTCTAATTCGGGATTTTGTTTTTCGGGATTTTGTTCGTAAACGTTTCTCACGTGCATAGTGGATGTCATTAATGCACTAGTACACATCCTTAGTTTACTAGTGGGCGTGCACGTCATTATTGCACTAGTGCATATCATTAGCACACTAGCATTAGCATGCAGCATTAATGCAACGACATGTCATTTAGTGCGCTGGAGCACACCATTAATGCACGTCAATACCTAGTGCACTAGCACGTATCATTAGTGCAAGTGCATGCCATTTGTGCACAAGTGCACGTCAATAGTGCACTAGCGCATTTTATTAGTGCACATCATTATTGCACGTCATTAGCGCACTAGCGCGCATCATTAGTGCACGTGCACATCATTTGTGCAATGTGCATGTCAAAGTCCAGTAGCGCACATTATTAGTGCATGTGCACATGTGTAGATGAAAAGTGCAAATGTGCATCTAAAAAGTGCACATGTGCATTAGAGACGTGCACATGTGCACTAAATGTGCTCAGAAATTGATTTAAACTCTGTAGTTGTTGTCTGAGGTAGAAGGCACGCAATCTAGAATCATTAGTGCACGCGATTTAGAAATATAAACCTGTACACTTTGTTTTTTTCAATTTTTTAATGTATTCGTAGTTCTTTGCAAAAAAAAATTAAATCACAATTATAACCTTTTTGAAGTTAGTTAAGTTAGTGGTAGTTATCAACTAAAATCCACAAACTTTTGTGGAAGTCTTCATACAAGAACTTCGATGAGTTTTTTCAAAAATGGCCGCCCATGCACTTGGACCTTTCTGGCAGGATCCAAGTTGAGTAGAATTACTGGTTGCCGTTGTTTTAGAATATTATTTATCTTCCTGTCACTGGACAGCGTGTATTGGTTGATTTGAGCACTTTTCATTACAATGATTGCTTCGAGCAATCCGTACCTGCTTAGAAGTTTCTAGTGGTCAAATGTTGTTATGGATTTTTTTAAATTAATATTCACTAAATTTGCTGATTGTTCGAAGCCACCAAGCAGAAATAATCATCGTAAAGCGTCTTATCGAAGGATGTTACAACGTGACCTGGGTGGGGGTTGAACTTAAATCACGAGATCAGCAGGGCTATCGTAAAAACGACTCCTTTATTCTTTCGGCCACGCTGCGATGGTTCGTATCAACTGACAAAATTCAACGAAATGCATTTTTATTTTGTTTTATTGATAAAAAAATAAAAATAAAAGCCTAACACACCAGCCTTGCAAAAAAAAACAATGTAATTGAAAGGAAAAACATCGATATAACACTTTAAAAAACATTAGATTAGCTTATAACCATAGGTGGGCACAAATCCGTTAATCGTTGATTCGTTATTAACGAAGCTAACTTTTTCATTAACTCGTTAATTAGTTAAAACGGTTTTTTATGTTAACGGACGAAATTAACTTCCGTTAAGTTTTGTTAACATCCGTTAAGGTTTCTATCGTTAATATCTTACACCATTCATTCATCGCACCAGTAAAAACTAGTTTGCACTGGTAACACTAGTTGTATATTAGCACGAGTTTTATACAAGAAAAAGCAAAGAAAGGAGCTTTTCTAACCTATTTTTATCTTGAAATTATATGAGATTGAAAAAATGTAACTTCCAAAACACAGAAAGACCACCATAGCAATAAACTTTTCCTTACAATCAATACGTGGTCTAGAAGTGAGTGAATAATAAGAAATTTAAATTACACGCAAAATATTTACGAATTAGCGGACTTTATTGACTTCCGTTAATTAAAGCTGAAAATAAGGAATTGACATTAATGGAGGTATAAAGTTTGTTAACGGACTAGTGGTTAACGAAGCTGACGTTTTGTATTGACTTGCCCACCTGTGTTTATGGCAATGAATACTTTTTTTGGAATTCTGCTCAAGAAATGTCACTCTAATGCAACAACCTCGCAACGTGATGACAACCAAATGAATGCATTCAAAGGAGCAAACAGTGCTCATCGTTGTCGACTAGTTTGTTGAGAAATCACAACTAGCTTCGTTGGTGCTGTAACACAAATTACATTTAAAACATTCAATAAGTTTTAAACCTGATAACAAAGCTGAATTTGCGTTTCTTTAATTTTATTTTTTATAATGGAAAAATTTTATTTTTTATAAAGCTTCCGAAGGAGATTAATTTTTCTATGCAGACCAAACATTTGAGGTTGGCTTGTAGCTCTGTTGTCATTACGAAATCGTCCACCAAAAACATACATTTGTAAAATTGTAAATTTGTAAAATGACGGCAAATAAGTTAACTATTTTCTTCTACTCCTGAAATGCACTATAAATGTTACAATGAGCTGAAATTGCGGTTAAATACTCCCAAGAAGAGATTGAATTGTCTACAATTTAACACAGTTCTATAGCTTGACTATAACTTACACAATGAGCACATTTCTAGAACTTTTGTGACACACCTCGTATACTTAAGTATACATCTGGTTTAATCCTAATTTGTAGCCTACTTACCAAAATGCTGAAAGCAAAATCTACAAAAATATCAAGAAGCAATAATTTTGAATTTTGTTCTATATGAACTGAAAAAATCATTATATTTTAAAAACATTTTCTTTACGTTTGTAGTTAAATTACAAATGATGTACATTTCTCTAAATTTAATTTAAACTTGTATACCGTAATCCAGGCTGAAAGATAGTAAACTCTAAGACGTTTAACAGCTAGACGTTATTAAATGGTAGATGGTTTGCTTGAAAATTATCGCCTCTCCAACATCGAAGCTGCAATTGACAACTTCAAATCTTCATGATGTTAACTGCATTGCATAATTCCAGATAAATTCACATTGTTAGGAAAATCACATGCAATAAAGATAATTAGTAGAGAGATTTTGAGAGATTTCTAAAATTTTTGTCATTGTGGTGAGTGCAAAGTTTTTTGTATATGGCTAAAATCTGGCATCGTGGTGTCATAAAGTACTTACAAAAAAGGTTTGACCTCTACGTAGATCCATGCTTACATGATCGATACTTAGGGAGATGATGCTCCAGATTTTTCGACTATCAAAAGTGGGCTGCAGAGTTCAAAAGAGGACAAAAGATCCTTGAAGATAGCTCAAGGTCGGTACGGCCAACAACCGGCACCACTCCAGAAATTACTGACCGTGTTCACCAATTAGTGATGGGTGACAAACATTGACCAAATAGTTCACTAAGTAGTGATAGCAAGGTAACGGCTTCCGTAGTCTGGGGTTCAAAGGGTATTTAGATTATCGATTACCTTTGGGAAGACTGCACTATCAACGGAGAGTACTACGCCAACTTATTGAGGCAGTTGCGAAGAGAAATCAAATCAAATCGGTCTGGAATGCTGACAAAAGGTGTTTTGTTTCAAAAAAACAATGCGCCTGCGCACAAGTCTTTGGTTGCAATGTCTGCTATTTGTGATTGCGGGTTTGAATCAGTTGACCATTCCCCTTATTCTTTTGATTTGGCTGATTATCTTTTCCCCAACATGGAAAAAAATTTGAGTGGAAAACGGTTGCAAGCAGATGATGACTTCACACCTGCTGTGGAGGATTAATTTGAGGGTCAGAAAGAATCATTTTTTAAAAGTGGAATTCAAATGTTAAAACACCGTTAGAAGACGCGTGTGGACCTCAAAGAAGATTAGGTTGAACAATAACCCTTGTGGGATCATATTAAGCACTTTTGACAAAACTGTCACCAATGGAAAAATGATTCATTACTGAAAAAATTTCAACACGGAAAAATGATGCATGAAATTCATAAAAGATTGCAATGTTAGATCCAGACACTGACTTTGTTAAGGTATTGAATACTACAGTATTAAAGATGTTACGCTTATTCATGCTCCCTTAAAAAAGTTATCGCGCAAGAAAAGGAAAACAAAATCTAAACCATGGCTTACTAAAGAGGTAATTAAATTAGTATCAACACAAAATAAAATGTTTCATAATTTTTCTCCGAAAAAATTTTGCACATGATTGCAGAGTACAAGACATACTTAAACAACTCTATTTAAGTTAAAAGAAATTGCAAAAAGAAAATACTGTCATAACCAGTTCACATAATCATAAAAACAAACTGTGAAAGCACTGGAAGATATGATGAATGAAATAATATCTAACAAATAAAAGCAGCGAGAAAGAATTACTTCTATCACTGACCTTGCTAAAGGTGTTATTTTTAATAAATCAACTATTTGTAACTTATTAAATAATTAAAATACTTTCTGAATTTTGGGCGCGTATGGATACAAAAATATAGCATACAAATAAAACATTTCATATTCTTAATTTTGCTAATTCTTTTGCTTATGACGTTTATTTTCAACTTAATCAGTTAAATTTTAGGAAGGCTAACGGACCTGAAAACACACCGAATAAATTTTTTAAATGTCTTAGCATCAGTTTATTGGCACCATATTTGGCTGATATATTTGTTCTATGAGACAGAAAAATATTCTGATACATTAAAACAAGCCAAAGTCATTCCTATTCACAAGTCTGAAATAAAAGATGTTGCTAGCAACTATTGACCAATATCAAATTTGTCACGAGTATCAAAGAGTCTTTGAAAAAACACTGTTTGTTTGCCTTAACTTTTTTATTTTACTAAGCACAATATCATTATTAAACAATAATATGAATTTCTTTTCGGATATTTTACCGAAATGGCTCTAACAAATTTAACTGAAAGATTAAAAAAAAGTTTGATGAATGGTATTTCACTAGCTGCGTTTTTTTTCGATTTATCAAAAACTTTTGATACTGTCCATCATAAAATACTGCTGAAAAAGTTGCAAGCTAATGATATCCGAGGTATTTGCATAGTCTTGAAGGCAATTATCTATCAAAACGCTCCCAATTTATTCAGTGTGATGAAACACCATCACACACTAATAAACTTGTATGTAATTTGTACCACAAGTTTGGGTTCACTGTACTGTTTTTATTGTACGTTGATCATTTACCTTTCTACACGACCTTTCGTGTAAATCTTTTCACTAATGGCACAATGCTGATACTCAAAAGTAAAAATGTTGACCAATTACAATAACAATGAGAAACTGTGCATTAGTAATGACAAGATAAAACTTAGTAGGCTATCTATAAACTACTTGAAAAAACATAGATTTTGATTGCTCTGAAAAGAAAAAAATCTTGATCAAATAAAATTAATAGTCGAAATTGGTGAGCATGTAATCACAGAAAAAAAAGCAGTGAAAGTATCTAGAAATAACCCTTGATCCATCAGGACATGAACTGGAACTTACACATTGTCCATATTATCAAAAAACTTGCTGATGTAGCAAGGATTTTATGTACCACATGACATTATCTAAGTGCATTTGACATTATTTAAGTTAACAAACCTTAGTAAATCTTTGATATTGCTTGACATACTACAACTTGAAATATGGTATATTAGCACCAGAGGTGGAGTCGAGGACACAAGGCTCGAGGCCAAGGCCAAGGACACAAAAAATCCGAGGCCAAGGCCAAGGACAGCCTTTCCGAGGACAGACACTCTCGAGGCCAAAGACAGGAATGCTCGAGGCCAAGGTCAAGGACACAAGCGCAAGTGCTCTCCAAAAAAAACAAAAACAAAACAAAAACAAACAAAAACAAAAAAACAAAAAACAAAAATTCAGGCGATCTCCACAAAAAAACGTTTTCCAAAAAATTTTTCAAGCGCTCCACAAAATTTTAACAATTCAAAAAATAGTGCTGTCCTCGAGCCGAGGACAGGCAAATTTTCGATGACTTGAGGCCTCGAGGTCAAGACCAAGGACTTGACCTTCGCGGCCAAGGACTTTAAAATGTGTCCTCGAGGACTCCACCTCTGATTAGCACAGGATAATGCAAATTTAACACCTTGCGACAAAAACTCCAAGTTATGCAAACTAGAATTAATCATCAGAATTATCGACTGCAAGTGGCTGAGAAATCATGTTAAAATGAATAATCTTTGCAAACCGTTAAGGATTTTGCAAATAAAGAATAAACTTGAACTTGAAATGAGCAAATTTATGTACTCTTTTTATCATCAAATTCTTTCTGAAAACTTTTATTACTTTTTTTTTGTGTAAGTAACTATCATAATTATTATCCCAGATCGGTAACCAAAAAATAGTTTTCAAGGTAAGAACGAAAACACACCAAAGGCAAACTGCAGTTTATTGTTTATATGCTGGAGCGAAAATAACGAATAACATTTCACCAAATTTGAAGCTTTTGTCCAAGTATTGTAAACTTTTAGAAAACAACTGGAAAAGCAGATATATAGTAATACTAGGTTTTTTGTTATATTTGAAAAGCCTTGTATTGGTATATGCTCTGTTAACTTTTGTGTTGTGATATTGTCGTTTTTGAGTCAAAGTTTTAATTAACGAGCAGTTTGGCATAGATGACCACAAAATGGTCTTTCGATGTCCAGTTTATATTGCATGGTTGTTTATAATTAATTGTATGACTACAATTTATGTTTTTGTACTGTTTATTGATGGTGGCTGTGTTGTACAAGCAAATAAAATCAATTAAATCAAATCGCATGAGCCGTTGGCCGAGAAAATCTTCGCAATTTCCTATCCCAATTCTAGATTTTCTCGCGTGTGCACTAGTTTTTATCATTCGCGTTCTGTGCTTTTGAGAAGAAATAAATAAATTGAACTTGAATTTTTAATTTAATTTTTAATGTGAGATAATGTTTTGGTGACGTTTACATTTTTAAGGTATCATTACCAGAGGTTCACAGAATCCAGATTCCCAAACTAAATTCTATCGAGTTGAACACAGCGTCGATAATACAGAGTGGACTGATTATAAGGAAACAGACAAAAAAAAGGTAAAATCGTTTAAGGAGTGACCATTTCTCACGTACTCACAAACAAAAATTAAGACAATGTCTGCATCGTTTCCATCATCAAGTCACACTGTATTAGTTCAACAAGTATTTACCACTTTTCTTCCGTTAATTTCTCGTTTTCTGCGTCAAGTGCAGACCTCATCAGCTAACGATGCTATATCTAATCTGCTTTGTTATCCATTCATAGCTTAATGTTCGAAAAAAACAGTTTCATTTTTCATTGACCCAAAAAGCGGTAAGTTTATCCAATCTATCAGAAATCCTTTCTAGAGGCTAAAAAGCTTGTATCATAGCTCTAAAAATTGGATTATAACAGCCGTTTTTTGCTAAAAGTTAGCCAATATACTGACCTTATCTGCTCTAGTTGCTAAGTCCTAGTTAGAAAGTTTGATCCTGTTGCTTTTATAATAAGGTCACTCCAAAGTTCAGGAAACTGATCTCAATTAAGTACAATATTTCAAAGTTTAAATTAAATAACAACGAACTCACACAAGGCAAAATATTGCTTTTATTTTTGTCTTAGCGTTTGTACTGCACAAAATGCAGTGCAATCTGCTCTGCTGATTTGTAATAAAGAAGCTATTGCCGTAGCCTACAGTAAAGAAGCAACACAATTTTGGATATTTAAGCATTGTTTCAGTATTCCGGGAGTTAAACGTTATCTCAGCGACACAAAAAATACCCCCGGTCTTGAATTAGCTGTTATTTGCGCCAGTGCTCAAATCAAACGCCAGTGCTAAAATCAAGCGCTTAGCGTAACTCAAGCGTATTACAGACGGGGATCTGTGGACCAAGCTCCCTGCATCAAGGCAATTTTTTGTAATTTTTTGGAAAAAATATCTATTTTAATGCCATTTGGATCACATTTTACACGTTTTTAGAGCCATTTGAAAGCCGATTAAAAAAGTTTCAATTGATCAGTCCTCCCCTTGCGTACAGGTAATCAAAAAAACACGTCTAAAACCTAGCACTTTGGGTTAAATCTTGAAAGTACCTGTAACTTGGCCAAGGGGGTAGGGGCGAAGCAAGGTGCATTGCCTACTGCAATACTATATTTTCAGCAGTAAATAATAATATATCACTCGAAGATTTGGCTCGGAGAATTTTGTTTTGCCATGAAACTAATCAGTTTTGGAAGTAACTGTACATGTACGACTAGGGGGCGCAGGCCTCCTTGATTCGAGTTTGATAATTTGTTCAACACAAGCTTTATTTCCCATAGCTATTTTTTTCAAAAGTATTTTGTCGGGTAAAAACTGGCAATGTGGAAGCGGATTGTTATTTAAAGTTGGTGCAATAGATAGCTACTAATCACGTTATTGCATTAAGTTCATAAAAAGATTTGATGAAGATTTCGGGTTATAATTTTTAAAACAAAAATCATGAATTTCTTTCGGGTTATACGTTATTCTCGTATATTTAAATTGGTAGGCAAAATTTTGTATGGATGGGATCCGGACCCGTTGGTTGTCATTAGTGTTAATTACCGGTGCACGATTGTACTGTAGTACACAAAAATATTAAAAGAAATTCAAAATAAAGGAACAATTAGCTTTGTTCCCTGTATTTTAATCATTAGTAGCATTTCAACTGAGGAGGGCCGGCTCTCTGGGTCCCCTGGCTACACCTATGAGACGCTCAATTCACTCGACCACTGATCAGTTAGTTAAACACTGGTTAGATGTTCTATGGCATTGGGATTGAGGGGGAACATGGAGTCTAACTGTATTCATTTGAACTGGAGAAAAAAAAATGGCGTTGCAGCTATAACTTTATGAAGCTGCTATGACTGGTTATCTGTTTTTAGATTTTTGCTGGAAACAACGATGTTTATTCAGTTGTGACAAACAATTTCGTTAAGCCTGTTATCATAGCTCAACATATTCGAATTTATCCGATTATATCGAAAGAAAGTTGCCTACGTACTTGTGGACTGAAGATAGCACTTACAGGCTGTGACGGTCCGAGAGGTACAAGATTAGACTACCGTAAAATCTGTAAAATCTTAGTAAGGTTAGCATTACTTAAAGTGCTGTTCATAATTCAGAGACCACCCCATAAAAAAGTTCAGTTTTGAAGTTTAGAGTCAACTTTAGACCTCCCCCTCCAGAGACGAACTCGACCAATTGGCCGGTTCAAAACTTGGGCCAGTCAAATCGGACACAGTGTTGCCCACGGCTTGCCACCGCTGCGACATTTCTACGAAAAGAGCTGTGTTGCCGGGGCGCAATGACGCGGAGATGGGCCCCGCCAACTCGTTACACGCTCAGCGTATTACAGCGAGTATAATGAAAGATTTGGTTTTGATGTAGAGTCAACTTTACGTTGCTAAATGTCTAGTTTCATTTTAACTTAAGTTTAATTTTTTTCAGAAATAATGTTGTCAAAAATGCAGCCCATAATATGAGACCATGCAAGAAATTTCTTTTTATGTTTTATAATGCCAAAATGCAAAACAATTTCAAACGCAATTTGAAAGAAATACTATGAAATAATTGACAAACAAGTAGTGCATCTTGAAGAGTTGAGACCCACGTCGCGATCATGCATCATTTTTATTTGTGACGTCTCAATCAAACCATTTGTAAGGATTTTAGGCATTTTTTTTGTTTAATTAACTTCATTGGGTTCATGTAAGTTGATGCAAAAACCAGATAAGAGTTAATTTGTTACTATAAAGAAGTAAAACGTTAAATTGTTGAAAATAAATTTCCATAAAAGATGAGGCACCTAAGCAGAGAATGTTTTAGAAGTGGTAAGACGGTGAGTGGTTTGGAGCAGTGGCTTTCAACCGGGGTTCTGCGGAACCCTAAGGTTCCGCCAGTACAGTCCAAGGGCTCCGCGACGTTATGAGTAAATTTTTAGTGACTAACGTACAGCTTTTTTTTTAATCTGAGAATTTTGAATATTTTAAGTTGTATCAAAATTTATCGCGACAAGGCAACGCTTAAAGGCAACCTAAACTAGATAAAGTTTTTTAAGTTTTCTATGTCCGCACAGATGATTTTCATGTTATAATACTTCGAAAAATTGTCAATTTCAAAAAATAAGCATGCTTTGCTGGTAGGCTAATACGTTAAGTCAAAACTTTAGCATGAAAACAGTAGGTTCTAAAAATGAATTTGATTGTCTCGTTTTTTGAATTAACTAATTGGTTTGTGCATGGCAAATAAATTAATGTGCTGGGGTTCCTAAACCTTTGAATGTTTCATTGGGGTTCCAGTCCACCAAAAAGGTTTAAACCATTGGTCTGGAGAGTCAAAGTTGCAGCCTCAATTTTGGGGGAATGCGATGAAACCTTGGTATAATGAAAAAATAATTTGGTTGGTATTTTATTATCTAGCATAAAAATTATTCAGAAAGGTGGACCGGAGTGCTAGCAGTTTTTAGCTATTCATATCCTAATGGCATTTGCGGCCAAGCAATAGTGTATCTCCATATCATAATTGACTGCAGTTGCTGACGTGTCTTCTTCATGAGGTGTTTTCTACAATTTTAACACTATCAAAATGATTGCTTTCGATGCCTGAGATAAAAATCTACTCAACACAATTGATTATAACACGTTACTAGTGTTTATCTATTCTTGGTTTCATACAATCTGCTTATACGTACTGGTGTTAACTGTGGTGGCGTTTAAGCTTAGCATTGCCAATAACCATTTTACTTCACAATTTTCTTTACAATTTAAAAGCAGAATAATAAACACTATTGATTCATTTTTAAACCAATGGCCAAAATATTCAAAATCTTTTCTTTATAAGACAACGGTATCCTGAACAAAAATTTTTTTTTGATTATACCTTGGATTTATCGTTTTTTTTTTTCCAAAATCAAGCTTGGTACTTAAACTTTTTAGATCCCATTCCACCTTACCGTTTTGGTCACAAATATTCTTTAAAATGTATTTCCAACATTTTGGTTCATATTAACAAAGTAACACTTATTTGGTTTCTGAATTAACAAGCGTGAACCCAATCTTAATGATTACATAGAAAAAAGCTAAAACACTTACAAACTGCTAAATTGCGACGTCACGAATAAAAAATAATGCATGATCGCGATGTGGGACCTCAAAACATTTAGCCCACATTGCTTGTTTGGCAATTATTTGAAACTATTTCCAACAAATTACGTAAAAATTGTTTTGCATTTTGATATCATAAAACATAAAGAGATTTCTTGCTCGACGTCATATTATTAGCTGCGTTTTTGGCAAAATTATTTTTGAAAAAAACTAAACTTGAGTTAATATAAAACTGACATCTAGCCCTTTTTGGTAATGTATAACATGGACTTATTTTTCAGTAATATGTGTAACGCAAAGTTGACTCTGAACTCTCAAACTGAATGTTTTCATAGGATGGTCTCTGAATTATGAACAGCACCGGAATTAGGACAAACTCGCTGTATTACGTCGAAACTCGTAACAAGCTGGCTGCGGGGCCCA
The DNA here is from genome assembly GCA_963965965.1 of Trididemnum nubilum. NCBI lineage: Eukaryota > Metazoa > Chordata > Ascidiacea > Aplousobranchia > Didemnidae > Trididemnum > Trididemnum nubilum. The sequence continues at coordinate 29,042,084 of OZ014486.1, forward strand.
TTCCCGTGTTATTGCATCCGGACGACACAGCTTCTATCAAAGATATTGCAGCGGTGGCGAGCCTTTGGCAATTTTGTGCCCAATTTGACCCCCTCGAGATGTGAACCTCAGATCTCCCGTTCCAGAGACCTGCGCATTACTCAAGCTTTAACGCGGTTGTCTCTGGAGCGGGAGGTCTGAGGTTCATATCTCAGGCCGGTCAAATTGGACGCAGTGTTGCCAACGGCTCGTCACCGCTGCGACATTTCTTTAAAAGGAGCTGTGTTGCCCGGGCGCAATGACGCGGAGGTAGGCCTCGCAAACTCCTTACACGCTCAATTTGGCGTAATACAGCAAGTAAAGGAAAGATTTAATTTCATAACTAACGCAAAGCTTGCTGTCCATTTTTTCGCTATCGCCGTCAGTTAGTGTTTGTGTTCAGAAGCGTGGACGACCACAAGGTTTCAGCTGTTTCAATTGCAGGCATCAAGGTTTACAACATTTTCTGATACAAGATTAAAACTATAATTATCTTTCAACCATTTTCAATTCAATTTTTTGTAAGTGCAAAGTAGCATCATGTTTTTACCATCTTGCTATTCAGCTTGAGGTTTTTTCTCGTTATCTGCGTCGAATTTGGTTATATTACAGCTTTCGTGTTATTTTAAAGTCCTTTTTCTATTGCATGTCTAAAGAATTTATCTTTTCTGAAGCGAATTCTATTCTACGAGATTCTTGTTCAGCACTTGTGAGTGATCATCGGTGACACTCTTTGTGTTAGGGATGCTTTACATGCCGTTGAGAAACCACATTTTTGCTAATGTCAAATAAATTTTTTTCAAATTTGTGACTAATTGTCCATGTTTTGCTGGAATATGTCAGTATTAAAATAGTATTGTTGTTACATACTTTTTTCAAAAGTGTTGTTGATACATACTTTTTTCAAAAACCAAACGTTGTTTTCTGCAAATTTTGCCAAGTTGCATAAAAATTGCCTTTGTTTGCGCAATTCTTGTTTTGCTTTAGGCTTCGATCTACTACGAAATGGTATGGTTATTCCCAAATTGTTGAATTTTGCTGCTTGTGTCAAACTGGTATTTTTGAAAGCAAAGTTTCGTAGCTGTGACGGCAGAGTTTCTAGAACTACCATTTTTATGCTATTATTATTATGTAGCCAAATCAAAAATGCATTGTCCTGAACACTTTATTGCAGTCCCTGATGTCAGCTGTGTTAGCGTGGTTAAGGACCATTCCATAGGTAGATGGAAACCCATGTTGAAAAAAAAGGAAAGACTGCGCGAAAGCAAAGCAATCTGTAGGTTGTGCGTCTTTACGACTGAAGTCTTTACGTCTTCTTAACCTTAACCCTATTTTACACGGAGTATTTGACCAACAAAAGTTGTAAGTCGGGCCGGGCTTTTTTGGTCAGGTTCGGGCCTGAAGTTGGACAAAAATTTCGGACGTGCTTTTTGTTTTAGGTGCACAAAAATATAATCAAAATAACTTGGCAACATTGCTGAATTTTTCAGATCTAACATAACTTTCGGGTTTTTTCGGGCATGATTTGGGCTTCGAATTAGTTTTCGGGTTCGGGCTGGGTTCGGTTTTTGTCTACCGTGAAATCAGCAATTATGCACAAATATCTTATTTTGGAATCTGCAGAAAAGCAGAAATCCCAAGCAATGTCAAAAAATTATCAACGTCATCGTTTCTGATCCTAAAAAGAACTGCGTGTCAGGTTAAGAGATTGAAAAGTGAATTATTGGTGTCACTTTGCGTCAGCACTCTTTTAGTTGAAATATCCACCCGATGTCGCTAGACAACAGTGAGCAAACCGATGGAACAAAATGGAAGCTTTTGCAAAATACGTTTAAAAGCTGAAAGATCGCGTAATTGGCTTTAATCTTTAAAGCACTTGGCTAGCAAGGGACCTTTAGCTCTTTTAGTCTACCCTGTTTGTGTCACCGATTAAAGCATATTCTATGTTTTCATAGATCTTCAGTAAAAAACAAAATGTTTAGTTTGCTGCTTAGAAACCGCAGTTGCGAGTAATGCAAAGATACAATGAAGATTCTACACCTATAACTGCTGTTCTGTGGCCCACTGCAGTTGCTAAACAAGCTATTAACATTACTTTACCACTAGTCAAAGTTTGTTTTAACTTACTATAAAACCTTCAACTTTAAAGATAACTCTGCACTATTCCGTGTAACATCTAGTCTTTACTGGGTATGAAATCGTATAGCCTGCGTCGAGCGTATCCATTGTTTATCGCAACCGAAATTTCACTATGCCTGAAGTGGCGACTTAAATAAAGTATACGGCATATGCTTGCAATATTACTCCCAGATTAGGGTGAATCTTAAACGGTTTGTGATTGCTTCGACTGCAAAGAAAAATTTGAAATTCCTGAGTATGTTTGCAGAAAAAAAATCTCGACGTTTGAATGTAATTTTGTTGTGGCTTTCATGTTCAAGCAGTGGATTTGTTTTGCTTTTTTTTGCAAAAGTGTTTTTTGACTTAGTAGTTTGTTTTTTTTACATACACATCGGTGACTTTTTTCACTAAATTTCCGTCTGTATCTTTTTAGTGTCAAGCTCTGTTCTGCTCAGAAGTTTATGATCGGGTAGGATGTATGCCTATTCTTTATTCGATATCCATGGATACATAAAATACACATAGTTAAACATGCTTCTGTCAGCAATATTGTAGGTTTAACGAGGGCGTACGCAGGGGGGTTTTGGGGTTCAACACCCCCCCCCCCCCCCCCCCCATTGGTCTGTCGACTAAAATGCACAGTAAAGAAAATATCACGTTTTTAGCACTTCTAAACCAGTTTTTTTTGCAATGACACGGATTCCAACATGATTTAAAGCAACTTTTGAAGCATTTAGAGTTTCTTAGTGGGGGTTAATTTGTCAAAGATGTGGCTTATAAATCAATAACAACGTCAAAAAATTGTCAAAATTAGCAAATTTAACCGCTAAAAATGCTTAACATTGGCTTCATCAAAAATATGGAGATGGGGTTTCAATATTAGTTAATTATTAATCCACTCAAATCTCGTTCCATTCGCCCCCCTCCACCCCCCTTTCTCCAACTGTTTCACTCTATAAGCTACAGAATATAAATGCTTGTAAGTTTTTTCAAATTATGATTTTATGATTTACCGGCTTGTAAATTAGAGGACTGAAATGTTACCATTAGCCACCGCCCACATAGCTCACTTATGGGCAAAGGCGTACACAGGGGGATGGGGGTTGAAACCATCCTCCCTATTGATCCGACGTATATCATTCAAAATATCGCCTTATTGCTCAAAACAAACAAGCTCCTTCTTTACTCTCATATTAATACGAAATATTTAATTATAGTAAATAGTTTTTTTGTTATTTAATGCAACACTGTAAGCGACTAAGTGTAATACTGAAACTCTGAAATGTCGTGTTACGAGTCAGAGTAACTTTAAGTAGCGTTGGCGGGGGGGGGGGGTTTATAAACCCCCCATTGGCCTTTCAATCAAAATGCAGAAGAAAAAAACACTAACACATTTTTAGCACTTCTGAGACTGTTTTTTGCGCTGGAATGAACTAAAAAGTGATTTAAGACATCTTTTGAAACGTTCTCAAAAATAAGACCCACAAATCAATGAAAACTTTGAAAAATGGTCAAAAACAAGCAATCAAATTTGATCGCTATTGTAAAAATGCTAAACATAGGTTTCATCAGCGAACATATTATAAACTTAGGAATAGGGGCGGGCTACTTAGTGTAAGCTAATTACCAATCACTTGCCTCAAAATTTTTTCCGTTAGCCCCCCCCCACCCCCAATTATTTTTCTCTATAAAATATAGACTTACGCATGAGATTACTCTGTGTGAGTTTTCTTGAACTATTCGATTTTATAATTTACCAGCATGTAAACAAGAGAGCTAAAATTTTACCATTAGCCACCTTCCACATATCTCATTTATGCAAACAGTTTAATCAGGTTTGCACAACCAATTTCTATGCCACGTTTTAAAAGCATTATTTTTTATCAATATAGCCTTAAATTAAGTTATTTTTGAAAAAAAAGGTAAAATTTTCAAGCGCTGGAGGCTCCGCCCCCAAACCCCCGTGCCTCCGGCGGCTGGGGGCTCCGCCCCCAGATCCCCCAAAACAGCCCCCTCAATTGCGAATTTCTGGATCACTTTGCCCCTGTTTATAATCATATAGGTTTTCGTAGCTTTTGTTTTGAACAATTTTTTCTTCATCGTTCAGTTGCAAACCTTATGATGTTAACTATAGATGTATGCTTAATGCTTAATTGTTTTTTGTTTGAAAAGTTTTATTTGCATTACGCACTGTGTGACTTGACTCCATCTTGTTACATTACGCTATATATGTGCCAAAGTATAGATCGCGAAAAAAATTTTGATGTCACTTTTGAAACCCCCCCCATTGAAAAATCTTGCGTACGCCACTGAGGTTTAACAAATAAAAAAATCTCAATAGCTTAGTAAAAATCTTACTATATCGAATTACAGTGCTAAACCAGCAGTATCTTAAATGATTAACAACAATTTGTCCGTTAAAGCTTCCACCATCAGTATAGTACTATAAATGCATATATCTTAGCTTAAGCGTAAATTCCAAATGCATACTAAGCTATTGTCTAAAGTCTATCACATATTGTTTATTTACTTAAGACACTTTGCGCTATATTGGTCCCAGATTTATTCTTTTACCTTAATAACGACAATTCTAAACTTGTGTCTCGAACAAATGATTATTTGTATTTTTAATTCTTTGCGTTTTAAATATCTGCAAAAAAACTGTTTTAGCTCACAATAAAAGTAAATGTATTTGGTGGGTTTCCGGGGAAAGGTGTCACTTCAAAACCATGTCAAAATATGTATTTTTTGAAAACCTACTGATATCAGAAACAATTAGCTCTCTAATCAATGATTTGAAATTTGATTTAGGAGTGGTCCAATTTAGACTTTTTTCCGAAGGAGTATGTCGAAATATTTTTTTCCTAATAATTTTTTCTAAGCTATGTCAAAATATTTTTTTCTTAAATATTTATAGTAAAAGCAGTAAGCTTCCTAGCTTTTAAACGTTCGAAAAATTGACTTTTGGGGGTTCTTTGGAGAAATTTCCAGGAGTGGTACCCCAAAATATGTCAAAACATTTTCCTTCTAAATATCAACTGGTAGCATAAAAATTAGCTTCCTAACTTGAGCCCTTCGAAAAATTTATTTTGGGGATATCTATTTCGGAAGGTTGCCAGGGAAGAAATGGCACCCCCAAATCGTGTCATAGCATTTGCGTCTTTTAAATATTAATTGAGAGAAAAAGAATTACCACTCTAGCTTAAGTTGTGCAGAAAAAGGAGCTTGTTGGAGGTCTATTAAAGGGGTCCCGAGGGGGTGGTACCCCCAAACTATGCAAAACTATTTGTCTGCTAAATATCTACTGACATCAAAAAAAAACTGGCACATTAGGTTAAGCCGTTCAAAAAAGTAATTTTTGGAGGGTTCATTTACGGGGTCCCTGTGGGGGTAGGTGCCACCAAACTATGTCAAATATTTGTCTGTTAGAGATCTACTGATATCAAAAAAACTGGAGCCTTAGCTTACGCCGTTCAAAAATTGATTTTTGAGAAATCTATTTGGGGGCTTCCCAGGAAGGTGGTACCCCCAAATAGGTCAAAATATTTGTCTGTTAAATATCTCCTGATATCAAAATAAACTGAACCCTAGATTAAGCCGTTCAAAAATTTAATTTTTGGAAGGTCCATTTGGGGGTTCCCCGAAGAAATGGTACCCCCAAACTATATCAAAATATTAATCTCCAAAATATCCATTGGTATCAAAAAAAAAACGGCGCCTAAGCTTGAGTTGTTCAAAAAAGTGAAATTTGGGGCCCCATTTGTGGGGGTTTCCAGGGGGGTAGCCCCAAACAATTTCAGGAGACAAAATTGCGTTTGCAGCTCAACAATTTTTCACAAAAATTAGATTTCGATGTTTTGTGCTTTGGGAGACAAAAGCTTTCAAGATTTAGGAAGCAAAAAAAATGAAAAAATCTCATCGTGGCCAAAATTGGATTGATAGGGATAAAAGCAGTATAATCAGAATGACTGGCCTCGCGTTGCGTGTTTTTATGTTTTTACTCGACCATTTTTAAAGTTAACGAATGCGAAGTTTCAGACTTTTACTTATAACTCGAGAACCTTTGGGTCTAGCCGTATAAAATTTTAATAGCAGTTTGAGATTAATAAGTTATATGTTTGTGCCAAATTTTTAGGCAATGAGTCTTGTGACTTTAGTTTTAGAAACCAAAAACCACCTCAAAAGTTTGGTGTAAAAAATTGTCTTATTCAAAAACGGCATAAATACGGCAAAAAATCTTTCACAGGGTTATTATCTGTCTTAAGATATCCTTTCATTCCTACCAATCCACTTTTGGCCACGATGAGTTTTTTCTATTCTTTTTTTTTACGTTCTAAATCTTTTGCGCTTTTCTTCACCTAAACCACAACACATCAGAATCTAATTTTTGTGTAAAGTTGTTAAGCTGCAAGCGCAATTTTGTTCCCTGAAAATTTTGGGGGCCACTTCCCCACAACCTCACAATATGTGGCCCAAAAATTAATGTTTTTGATTGCTCAAGCTAGAACGATTGTTTTTTTTATATCAGTAGATATTTAAGCGACAGATGTTTTGACATAGTTTGGGGGTATACCGCCCCCCAAATGGAACTCCCAAATATAAAATTTTGAACATTTCAAGCTAGGGCTTTAGTTCTTTTTATATCAGCAGATGTTTAAAAGACAATTATTTTGACATGGTTTAAGAGGGCCACCCCTATGAAAACTGCCCAAAATGATACCCCAAAAATCAATTTTTTTATATGTCGTTAACTAGAGAGCTAATTTTTTTCTGATGTTTGAGGAAAATTTAAAAATAGATAACCTGCGGTGCAGTGTGGCGTGAACGTGCTTGTGTTGGATGCGGTGCGGCATGCGGACAAGGTTTGCGGACACAGCGCAGCATGCGGATGCATTGTTTGTTATCCGCGCCATCTCTAAGACACATAATCATGCGAAATATCTTTTTGCTGTTCTTAAGCCGTTTTTGAACAAGATCGCTTTTTATGCCAAACTTTTTGGTGGTTTTGGAGTTCTAAAACCATAGTCACGCGACCAATTGCCTCAAAATTTGGTACAAACATGCAACTCACTAATCTCAAACTGCTGACAAAATTTCATGTAGCTAGATTTAATTGTAGAGTGATTGCGCAACACCGATCAGGCGTTGCAAAACACGTTACTAAGTGTGTTACTGTCTTGGCGTCTTGTGATGCTCATTCATTTTAGATTACTTGCTTTGTCAATACAATATACAATTATACATGGTGTCAGAAGTTAGTCAGGAAACAGCAACGAAGAACAGCTATCAACTGCAAGGAAATTTTGGCTTTGTAGAGTCGGATAAGCTGTGTAAAATTAGCAAGCCATGGCTGCTGCTTTAACGCTGCGACTTCCCAAATCGTTTCACTTTGACAAACCTGAAACGTGGAAAAGTTGGCCGAAACGTTTTGAACGTTATCACACTGCTTTAAAACTGTCTGAAGAGTCAGAAAAGCTTCTAATAAATCATCTAATTTACTACCTAGGAAGCAAAGCTGATGAAAAACTCCCTAATTTTCAACTTGCTGAAACTCGCGCAGCTGAATATGATACTGTTAAGAACAAGTTTGATGCGTACTTTGATGCAACTAAAAACGTAATCTTTGAGCGAGCACAGTTTATACGTCGAGTTTAACAACCAAGCGAATCCGTTCACAATTTTATAACCTGTTTGCATTCCCAAGTCAAGCTATTGTGACTACTGCGCTTTGAAGGATGAAATGGTTAGAGATTGCTTGGTAGTGGGACTGAAAGATCAAACTCTGTCTGAACGTGTGCAAATGGATGCCGAACTTACGCTCAAGAAAGCTGCAGATTTAGCTCGTAGCTAAGAGCGAGTAAAAAAGCAGCTACAAGTACACGGTAGCGACAATCAACGTCATGTCAAAGCAATACGTCAAGAACCTTCACGTAAGACGGTTGGACATTCTGATAATAATAAACCTTGCGGATGGTGTGGTAATTCCGTGTCACACGCTATGTCTAATTGTCTAGCCAAAAAGTCTTGTTGCCTCAATTGTACAAACCTTGGACATTTTAAAAAAGTGTGTCGCATGAAACCCGTCCACAATTTGCAAGAGGAGCAGGTGATGAGGAAACAACATTTTTGGGTGGGGTTAACTATGAACCTGCCGATATGTCTAAGCCAATGATTAATGTTAAGTTAAATGGAGCTTCGATTCAACTCAGAGTTGACGCTGGGGCAGATGCTATCGTAATTTTCTCAAAGATTATGCCCATTTTGATGAAGTCAAAATAATGCTCCAAACGGATAAACAGCTCAGTGGAACTCAACGTGACCGTTAAAAAAGTTGTTAGAAAACTAATAACTAACTTAAAGTATGGTGATAAACAAACTGTACTAGAAGTGTTTGTCATAAATTCACTTTTTCAACCTTTATTGAGCTGGCCCGCAATTAAAGCATTGAATGTTTTGTCAGCCGTGAACAATGCCAAAGAAATGTTCCCGTCAGTTTTTACTGGTATGGGAAATTTGAAAAAACCGTACGAAATTAAGTTAAAGCGAGATGCAAAACCGTTCATGTAGTAGCTTCTAGGCGAGTACCAATTCCTCTTCAGAAAGCCGTGATTACCGAACTGAACCAAATGCAGCGCACAGTTGTGATTTCAAAAGTGATTGAACCTACTGCTTGGTGCACCGGAATGGTACCCGTACCTAAAAAGAACTGCAAAGTAAGAATCTGCGTTGATTTTACTGCTTTAAATCGCAGTGTATGTCGAGAACGATACATTTTGCCCACTGTTACTGAATCCTTAGCTAAGCTATCAGAGGGTAAACTGTTTTCCAAATTGAATGCAAATTCTGGATTCTGGCATGTACCATATGCAAAAGAATCGCATCACCTAACCACGTTCATTTCTACAGTTGGTCGGTTTTGTTTCAACAACTTCTTTTTGGAATTAGCTTATCTCCTGAGCATTTCCAGCGGCAAATGTCAAGAATTCTGGATTCTATTCCTGGAGTTGTTTGCAACACGGACGATATCCTGGTTTACGGAGAAAATCAAGAAACGCACGATCAGCGAGTGCTTCGAGTCCTCGAACGTTTGAAAGAAGGTGGAGTCACATTAAATAAACAAAAATCTGAGTTTTCGAAATCAAGTGTAGAATTTTTGAGACATATTGTGTCCGCTCAAAAAATCCAAGCAGATTCTGTTAAGATCAGTGCAATTGTAAATATGTCACCACCAACTGACATAATGAGCTTAAGAAGATTTTGGGTATGATGAACCAAATTTCTAAACTTCTGCCTAACTTAGCTGAAATCTCAAAACCACTGCGGGAACTGCAATAACAGAACAATGACTGGACTTGGGATTTCCGACAAATGGAATCGTTTTCAAAACTGAATTCGCTTGTGACTAATTTACCTGTGTTAGTGCGTTATGATATTAACAAAGATACTGTTGTTTCTGCTGACGCTTCTTCTTATGGTATTGGAAGTGTTTCATTGCTAAATATAGATGGTAAATTTTACCCACTCGCCTGTGCTTCTCGCTCTCTTAGTCCTACAGAGCAGCGATATGCCCAGATCGCAAAGAAAAGCTTGGCTTTAACGTGGGCATGTAAAAAATTTATAGATTTTTTCATTGGTACTTGTTTTAAAATTTAAACTGATCACAAACCATTAATTTCTATTTTTGGTAACAAGAATTTGAGTGATTTATTGCCTAGAACTCAAAGATTTTGAATGCGTATGATGTGGTAGATGTACACCGTTGAATATGTGCCAGGTAAACTTCTTCCAACCTCTGATGCGCTCTCTAGAGCTCCTGCGAGCACTATTCCGTTAATTGGAGAAAACTTGGCTTGTGCTGTAGAAGATCAGGTTAATTTAATTTTGAATGCTCTACCAGCCACTGAGGACAGACTTCAAAACGTTCGTTCAGAACTTTTATTGGATCCTGTGTGTTCTCCAGTAATTGAGTTTTGTAAAAACGGCTGGCCTTCTAACAAAAACGATGCTCATACTTTACAACCTTGAAAAAATTAAAATTTAAACTGATCACAAACCATTAATTTCTATTTTTGGTAACAAGAATTTGAGTGATTTATTGCCTAGAACTCAAAGATTTTGAATGCGTATGATGTGGTAGATGTACACCGTTGAATATGTGCCAGGTAAACTTCTTCCAACCTCTGATGCGCTCTCTAGAGCTCCTGCGAGCACTATTCCGTTAATTGGAGAAAACTTGGCTTGTGCTGTAGAAGATCAGGTTAATTTAATTTTGAATGCTCTACCAGCCACTGAGGACAGACTTCAAAACGTTCGTTCAGAACTTTTATTGGATCCTGTGTGTTCTCCAGTAATTGAGTTTTGTAAAAACGGCTGGCCTTCTAACAAAAACGATGCTCATACTTTACAACCTTGAAAAAAGGTTAGTGATGATTTGCATAGGTGGGCAAGTTAATGCAAAACGTTAGCTTCGTTAACCACTGGTCCGTTAACAAACTTCACACCTCCGTTAACGTTAATCCGTTATTTTCAGCTTTAATTAACGGAAGTCAATAAAGTCCGTTAGTTCGTTAACATTTTGCATCTAATTTACATTTCGTTTTATTCACTCCTTCTAGAACACGTATTGACGCTGTTGAGCAGATTGTAAGGAAATATTTATTGCTATGGTGGTCTTTTTGTGTTTTGGAAATTACATTTTACAGTCTAATCTAATTGCAAGATAAAAATAAGTTTAAATGCACTAACGAAGCTGCGATCGGAAAATTTTTGGAAATTGCGAACAGCGATAATTGATAGACCTCCGAGGCTGCAGCTTATTATTTGTCACAAAAAAAAGCTCCTTTCTTTGCTTTCTTGTATAAAACTCGTGCTAATACGCAACAAGTGCTACCAGTGCAAACTGGTTTATACTGGTACGATGAATGAATGGTGCAAGATATTAACGATAAAAACCTTAACGGAAGTTAACAGAACTTAACGGAAGTTACTTTAGTCCGTTAACAGAGCTTAACGGAAGTTAATTTAGTCCGTTAACATGAAAAAACTTTTTAACGGATTAACGAGTTCAAGAAAAAGTTAGCTTCGTTATTAACGGATTAACGATTAACGGACTTGTGCCCACCTATGATGATTTGTGTTACCATCGTGGCCTTTGTGTGAAAGGTAGTCGCCTTGTTATACCCCATCTTTGCGTAGAAATGCTTGAACCTATTCACGAAGGCCACCAAGGTATTGCGAAATGTCGTGAGAGAGCCAAAACCTCGATTTGGAGGCCAGGCATTAGTAATGATGTTGAAAATTTTGTTAATAATTGTGTCAAGTGTGCCGAATTTAGACCTAATCATACTGAATTTTTGATCTTGTCTGAACTACCTGAAAGGCCGTGGCAAAAAGTAGGCATGGATCTTTTTGTGTATAACAATACTAAGTACTTGTTGGTCGTAGACTATTTTTTTTTTGTTGGATTGAGATTGCAATTTTAAATTTTAGTACTACTTCTGCAGATGTTATCGTGCAACAGAAATCGATTTTTCCGAGAGACGGAATTCCAGAGGTAGTCAGATCAGATTGTGGTCAGCAGTTTAACTCGCATGTGTGTTCGAAATTTGCGGAGACTTATGGATTCTTACAGACCTTCAGTAGACCTCTTCCGAAAAGCAATGGGGAGGCAGAGAGGGCAGTACAAACAGTCAAAAACTTACTTGTAAAGTCAAAATGATCCCTATTTGGCATAGCTGCCGTATCGTTCTACTTTACTGCAAAACGGATTTATTGCAGCTGAACGTTTAATGGGTCGCAAGTTGCGAACCACTGTACCTATCTTGCCTAGTGAACTTTGTCGAAATTGGGACTTCATTGAGACCTTTCGAAAAAATGATTTTGAACTAATATTGAAACAGATAGATTGTCATGATTTAAGACAACTTCTGAATGATTTGCCTCATTTATCACTGCATGATTATGTGTATGTTAATGAGGATCGTAACGTCGTGAAAAGGGCCAAATTATGAAAACTAGAAATGCACCTCGTTCCTATGTAGTTAAGACTGATTCAAATACTGCTGTGATTCGTAATCGTGAACATTTAATTGGTATATTCCTTCTCAACAGAATAATGAACTTACAGATCATAATTCCGATGTGGCCAGCACTTTTCGTAATCATATAATAATAAGTGTGATACCAATGTTTATGTGACCAGATATGGCAGACCGAGTAGAAAACCAAATTGATTCCAAATGTGATAGTATTTTCTAGTGTTTACGTGCTATAGTATTTTCTTGTGTTGTACGTCATAAGTAGATTGTTCGTCTTTGTAAGAGGGGTGTAGGGTAAATGCCCACAACCCCTCAGGCGTTGCAAAACACATGACTTAGTGTGTTACTGTCTTGGCGTCTCGTGTTGCTTATTCATTTTAGGTAATTGCTTTGTCAATGCAATACACTAACCGTTCTCAGGTTATTAGCAAAAGTCTGATATCTCGCACTTGTTAGTTTGAAAATGGCCGAGTAAAAACAAAGAAACATGCGGCGCAATCGTCGGTCGTTCCAATTAATACGAAATTTGGAAATATAGCACTCGTCGGAAACAAATTAATTGTTTGATTTTTACGCTTCACGCTGTTTTTCTAAACAAAAATTAACAAATACAAAGTTTGATTCTTATTTGTATTTTAATCAATACAAAGTATGATTTTCATTTATATTTTAATTGCCACAAAGGATGATTTTCATTCACATTTTGTATTACTTAATTTTCTATACTTAATGTACGCAACGCAAAAATACAGCGTTAATTGTAAAAATCAAGCAATTAATTTATTTCCGACGCGTGTTATGATTTCTGTGTTTCGTATTAATTAATTCTCTATACTTGCCGTAGCAATACAAAAAAAAGCAGTGCAAATCATATAAAGCAAACAATTTGTCTGTTTCGTTCGTACTTGATGTAGTCTTTCTAGAGTTTGATTATTTGCTTTAATTGGTCTTTTGTTCTTGGCGGTAACGCTAGAACGACCTATTTTTCACAGCGCGAAAAGCGTAATTAGTACCTTCGACAGTCAGTTGGTCCAGAGGTGAGTTTGGTTAGCGGTCAGTTGGTTTGCCGTCAGTTTATTGGCAATCAGTTTGCGTCGGTCAGTTGCCGTGGATCCTTTGCAATGGGGCCCAAACGAGGCCCATGCAATGTATAAGGGGACCTTGCCACACGGTAACTGACAGATTTGCTTGCGCCGCTTCCCATTAATATCATGATAAATAGTCATTACAGTAGTTTTAAACCAAAAATAATTTATTTTCTGGTACAGACATGATTGACTTATTTTTGACCAATGTCCTTTAAGTGTTTCGTCGCGTGAATTTGTGTTAGAGATGTTATATAATCGCAGCTTTACAGTAAAACCAACGATGGACAAGTTAGTCCATCTCGGAATGAGGTTCGGCAAGGCTCAACATTATTGATACTGCTTTTTAATGTTTATATCAGTGACTTACCCCAAACAGTTTTCAAGCAGTATGGGTATGCTGATGATTTAGGTGCTTTAATTGCCGACAAAAACTGGAATATCGGGGAACTTACTTTTACAGAAGATCTCGACAAAGTAGCTAGCTATGTAAAAAGGTGGCAGTTGAAGAGCAACAGGAAGCAAATCACCAAGTTAATAATTAATCTTGAAGGTACTCCTTGCCCTACTTTTCCTACATATCCAGACGTGAAACTCGATCGACAGCTCGCTTTTCGTCAACGTCGGAAAGGTTATGTGCAAAAGTGACTGCCCACTGCAATTGACTTTAACGCTTTGCTAGATCATCATAGGGTGTTGATACGCTCACGACTTCAACAGGTGCGTTAGCAACAGTAAACATTGCAGCCGAGTATATGCTTCTCCTGTTTAGTGTTGTAACAAGCGTACCAAAAAGCTTGACACTATTTGTCTCAACCATTTCCAGCGTACCATCACTGGTTGTCTCCACCCAACACAAACGGAATATCTTCCCATGTTAATTGGATTAGCGCCGGCCCACATTCGTGGAGACTTTCGCACTTACCGCCTAGCTCAAAAATCAGCTCAAATAGGACACATCGTCTTTACAACCACACGTTAATCCCAATTATTCCCCATAGACGCCTTGCTTTCCGTCGTCCGTTTCACCAAAAAACTGTTCACCTGCGGTATACCTCCTACAATGTCAATATATGGACAAACGAGAGCCAAACTGGTTCCATCTCTCCACAATTTGGTGCTATCCCTTCCTCTTCTCCCCTGCTGGATTTCATTTGCCACAAAAAGCATGAGATCGCTTACGCACTGACGTAGGTAAATGCAATGTGCTTATGTCTTGGTGGGGTTTTCGCGATTCCGTGGCACATCCGTGTGATGCAGAAAAACAAACCATGGACCACATCATCAACCACTGCACCAAACTACGAACGGAGTGGAAGGAAAACGATTGTTGGACGAGCAGACAATATCCTGGTTGATGCACGATGCATCTTCTAATTAACGGGAGAGTCATACACAAGAAGAAGTCGCGTGTTATGCCATGTCGGGAAAACCGTGTTTATTGGAGCTACTGTTTGTTAACTTTAAGTTGTTTTTTTGTGTTTACCCAACTCTATGGATTTTACTAATATTTTAATGGTTTGTTTTACAGTCTGTACCCCCAATATTCCTACTATCAATGGTGCTGTAATCATGTCAGGTAATGGTAGTGTTGATGCATTCTACCTTGATGGGCATAAACTTATATACCAGTGCATGGAAAAGTACTTTTATGGGTTTGAATCTATTGAATGCACTTGCAACACAACTCCTGCTTCTCCAGTATGGAATTGTCCACACATGTGCACGTTTGGTATGTATAAGAATGGCTAATTTGTTTTATTTTCTTAGATGTTTACAATATAACAAATCAATGGGTAGCCTGCCAATACAACCATAACCGTCTATCAAATAAGACAAAACATGTAATCACCAATAATGTAAATAATTGAGAAAAATTAAATTTTCTTTTTCATTGCGTACTATTAAAAGGTTTGCAAGGAAGGCAGTTGAAAGTTGAAGATTCACATTTTTTTTTTCGCTACCTTCTTCATCTCGCTAAATTAAGTTTTAAATGACTCCAACTAAATTTTAATTTATTTGAGCTGTCATTTTTTAGCCGTTCTACATTTTTTCTGTTTCTATTTTTCTGTTAAACTTGTAAAGCAGTACGACAAACCCGTTTCTAAAGAATTTTGCTCTTTGAATGATTGAATCTTCCAAACTTCGTTCTTTTCATTTGAAGAAGTATCGATTCGGTGTGGAGCGATTGCCCTTATTAACCTAATACGTAGCTATTATCTAATATACACAACTTTATACGATTTTTTTTTTTTTAAACAAAAAAAATAAACAGCAAAAACACAAAAATTAAACATATCATTTGCAATCTTGACGGTAGAATGCAAAGTGACCGTTTAAGATCTTGACGTCAAGCAACCATCCGGAAATGAATCTATTGTAAACACTATGTTAAATACTTTTGTTGTAACTTCAATGCCACAAGCTTATAGCTATTTATTGACTTGATAGATTACACATGCTGTAAAACTATCACAGTATCACATTAACCTCATTCTGTCATTTTGCAACTGGACATGTTAGGGGTTCCAGCTACATTATTTTCTCTGTCGTTGCTTAATTAAAGGATCAAATCACTCAAAAGTCTCTCAACGGTTTTCGCTCCATTCTATTTGAAAAGCATAACTGTATTCTTGTGAGCTTCGTTGTGCTAAAAAAGTTTGCATAATTTTAGTTTGTTGTTGCAACAGACCTGCAAATCCTGTAGTAAAACATTTTCTTTTTTGTCCCGTCCAGTGATTTCATAGCTTCCGATCAGACGTTTTTTTCAATCTATGTCTTTTTTTCATGTGCATTAAAAATAGTACAGTTAAACTGTTAGATATTATTACACAAAGGTTTAGAAATTGGTCAAATGATTATTATCAATTACTGCCATTTGAAACTCTTGTTTTTTTAAATTCTGACACAAAACTGCACTAAATCCTAAAAAAAGCTTATATTTCAGGACCATCCAGCTGTTGCAATGCTTCGATCTCGAAGATCTTGATGGGAGTAGCCATATTTCTGACACAGCTTTCATTTTTTTTGCATAACTAGAAACTTCTGCATTTCAATACATTGGTTGGAAGTCCATAAGAGCCAACGTTATATTTTGCACAGAAACGAAAAATGATACATTTCGATGGAGGAAATGGTACATTTCTATGGATTTATGGTTCATTGCTTTAGCTTCTCTGTAAATTTTTATCACTTTTTGTGCATTTTACAGTTAGATATTAAAAATTTATTGCGTTGAAAATCAACTGAAACATGCTTTTGTTGGTGCAGAAAAACGGGCAGTGTAAAATGGCCAAAAACCAAAAAAAAAAAGCATAAACGTAACCTTTTTCATCTCGCTTGAATGAGTTATAAACGGCTTCAGCTATAAACTCTAGTTTATTTCAACCATCGAGTTTTTAGCTGTCCTACATTTTTTTCTGTGTTTGTGTTTGAACTTGTAAAGCAGCATCATGGATCAAGAAGGCGATCTTGACAATAGAACATTTCATTTTGGCTTTTTTTTTGTCAAAGCAATTCTTATTTCAAAACTGTTGTTTCATAGCGTACACTGAAAGCCATCAGGAGGCAGTTACTATAAAACGAATGTATTGGTTGAATTGCACATGCTTTAAACCGGCCAGTTGGTCGAGCGGTAACGCGTTCGTCATTGGAGCGGGAGGTCTGAGGTCCAAATCTTGGGCCGGTCAAATCAGACACTGTGTTGTCAACGGTTTGCCACTGCGATGACATTTCTTCGAAAGGAGCTGTGTTGCCTGGGCGCAATGATGCGGAGATGGGCCCCGCTAACTCGTTACACGCTTCGGCGTAATACAGCGAGTATAATGAAAGATTTGATTTGATTTGACACATGTTTTAAGCTATGTCAAAGTGGATTTCTTCCTGGGAAACCTAGTGGGCATCTACAGTCGAGCATTTGCACTGCCCAGTCAGGCTACATTATTTACCGTGCGTTTTTGGATAATTTAATTCTAAACTTCACGTCTGACCAGATTCACATGGAATTTTGGCAATTGCATAATATTTCACTTTCTTTTGAAAATAGATAACTTGGAAGAAGGAACTGTTTATTTTTGTGATAATTTGAACAGAATTCACAAAGCTCTTCCCCCTGAGAAAACCCACACCTTTACGTGCCAAACTATCTTTTTAATTGCTAAAGGTAACGGATAAGCACTAGAGCCTATACCCGTAGCTTGGTTTTTCAAAATTACGCGTTGAGTTAGCCTAATTTAGGGATCAAAAGTGTTTACTCGATGTCGACTTCTCTTCACACTGATGATGAAATCTGTTGACTTCAAACAACTGGAATGCTCCCGCAATGAGGGCTCGGCCTCAGCTGCGTTACTAGAGGTTGAAACGATTACCTAATTAGACGTGGAGACAGAACATAGACAGCATTTCGGTGTCGTCAATGAAGTAGGATTGTAAAACGTGATGTCTTAATGAACTATTAAATTATTTCTGCCTATTTCACTTCAGAAATAATTTATCTTAAGTTTGTTTTCATTCAATAACAACTTGAAAAAATATGTGATTAAACAAACTTAAATTATTAAGAACAATGTACAAAGATAATTAATAATAAGGTATGGACAGTAGACAGAGTCTTAAAGGCACAATCAAATCTTTGATTAACAGCTTAAGACATACTGTTTCAGAATCGACATTCGTCGCTTATTCCTCGTCAGCATAGCTAGGACTACAGCAGGGGCGTATTCTCCATGCATGCAAGGCATGCATTGCATGCTTAGTCATTTAGCCAAAAAATTAATTATAATTTAAACAAGTACGTGTTAAAATTCAAAACAAAATCAAACTCAGTTGCCAGAGTTACGGGTATTAGCTTTCAAGTCAAAGTAGCCATAAACAGTCTCGCTTAATTCATTGACTTCAGTTTTAGCCTACTTTCAGCATATTGCTAAATTACAAAAAATAATGGCAACACGCATGCAATTTTTAAACCGCATTCAGCGGTTCAAGAGATCGCTATGTTTCGATGAGATTACGCACAAAATTAAATAGGTTTGAAAACTTTGAACGGCGCATTGTTTGCTGCAAAAGTTCTTTTATACGTCTAATTTCTTGTTTTTGTAAAATGTAGTCTCTATTTCGATCTTAAATTTGTAGCAGTAAACTAGCTTGAAACAGGCCATAGGTTATGCACCAAGGCATGAAATTTTAAATGTTGCATGCGTGTTGCCATTTATTGCATGCGTGTTGTTATTTATTGCATGCGTGTTGCCATTTATTTTATGCAATTTAGCCACATGCTAAAAGCAAATAACTCAGCAACGAAAGCAAGCCGTAATAGCCAGTAGGTATTAGCATTAGGTAATGTGAGTCAGAGTGAGTTTTTGATATAGTACTGTTCGCACTATTTAGGCAAAGAGTTGGGCGACAATAAAAGTAAGAGGAAAAAGTGAAATCCATTTAAAGAGAGAGTTGCCAGTTAGTACTTAGTAGGCCTAGGCTAGTTGTAGAGTTTGCAAGAAAGTCTTAAGACTATCAATAAATTACCGGTAGGTTGTTTAGCTGTTTTACTTCAGCTTTACTGGTAGTAAAATAAACTGAACAAGGCCAGGCCTAACCATACTTGCATTCGACTAGCCTATGCCTACCAACCTGCTTAATATTGCATACCGGTAGCATCGCAAATGGTTGCCAGGCTATAGTATGTTATAATGTAATGATAGGAGTAAAGAGCTATGAAGGTAGGCAATGTACTTGCTATTCCGCAAGTTGGCTCAGCTTAATTCTATAATTAATTTTTTCACCTCGATGTTATTAGGCCTACTTTACTGTTAGTGTTAGCCTAGTACCGGTACCGGAATAGTACTGGGTACTGGCACATATAAACTGCTTGACCTGTCACTGTCTGTAGTACAGTAACACAAGAAAAACTTGTACTGGTACACACTAATGTGTACTAATAAGAGAAGGCCTAGTTGCAATACTAGACATTTGGCAGTGTATATTGCTTTTTTATTTTACTACCTGATAACCAATGACGTTATCAAAACTGATGACGTCATCGTAATTGCATGCCTTATCTAAAATGTTACGCTACGCCACTGGACTACAGGTATGAACATGAGCGAAGAAAATCCAGGAATTGCAAATTAATACCAGATCAAAACACAATCTATAGACAGTATACAGAGTCTTATAGGCGCAATCAAACGTTTGACTAACAATTTAAGACATACTGTTTCGGAATCGACATTCGTCTTTTATTCCTCGTCAGTATAGCTAGTATTATTAATTTTCTCAGTACATTGTTCTTAATAAAACACAATCTTTTTTACAAAAATATTAAGTAATCACAATGTTACCAGAGATAATTATACTAGTTAATTTAAAATAATTTCCAATAGCATGCCTTAGACAGCTGTTTCGCCCTATCTCAGGGCTCATCAGTAAGGCTAGCAAGGCTAAAAGGACAAATATCACCAGCGATAAAATTTTTAAAACATGCATTTTTACCAATTCATCAATCAATGAATAAATCTTTACCGATTGCGCATATAATACATAAATCTTTACTTATCATTCAGTCAATTTTAGCCAAAATAAGTAAATCTTAACTGAAAATTTTTTACCCAGTGAAACTAGAGCTATTAATTAAATCTTTACCGAATGAAACTATTGCTATAAATCAAATCTATATCAACTAAAGTACAAATCTTACCTTACATCTCGCAGAAGAACAATGGACTAGCTAACAAAATAAGCAAACCTTAACTGAAAAATCTTTACCCAATGAAATTAAAGCTTTTAATTAAATTTTTACCAAATGAAACTACGCTTATAAATCAAATATTTACTAACTAAAGTACAAATCTTACACCTTTCTGAAGAACAATTGGCTAGCTAACTCTCTACTCTCCTCATAGCTCGCCTTAAATAGCAACGTCTCCAATAGGCCGAAAAGGCTCAAAACTTAAATTGATTCGAAATCCTAATTCTCTTTCAACTGTCTTGATGTATGAAACGAAATTAACTTGTCCATTGTCTTCCCAGTTTTCAAAGTGCTCAATGGACCAGAGCCAGTTAACGATGCAGGAAGTTCAGTTAAAAATTAAAACTTAAATTATATTGTCACGGATTCGGTTTAAATCTACGTCTGCTAGGTACGGAATTCGTAACACGCGACTTGGTTCAAAATATTATCTTTTTTGTCCTAGGTCAGCGGTTTCTAGAAAAAACAAACGTTTCAGTAACCCAAAAAACACAAGAAATAATTTACGAAAAGATTAAAGTTAAAAAGGTGTACACTTTCACGAAGCAAATAAACTATATCGCTGTAATAAAAACAAAATAATAACTTTTGCACATAACTCGTTATCTCGTCGATACAATATTTATAACAAGAATTTACACTAGTATCGTACATTTATTTCACTTACCGATGAATTTGCGTTGCAGACGAAGCACGTAAACAATAATTGACAATTTGACAGTAAAAGCCAATGTTGATTTGGAAGCTGAGACTTGGTATGAATCGAAAATTTAACTTCAGCACTAATGGGGAGCGTAAAAGAAATATTTGGGGTGGAGCAAGCCGGTTATATAATATCTAGGATTTAACAACGGGCCCTTGGACGACTACTCATTACTAACAATTTAGGGTGTCCTCTAAACATGCTACAAAGGTAGCGATAACTTAACTTCAATCCAAGATTTCCCCTTCTACCGACTACTCCCTCTTGTTATAGGAAAGCAAAAAAAAGTCTCTGCTCTCCGCAGACACTAAGCTGAAATGTGTCTCAACACCGCAAAATCTCGGCTTGCAAACTCCAAAAATTTGCATACAACACAGAGGTTGAAGACGATTAATCAAAAATTTCTTACGTCATTAAACAATAAACAAACAAGTACTTACGACACAACCGGATTTGTCAAGTTTCAAAGTCTGCGAATTTTAGATAATTTGCTTGTGGCCTTTTTGAATCAAAAGATAAATGAAGATATTGAGCCATGGCGTTGAGTGCGAAATAGAACAAATGAAAAAACGAGGGTTCGAAACTATACTAAGATAAAAGAAACAAAACGGCGCTGCATATATATTTTTTTAATTAAATTATGTATGAAACGAAATTATTTTTTTTGCATTGTTATATTACTAAAATAATATCTTAATGTTGTTTATTGCTAATGTATAGATGTATAATCGCTTCTGAATATTAACAAGAAGCATCTAAACTACATAACTGATGAAAAAGCCTTTGGGGCATGTTGCCAACACTATTGACTTCTTTGCACGCGCGAAACTAGGATTTTGTTTAGATAGGGGGTTTGAGCACGAAACTAAAGTTTTTGTATGTCGACAAGTATATGTATTGGAGTGGAGTGTTAAGTAAACTTATGCATTTCAAGCGTATCAAAGCCGTGAGTTTGATGGTGCTTTGGTGATTTGTTGAAAAATAGCCACTTTTACCGTAAAATAATTTCAATGGCATTTTGCAGGACGTGTTTAGAGCTGTTTGAAAAATTGCCAAGATTTGAAAGTACTGTAATTTCAGCAAATTAAATTGATCAGCCTCGCCTACTAACCAATCAAGTCAAAAACTTGTATATTTGAGTTAAAGCTTGCATATTTAAAGTTAAATTGTTTATGTGGCTTAGCTCCCTTAGCCTCTCCGCCAAGTTACGCTACTGTTTCTTTATAAATGTTTTAATATTTTATTTCCGTCTATTGCAAGTTCTCATTTGTCAATTTTTTTACGTTTGATCTAAACTACTAGTTAAATTCAAACATTATTGTAATGCTTAGACACAAATTTTGCAAATTTTAGGTGTCGTTGTTACCAGTGGCGGCTCGCCCATAGGAGCTGCAGCACCCAAAAAAAATCAGAACTTGTTTTGGCTCCAAATTAAAGATTTTTTTTCTATTATTTTTTTTTAATGAAATGTTTGAAACTCAAAATAATGTTTGAACAAAAATTAAAAAATAATTAGCAACATTGCTTTGGTTCTGTGCGCTAGAGATGGCGCGGGTAACAAGCAATGCATCCGCATGCTGCACTGTGTCCGAAAACCTTGTCTGCATGCTGCACCGCACCACATCCAAACACTACTAAGTTCACGTCACACTGCACCGCAGGTTATCTATTCTTAAAAATTTCCTCAAACATCAGAAAAAAATTAGCTCTTTAGCTAACGACATCCAAAAAATTGATTTTTGGGGTATCATTTTAAGCGGTTTTTTAGAGGGGTTGCCCTCTCAAACCATGTCAAAATAATTGTCTTTTAAACATCTGCTGATATACAAAGAACTAAAGCCCTAGCTTGAACCGCTCAAACATTTTGTTTTTGGGAGTTCCATTTGGGGGGGGGTACCCCCAAAGAATGTCAAAACATCTGTCGCTTAAATATCTACTGATATAAAAAAAAAAAAAAAAAAACAATCATCCTAGCTTGAGCAATCAAAAACATTAATTTTTGGGCCACATATTGTGGGGTTGTGGGGAAGTGGCCCCCAAAATTTTCAGGGAACAAAATTGCGCTTACAGCTGACCAACTTTACACAAAAATTAGATTCCGATATGTTGTGGTTTAGGTGAAGAAAAGCGCAAAAGATTTAGAAGTAAAAAAAAAAAAAAAGAAAAAACTCATCGTGGCCAAAAGTGGATTGGTAGGGATGAAACGATACCTTAAGACAGATAATAACCCTGTGAAAGATTTTTTGCCGTATTAATCAGAGGTGGGGTCCTCGAGGACGTCCTTGGCCTTGAAGACACATTTTGAAGTCCTTGGCCTTGGCCTCGAAGCCTCAAGTCCTTGAAAATTGCCCTGTCCTCGGCTCGAGGACAGCACTAATTTTTGAACAGTTGAAATTTCGTTAGAAAACCCCAGAAACCTCGCGTAAAATTTGCAAAGATCTTTCTTGTTTTGCTCACTTGGAGCATAGGTGTAGCCAAGGGGGGGGCAGGGGGCCCGACCGCCCAATTGAAATTTCACCAAAAACGCCTACTGTTTCTTCAGTTTCAGTTTCTTTTTAGCATTTTTGGCTTACAACAGTAACTTACAACAATATTGAAGACCAGGGCCCCGCGCCACCTCGATTCAATTGTTGCCAGCCAATTCAAACGTATAACTCGAAAGAAATCGAAAGTTTTTGTCCCAAAAGTTAATATATCAGGCCCACATCTAGCCTTTTCATGAACGTAATGCGTTAATCAGGGCCGGATTTACCACAATATGGCGCAGTACCAGCTAGGGGCCCCGCGCTGAAATCGGAAGACTTTTTTTGGTCTTAACCTACATTTGGCTAAAAGATGTTGCGAAAATCTCCAAAGTACCAGGGGCCCAGTGCAATGAAAATCCAGCCCGGCAATAACATGGCTAGTAAGCATAACCATCTGTTGTACCATTTTTCAATAACAATTTAGTTATTCACCTCCAACCTTCCGGCTTTGACTCACAAAACACTTTTAAAAAAATTAGCCATGAAAAATGCTGATTGAACAAATCATTGAACTTCAGTTGAGGGGGGCCTGGGCCCCTTGGCCGAACATGAACTCCTATAAATGGATATTTTCATGACAAAACAAAAATCTTTAAGGAAAATCTTCGAATTGATTATTGTTTACTGCTAAAATGTTGCAAGAAACAATGCACCTTACTTCCCCAACCTGGACCAAATCACCGACAATTAAAATTTAACTCCAAAATGCAAGATGTAAAACGTGTGTTGGACTTAAATTGCGAGGAAAAGGAGGATTAAACAATTTAATTTTTTCAATTGGCTTTCAAATGTCAAAAATCTAGTGCTTTTAAATGGCTCTAAACACTTTCAAAATGTAATTCAATGGCATTAAAATAGTTTTTTTTAACAAAAAATTACATAAAATCGCCCAGCGGCTGGGGGCTTCGCCCCCAGTCCCCCAAAGCCTCCGGCGGCTTGGGCCCCGCCTCCAGACCCCCGTCTGTGATACGTTTGAGTTACACTGGCTTTCTCAACACGTTTCCGAAGTTAGATATTTGCACTTTCCAACTACTAGTTTAAGCCTTCTCTCTGCAAAATCCTGGTTACGTGCCGGCAGGCAATGATTTCAGATCTTCCATTCTGCGATATTTTTGTCCCAGAAAAACTTTCCTGTTTGGAAAAATTTTGATGACGTCATTGCATGTGATTTGTGGTTTAGGCCTCCCCCAATCAAAAATTCTGGGTATGCCTATGAATTGGAGATCGCCTGAAAAAGCTTTTTAAAAACTTTTTTTTTTTGGAGAACACTTGCGACTGTGTCCTTGGCCTTGGCCTTGGCCTCGAGCATTTCTATCCTTGGCCTCGAGAGGGTCTGTCTTTGGAAAGGATGTCCTTGGCCTCGGCCTCGGATTTTTTTGTGTCTTTGGCTTTGGCCTAGAGCCTTGTGTCCTCGACTCCACCTCTGGTGGTATTTATGCCGTTTTTGAATAAGACAATTTTTACACCATTTTTTCTAGGTGGTTTTTGGTTTCTAAAACTAAAGTCACAAGACTCATTGCCTAAAAATTTGGCACAAACATGCAACTTATTAATCTCAAACTGCTGTTAAAATTTCATACAGCTAGACCAAAAAGTTCTCGAGTTATAAGTACAAGTCTGAAACTTTGCACTTGTTAACTTTGAAAATGGTCGAGTAAAAACATAATAACACGCAACGCGAGGTCAGTCATTCTGATTATACTGCTTTTATCTGCCTTGTGTGTGTTTTCTATCAGTTTTTCTCATTTCTGCACCTTGTTTTGGCAATCAAAAACAATCTACCAGTCTACCTGATGATTCATGCAACTACTGTACTAATCCTGAACCAATAGCCCAAATACTGGTATATCACGTGCTCTGCATGCTGTCATAACCTACTACACTCATATTTGACTGTCTAACTTGATAGGAACAACTTTGCTTCCTCCCAACGTAAGCCTGCATATGGGTATTCAATATTGGGTAAACTACCGGTAGCTTACTTATCCGTGAACCTGGAACCCTCTAATCATCTCGTACTACGTAGGCTATTCTGTAATTGCAACTTTGTACAGCCTAGTCTTCCAACTCTACCACATACCAGATATGCTACAGACATATAAGATAGAAAGCCTTATGCTTAGATGCCATGAACTGTAAACGAATAGGCTACACTGAACTAACTCTGTCACTCTGAAATGCAAGCGCATGTGTAGTAGAAACTGTAATCTAGCCTTGGGCTTGTACCAATAGGACCACAGGGCTACTGCATACAAGGTGGGTATTAGACTGCATCATTTGCCCCTTGAAATTCAAAAGTTTCTACTCGTGACCCTAACTTTTTTTTGCGTGTGAGGTTAGCTTTAAAAATAAGTTGTGCAAAACTTTACACTGATTGGTTTATTTTTAGACCCCCACCTGGGCCTTAAAGTTGGGCCCATGCAGCAATTTTTAGACAATTTTGCCGCTAGATGGCACTATGTTTGAGGCACACTTAAATTGTATGTTTCAAAAGACAGCACTATTTTCAATCAATCAATCAAAAAAAAATTGTCGCAGTTGAGCTACTGGATAGAGAGATATTACCAATTTTATGGTCTCCAAGCTCTTTACCACCACTAGCGGCCAAAATCCAATTTACATTCTTTTTATCCAAATTTGGCAAATTTGATGTACAAACTTGTATTTCTGAGGATGCCAAATTCATTTTTGTTGTTTTTTTTATTATTTGGCCACTTGGTGGCGCCAATGCAAGTTTTTCACGTTTGAAATAGAATGTTGACAAATTGCGTTGTTTCTGATCTGAGAATGCGGCAATGAGCAACTAACTGGCAATGCTCTTTAGTGATTAACAATAAGCTAGTCGTGTTCCTGCAACATTCTACTTTATATGATTACGCAGTAAAGTCCTTAGTTTTAGAAAAATTTAAACTTTTCAGAAACATCAATGAGCTAGGCCTAAACAGCACTCATTGATTTACCATATCACTTTTTCAGAAAACTTTATCTCCATTGAATGCTCATAAAAACCAATAGAGGGAAAAGTGAGGCGATAAATGTCAAAGCAGTTCTTTATCATACTTTCGAAACTTTGAAACAACTCACAGCATAAAGATTGTAGATAAACACATAAATTTACTTGAGCTGTTGTTTTTGATGCTGAAAACACAAATCATTTTTAATTACACTACGTTTCGTGATTTTTGTGTACTGTACTGCACAATGAGTGATTCAAACTTCAGGAAATTTTTGCTTGGCACCGTTCCAACTGATGATGACAAAGAAATTAAAGGATCCAAACTTCCAACTAAACGCCAAGTTCTGCTTTGCTATTTAGATCATCGTCAGTGCTCAACCACCATTTCTAAACGCGATGCTTCAAAAAAAAAAACTGTAGACTGCGTGATTCCATTTTTTCAAAAAGCCGGTGTACCCACTCTTTCCAAACAAAAAATGGCAGAAGCTGTTGAAAAGTTGTAGACTGAATTTGAGAATTATTTGAAAATAAAACACTCTGCGAGAAACTCAGGAAAACCAAACGAAAGAATTGATAAATTTAAACTAAGGATTAAACAAAAACAATGAAATTTTGGCCAAGAAATGTGCTACAAATGATGGATAATGAAATAGACAAAGCATTTTTGCAATCCATGATGTCTGACCGAAAAGCTTCAATGAGTGGCAACAACAATACTGCATTTCGTCGAGTAAAAAGAAAGCTGGCAAGAGAAAACCAAGAATCCAAGCGAAAAAAGAAATGAGAAGATGAGTCAGCTAGCTGCAGTATTGCCGTTCTCAGTGACAGTACTACTACAGATTCCAGCACTGTCGACGAAATGAGTCTCTGCCCTACTACTTCTTCTGGTCAAGTTTTCAGGAGTCACAAAAGATCCGTGAAACTGGAGTAGGCGTTCACATTCCCCATGACATCTTAAAAGCACCGAATGTTGTTCAGGCATTAGTTCGGAACAAAATTTTTTCATCATCTATTTCTGCTGTAATGCATAAGATTGTGGCAACATCAGAAGGAGATCCATCCAAATTACCTTTAAGTTACGCTTCTACAGAACGATTAGAGTTGAAGCCATTTAAAATATAACTGAAAAATTGCTGAAAATTGGACTCCTCCTTCAGTTGCAAACGTGCATTGGGATGGTAAGCTAATGGATGCATTTGATGGAGTTAGTAAAGTGGAAAGATTACCAGTGCTGTTATCTGGCATTGGTGGTACCAAGCTGCTTGGTGTTCCAGCTATTCGTCACAAATCTTCCAGTTTTGCAGGTAGCCTTACTGCTGATGCTTCTGATGAGCTGATCAAAATCTGGGACTGTCAAAAAAGTTTGGCAGGAATGGTGTTTGACACAATCAGTTCAAACACTGGAGCTCAAACTGCGGCTTGGGTAGCATTGCAAAATACAATTTCAAAGCCGTTGCTTCGGTTCGCATGCCGTAATTATGTGGGAGAAGTTGTCTTGGGCCACGTCTGGGATGTTTTGAAAATCGAAGTGTCAAAAAGTCCAGAAATTTACAATTTTCAAAGATTCAGAAACAATTTTCTACTATTGAGACAAATTGTGAAAACCTCGATTTCTGTGTAACTCCACCCAATCTTACTAATAAAAAGGATCAAATAATTAAAATGTGCCACAACTACCTCAAGCAGCCATTTAGTAGAGGCGACTACAAAGAATTGGTAAAGTTAACACTTCTTTATCTTGGCGAACCTGTTACAAAAAGAAATTTTGCATCATTCAACAGACCTGGAGCCATGCATAAAGCACGTTGGATGTCTAAAATTCTAAATGCAATCAAACTGGACCTGCTTAAGTCCAAACTATCGAACAACTTGAAAGGTAATAATATTCCATTGAAGTACATAAATTTATGCTATTGTATTTTCAAAACTTTTAAATTACCATTTGACCACAATGCAAAGAGTACAACTGGTATTAGTTCAAAAACAAAAATTTCAAGTTGAAAAAGTTTTATTACACTGCATTGTGCATCAGCAAAACTGTACTAACATTTTTAGTAATAAATTGAGCAAAGTCAAGATAAGGCGAATTTTGATAAACCAAAAAAGTCTTCAACAACTTAACGATTACAAATATAATAAAAATTATTTGTTTTTGCGACAAAACACAAAATCTTTATTGTGACGTTTTTATTGCAGGAAAGATTTTTGGTAAAGGCCAACAAAAAAAATTCAACGATTTGTCAATTTTGTTGTATTTCCTACATTTCTTGGTGGCTGACCGCTCCACTATCATCCAATGATCCCAAAAATGATCAACTTTTTTTTAATTCATTGTTTGATTACAAAACAATAGATAGTGTAATTGCTAATGAAGCATTATTACGTTTGGAAACCACATGTGGTATCTTACTGAAAAGCCTGTACCACTGTGTATTTTTAGCAACTATGTGAAGGACAGCACCAAACTGGCAATGGCAAAGAAACTGTTAAATTTTGAAAAAAATGAATGCTATTACAATAGATTTGGCTCTGGCTGTGGCAAACCCAAATTTCCAAAATTGAATGACAATTTTTCAAAAGATTTAGATTCCTACGTGGGAAATGACTCTTGGATGTTTTTTAAAATTCTGAAACTCAATTCGTCGTTTCTTCAGCAACCAATTGATGCATGGAAAAAAATCCAGCCTTTATCGATGCCAAAATAATCATCGATCATATTAAAGTTGTAAATGATGCAGAAGAGCAAGGGGTAAAGCTGGCACAAGATTTTCAAGGAGCTGCTCGGAAAAGAAAACGCTCTCAAAATGTACTGCAAGTTGTTGAAAACTCTCGAAAACTTATTCCAGACCAAAGAATTTCCAAAACAGGCCAGTTGTGGTACTTAATCAATTAAAAAACCTGGGTGGGCTTTCAATTTTAGTCATTAATACAGTGCTACTCCAGTGTGCTATTGTGTAATATCTTTAAAATAGGAATGATTACACTTTGAAACAGTAAATTGTGCTATGTCTGCAATATTTTTCAAAGTTTTCTTTTTGCAAAAGCTTAAAGTTGTGATTATTAAATTGTGCAAATTCGTACGCAAGCGTTTAAAATGTTTTTATGGCATCTGGTGGCCAAACTATAAAAAAATAAACAACAGAAATGAATTGGGCACCCTCGACAATACAAGTTTGTTTGTCAAATTTGCCAAATTTGGATTAAAAACTGCAAATTGCACTTCGGCTGCTAGTGGCGAGAGAGCTTGGAGGCCAAAAAATTGGTAATGTCTCCCTATCCAGTAGCTAAACTGCGACAATTTTTTTTGATTGAATGATTGAAAATAGTGCTGTCTTTTGAAACATACAATTTAAGTGTGCCTCAAACATAGTGCCATCTTGTGGCAAAATTGTCTAAAAATTGCTGCATGGGCCCAAATTTAAGCCCCAAGTGGGGGTCTAAACATAAATCGATCAGTGTAAAGTTTTGCACAACTTATTTTTAAAGCTAACCTCACATGCAAAAAAAAGTTAGGTTCATTTCTATAAGCAAAGATCCTATTGCAGAGCATGAAAAGAGTCGATTAGTTTATAAGATACCTTGTGCTGATTGTGAGTTTGTGTATGAGGGACAAACGAAACGGGATTTAAAAAGTCGTGTTGCAGAACATAAAAGAGCCGTCAAAAATGCGGAACCAGAAAAATCCGCTTTATGTGAACATTTAATCTTGTTTGATCATCGTATTAATTGGGAAGAATCCACTGTATTAAAATATGTTAATAGTTATCGTAGACGGTTAGTTGCTGAAAGTTGGTTTATCAATGCCCACACTAACGTCATCAACCGCTCGGATGGTGAGACATTGCCATCAGTGTACCGATCTTTAGCCAAAAGTGCTTAGTAAATGCTGTTTTTTTGCTAATTTTTTTACCATATATGACTTAGCCACGTTCTTTCGTTTCATCACAGTAAAGCAATTGAATTTTTACGTTTTGTTGAATTAGCCCTAACTCGCAAGTTGATCATTATGACGTTGTAATCATCTATAACTCACTTAATTTACTCGGTTCTTTTGATATTTATTTTGTAGTAACTTATCTGCGATATGTACTGTTTGTGCTAGTATTGGAGGAGTGCTCGACACTCCTCCAACTCAACTTCTGAAGATGCTCGGCGCAGAGATGGAACCGGTCAGGATTTTCTCGACCCGACCGGTAAATTTCAAAATCATCGCCGGTTGACCGGCCGGTAGACCGGTTTCTGACCGGCCCGGTCAACCGTTTTTTTTACAGAAGGTTTTTGTTCCCTGTTCAATGTATCAAATAAAAAATTTTCAAAAGCGGGGGGCATGGGTGAGGTGTTAAAATTTGTGACTTTAAACGGGGGTCTCAGAAAAAAACGCAAAAAAAGTTTTGTTTTTTTTGCAAAAATGTCTTAATTTTAAGACCTTTTTTATTTAAGTTTCAGTTTGAATGCCCTGTTTTGATCAGCGCAAAACGTGCACAAAATCAGCATAAAAACCACTCGAGGGCACAAGCTAAATTATTATACGTTCTTTCTAATGATATTATGCAAAGGCCAAAAAATGAAGCTACAAATTTTTAGCTATTTGTGACAGATTATTTGCAATTTGCCGAGCAGCAAACACTAAACTTTTTTTTGGTAGTGTTGCCTTTGCAGCTACAA
Organism: Trididemnum nubilum; assembly: GCA_963965965.1. Lineage (NCBI taxonomy): Eukaryota > Metazoa > Chordata > Ascidiacea > Aplousobranchia > Didemnidae > Trididemnum > Trididemnum nubilum. The sequence goes on from OZ014486.1 coordinate 29,072,933, forward strand.
AAAGATAAATGAGAAAAAAACAACAGCAGAAGATAGGTAACAGTAAAAACATACGAACATCACAATACTTGTACTATTATACCCAAAAACATTAAAATGATGGAGCAATAACATTATATAATATTGAAAATTATGCCACTAACAGCGTGAAAAAAGGAATACTCAAAAATTATGTCATTAGCAGCGTGAAAGAAATTAATAATATTCATAACAACTAGGCAGCTTCACTAACAGTTTGAGAAAGTACGCAAAGGATCTATTGCAAAACATTATATACTGGAAAAGGTTTTCAGCTCCACAGAGATTTATATACGGACAGAACAATTAATATACATCTCTATGCAGCTAAAAACCTTTTCCAGTACATAATGTTTTGCAATAGATCCTTTTCATATTTTCTCAAACTGTTAGTGAAGCTGCCTAGTTGTTATGAATATTATTAATTTCTTTCACGCTGTTAGTGACATAATTTTTGAGTATTCCTTTTTTCACGTTGTTAGTGACATAATTTTTCTATATTCCTTTTTTTCTCATTGTTAGGGACATAATTTTCAATATTATATAATGTTATTGCTCCATCATTTTAATGTTATTGGGTATAATAGTACAACTATTTTGATGTTCGTATGTTTTTACTGTTACCTATCTTCTGCTGTTGTTTTTTTCTCATTTATCTTTTTGTAACTGCAAAGGCAGCACTGCAAGTTGTTCTGAAGAAGCTTTCCGGTTTGGGAGGCGAAACGTCAAACCAATAAATAAACTCATCGGTAGTATGAAGTGGTTATGAATAACTATCCCGATAAACGCAACGCGTCCGTTATTTTCATTGAAAACACTAAACTGTTATGACATTGGCTAGAAAACATTCGAAATATGATGTGTCCCAGCAGTTTGTAGAAATGCTGCTACTTCAGAACAAGCCCTGGCTAGTTAGATATAAAAAAAATCAGAGCTATGTCTTCTTGCCCAGTGTAGAGTGTGGAAAATTTAAGTTAAAAAAAGCTTTTCAAAGCGGCAAGATTTTAGTATGTACTAAAGATCTGTAATTAGCGCCACTTCTACTCTTAAGCCGATTAAAATGATGCTAAAATGCCAGGTAGCAAAAGCCTCTTCCACATGCATGCTTTATTAGAATCTGATTACGCGATTTTAACGTATATTTTGCATTTTTTTGCTCTGTGCGGTGGCCCAAAGTGGGGGGTCATGGCACAATACTCCCACCTTAAATACGTCCCAGGATGTGCATGTCTTAATGGTCACAGCTTGAAACCATTCAACAAGAGTTTTCGAAAACTGTGGCTTGTTCATACTGATTTTTTATAAAAAGTTTTATTTATGATAAAAATATATAAGTATATTTTGGTTGGTGCTGAGATGGTTTTTTAGTTCCAAAAAAGGAGAATTTGACCGGTTTTTCAACCGGCTTGACCGGCCGGTCGAAGAATCTCTACCCGACCGGCAACCCTACCGGTTTCCATCTCTGGCTCGGCGTTTTCAGCTGAGCGAAACGTCAAGGTAATAAATTAGCGTTATGCTAATCGTGTGCCTTTTACCGGAAGAACAGTTAGTAGGCTAGCCTACCTATAGTATCGATCATTTCTATAAGGTCGGGGCAAATGATGCACTCTAGTGGGTATGTGGCTAGGCTATGTGCCTCTGCTCAGATGATTGTTTCGCACAAATCTGTTTCATCTACATTTTTTTGTCTGCCTTTGTTTCTTCTTCTCACCAAACATTCTAAACTTTCCCTAGCCAAGCCGACCAAAACCAAAATCTTTTTGTTGGTGTCAAAAAACATGTTCAGCCAATCAAAACTAAGTTTGCTGAAGTCAAAATAGCCTATTTTAGGGTGCTCCGAATTCTGAAAAAATAAACTTCAATCGAAGGCATCTTTTACGGTTTTAGTAGCCTGATCCTTTGTATTGTCGTAATATGGTATTGTTATTGTCTTTAATTCATATTATAGTAATATCATGACTAAACATTGTAGTACATAAAGAAATAATTCACCAGCAATAATTGTAAAAAAAATGTAAAAAATTATAGAACGCGGCGCTGCATTGACGCTGTTACCTAATGTAGATTTTGGTTGCCACGCTGCGCGGCACGCAGTAGCGTAGCCAGGGGGCGGCGGGGGGGGGGGCTCGAGCCCCCCCATTGGCTTGTGAAGTATGCAAAATCGCACGTTTTTGTTGCTTTTTCGGCCGATTTTTGGTGAAAAATTGAAAACAGCCCCCCCCCCCAAAGGAAATTGGGTGCCGAAGTTGTGAAGCAGATGTGGTGATTCGGTGTGAAAAAGCATTTGAATTTCCGATTTTGGCCGAAAAATTAGTCTCAATTTCGATGAAGACCTTTTTTTTTTTGTGGAGACCACATGTTTTTGGGCGGAAAAGACGTTTGAAGTTCCGAGTTTTCCGAGAAATTCCGTCTCAATTTTCGGACAAACCGTGTGAAACTGATTCAAGAACAATGAAAATTCGGGTCAAGGTCGTTTGCACTTTTCTCACTCTTTCAAAAAAGCCCCCCTTTTCCAAATCCTGGCTACGCACCTGGCAGCACGGTGCACCAACAACAGCGCGCGGCCGCGTACGCTGCACTGTTGCCATCTCTACTGTGCACCTCTAAATTTTTTCTCGCTTTAATGTTTTTATTGTGACGTAAAGTGTTACAGCTAGTTCTGAACAGAGCAGTTTGGCTGGTGGGTTGAGCTGCAAATTGCAGTATTTGGTTTTTGGTTTGGTAGAAATCTATGCGCGATAAATCGCACATCAGATATTGAAATAAACATGTAACATGCTTAGAACCATTTCCAAATATTTTGTTGAGTTCAGTTTCATTTTGGGATTTGATTTTAAAGTTTACCTAATTCGTGGTGCAGATGTTCAACATTGATCGCGAAATCGTGTTTTTATGTTAAGTTGGATAAAATGAGCTATGATGGATGGCATCATCACAGTCAATTAGAAAAAATATCTACGACTTATATTACAATTTAGATGGAGAAATTTTGGTAATGATCAATATGCTTCATGATCTAAAGCTTTCTGAACCGGAAACAGTCTACTACTCATGATGAATGGCAAAGCGGTTTAAAAATTAACTTTCATTCTCAAAATTCTGATCTCCCAGAACACCATGCATGCACGTTGTTTGTGAAATTTTATTGTCTCGATCATTTTTACAGTTATCAGCAAAGTAGCATTACCAGAAAACAAAAAAAATTCAACACATTTTGTTTGGTAGCAGAAAAGATAAAGTAAGTCAAAAACCACTATACTTTAAAGTTTGGCAAATTTTTGAAAAATTTGGTCACGTGACTTAAATTGTATATTTTTTATTGCTAATAAATGAAAAGTCACATCATATTCCTCAATAACATATAATGGCTTTCGAAAGAAAGGGAGAACAAAGTTGAGCATTAGGAAATCTATTCAAGCTGAGTGGATGCAAGTAGTATAAATTGGGCTAAATGCATAAGGATTGCGGGATTGCAAAATGACGAGACTGCAGGATAACGGGATTGCAGGATTATATGTCTGCGTGATTGCGGGATCAAAATGGCAGCTCTAAGAATCGAACCCGAGATATAACCCTGGTTGTAACCTTAAGTTTAACCCTAAGAATCGAACCCAAGATCTAGCTCTGAGAATTGAAGCTCTAACCCTAAGAATTGAACCCTGAAATTTGGTCAAGACTCAAAGAGAACCTGAGAATCAAACCCCCGCACATGGCTATTCAAAGTTTGCAAGGCTAGCCTCATTAGATGCATTAAACAGTGAACAAAAACTTTCTGCAAAAACCGGTAGACTGGGCCGGTCAGAAACCGGTTCCGGCCGGTCAACCGGCGTAGATTTTGAAATTTACCGGTCGGGTCGAGAAAATCCTGACCGGTTCCATCTCTGCGTCTTACAATCCTACTTCATTTGACAACACCTTAATGCTATCTCCACATCAAAATGGGTAATCGTTTCAACCCCTGGTGGTGCAGGTGAGGCGGAGCTCCCTATCGCGGTTGCATTCTCGTGTTTCGAAGTCAACTGACTTCATCATCAGTGTTATGCTTCATTATCAGTTCCATGCAAAATAAGAGCAGTTTTATGCTCAGTGCAAGGAAAATTTGTAAGAAGTTTTTTTTTTTTTTTTAATTTATTGCTATTTTGTGGCAAAGAATGACATTGCAATAGCAAAATGTTCAGGCACATTGTTTCGAAAAGTGATAAAGTTGGTAGAGTGAAAATAAATCTGTATATAAGCGGTGTTTCTGGCATTTTCTTATTAAAGAGCGTCAAATTTTTGCAGAAAACAATATTGTCACCAGCAAAAGAGCGTGAATAAGCTCATCTAGATGTTTTAATTATCTGTGTTGTCTTGAGCGGACTCTTTGTTCGCAAAAGTGTCGTTTAATATAGCTAAAGAATTGTTACAAAAGATATTTGATTATCTGTGTAAAGTAGTGCACGATTTTCAAATCAAATTGCCCTGCATATGCAAAAATTGTAATCTTCACCACCCATAATCCGCCACAAAATCGTGGGTTGATGGGCGAAGGAGCTAAAGTTTTCTCATTTGGTGATATTAACCGATTTTTACAGTTAAAACATCACTGAATCCATTTTGGCGGATACAATTATTCACATAAACCCTATTCACCTTGCGCTAAAATGAAAATGTTTATCACTTCAGTTCGTCTTACTGTTGTTGAGATCATCTCAATCAAAATATCAAAAGATTTTGTTGCGTTTTCTTAAAGGCACTCCTAGCGATGATTACTTCCAGGAGTAAAACAGTCTGTTAGGTTTTAAATTTTTACTGTTGCTGTATGGTGCACGGTAATATGCTTGCAATATGCGTAGGAACCCATATATGCTAGCTTATAGTGGCGTAACTGGAGGTTTGAGCAAAGGAGCAATGAAAACTTAACTAAAAATTCGCTCCACATTTTTCTGTCAATTTTGATTGAAGAAAAAAGGACTTCACCAAAGATTCGTTGCTTTTTCCGTAAAATTTAGTTGAAGTCTAAATAAGGGCTTGACCAAAAATTGGTTGCTTTTTTTCCGTCAAGTTTTAGGCAAAGCTTCTTTTCGCTCTTGCCATTAGTTTTTCCCCCTAAATTTGTTGCCATAGCTGTTTATAAAGGGCCCACATCTGGAGGAAAATCCCTCCCTGCCCCTCTCCCCCGTCAGTTACGCCAGTGATGCTAGCCCCTGCTATTTATCCACTTTTTTTATTTGATCAAAACACCCCTGACGATTGCGAATACGGGAAAAGCATTTTGTTTGTAGAGTTTCAAAATTTTATTTTGACGCGCATTGTTTTTAAACTAGGTTTACTCACTTTTTTAATACAGTAGATACAGATTGGAAAAAAAATTATTAAATACAGTGTAAAATTAAAACTCAAACCAAATTGTCTTGCGTGCCAATGATTTTGACTGTGTTCTAGATCTCAAAAGAACGATTTAAAAATGACTGATTTTACCAAATACCTTAGGATTGCTAAAAAGACTTGTGGCATCTGAGGCGTCTACGAAATATCATAAAACTGTTACTTTAGCAAAAACCATTCAGCAGATGCAGGTCTTTTTGCTGCTAATAATGGCTTTTCCTATAGTATACTTTATGTGTCAGCCTTTTTTTAACATCTTTCGACTAAATTATTTTGGAACAATCTACAAACTTTGTCGGTCAGAAAAGGCCGCCTCTTTAGACTCCTTAGCAAGTCCGACGGGATTTCAGCAGCTGCTGAGCGCTCCGCTCCTTAATCCCTTCCGTGGTTTAGGTTCCTCTGGCGTATTACATGATTAACCAACCCACCCATTATTTAGACTCATTGTAGCCGACGCCACTACTTTGTGCAAAAATTAAGTGAAGAGCCAGCCATACAAGGCTTCACTTGAGTAGGGTTCCTCTTACAAAAAAGCGTCACGATCGCACTCGCCAGCTCTCTTTCTACCGGCTGCTCTGTGAGAGTAGCCCATAGCTATACCTTGCAAACTCCTGGGTTTATCCGCTTAATTATTTATTTTACATGGGGTCAGTAAATTACGATCAAATTCATCAAACGGATGTATATTGTATACGTCACCGAGAACTTAACTTTAGACAACTTCAGGCAGGTGGGCATGCACTATACGCACTTACGTACTGTGCCAGGGTCATTGAGCAAAAAACCTGCAGTATGGTTTGAGGTGCCTGAAATTCTTCCCTGAGCATGATAGGTAGTAAGAAACAGTTCAACGCCGCTAGTTATATTATTAGTCTCATGCCTTCAAAAGATTTGGATCTTGTACCCATTCTTTTAGCAAAATTATGGTAGCACGCATTGTAAAGCCAGAAGCCTTCCGAATACACTTTTTTTATAAGAACCGTAAATTTTGGGTTGAGGCTGGCTTTTTTTTAATTTTTACAAATTTTCAGCCTCATTTGCCTTTAACTTTACTGAAGAATAAACTACACAGATTATTCTTGTTTGGCTAAAATTCGTCTTTCATTGTAGGTCATGCTTACTCTTAAGCAAATTAACAGTGGTAATACAGAGAAGCATAGCAAAACCCTGCTGACTACTTACAAAAATGCTTTATAAAAGGTTTTATTACTAAGCCCCTTCAGCTTCCCTCAGTTTTCAGTCACGTTCAAAACACGTTAAAAAGAGTATCTGGGTTAATTTTCGAAGTGGCTTGGCTAAAGGGAGAAGGGGCTTCAACCTAATCCTGATAATTACGTCACTTGTGGTCAAATGCCACGCTTACGTAACACGTCTACGCAAGCGCTCAATGATATCATATAATTACCGGTACTTCTAATCTGTTTAAAGACTCAACACCTCGTGGATGACACAGATCATGGTCACAAAAAAGCTGTGTAGACTCCGGTTCGATCCCCAATTGAGCTAAACTATAAAAATTGGAATTCACAGCTCTGTTGCTTGACGATCAGAAATGATGTAATGTGGAGCTTTCATTACTTGTGGTAGACTGGTAGGCAGATGACAGTTGGACGCAAAGATTGCAAGGTCTTTCGTTATCTCTTGATCAAAGCAAATTGGCATTGATAAAATAATTACCTAATGTTTGTAGATATTTTCTTTGTAAGATTTTTACTTTTTAAGTTTTAATTTCCTTAGATACTGAAGATTACAATTTTTGCATATGCAGGGCAATTTGATTTGAAAATCGTGCACTACTTTACACAGATAATCAAATATCTTTTGTAACAATTCTTTAGCTATATTAAACGACACTTTTGCGAACAAAGAGTCCGCTCAAGACAACACAGATAATTAAAACATCTAGATGAGCTTATTCACGCTCTTTTGCTGGTGACAATATTGTTTTCTGCAAAAATTTGACGCTCTTTAATAAGAAAATGCCAGAAACACCGCTTATATACAGATTTATTTTCACTCTACCAACTTTATCACTTTTCGAAACAATGTGCCTGAACATTTTGCTATTGCAATGTCATTCTTTGCCACAAAATAGCAATAAATTAAAAAAAAAAAAAACTTCTTACAAATTTTCCTTGCACTGAGCATAAAACTGCTCTTATTTTGCATGAAACTGATAATGAAGCATAACACTGATGATGAAGTCAGTTGACTTCGAAACACGAGAATGCAACCGCGATAGGGAGCTCCGCCTCACCTGCACCACCAGGGGTTGAAACGATTACCCATTTTGATGTGGAGATAGCATTAAGGTGTTGTCAAATGAAGTAGGATTGTAAGACGCAGAGATGGAACCGGTCAGGATTTTCTCGACCCGACCGGTAAATTTCAAAATCTACGCCGGTTGACCGGCCGGAACCGGTTTCTGACCGGCCCAGTCTACCGGTTTTTGCAGAAAGTTTTTGTTCACTGTTTAATGCATCATATGAAAATTTTTCAAAAGGAGGGTGGGTGGCATGGTGAGGTGTTAACATTTGTGACTCCAAATGGGGGTTTCAAAAAAAAAAAACGCAAAAAAGCTTTTGCGTTTTTGCAAAACAACTCAATTTTAAGACCTTTTAGGTTACATTTCGGTTTGCAAGACTTGTTTTGAGCAGCGCAAAACGTGCACAAAATAAGCATAAAAAGAACTGGAGGGCACAAAGTAAATTGTTAAATTGAAAGGCACCAGGTAAACAAGTCTTTCAAACCGAAATGTAACCTAAAAAGGTCTTATAATTGAGTTGCTTTGCAAAAACGCAAAAACTTTTTCGCGTCTTTTTTTTTGAGACCCCTGTTCTTTCTAATGATATTATGCGTACGGCCAAAATAAGAAGTTAAAATTTTTTAGCTATTGGCGACAGATTATTTGCAATTTGCCTGGCAGCAAACACTTTACTGTTCTGAAATTGGCTAGAAAATATTCGAAATATAATGTGTCCCACCCCTGCAGTTTGCAGAAATACCTTCACTTTAAAACTACCAATAAATAGAACAAGCCATGACTAGTTAGATTAGAGTTGTAAACGGGCCGACTAGCTCAGGCCCGAGCCCGGCCCGAAAACTAATTTGAAGCCCAAATCATGCCCGAATAAAACCCGAAAGTTAAGTTAGGTCTGAAAAATTTAGCAACGATGCCAAGTTATTTTGATTATATTTTTGAGCACCTAATACAAAAAGTACTTCTCAGGCCCGAATTAAGCCCAAAATTTTTGTCAACTTTGGGTCCGAACCCGACCCGAAAAGCCCTGCCCGACTTGCAACTCTGAGTTAGATATAAAAAAGCTTTGTTTTTCTTGCCCAGAGTAGAGTGTGGAAAATTTAAGTTAAAAAAAGCTTTTCAAAGCGGCAAGATTTTAGTGTGTACTAAAAAATCTGAAATATGCGCCACTTCTACTCTCAAGCTGATTAAAATGATGCTAAAATGCCACGTAGCGTAAGCCTCTTCCACATGCATGCTTTATTATAATCTGATTACGCAATTTTAACGTATATTTTGCACTTTTTTACTTTGTGCCGTGGCCCAAAGGGAGGGGGCATGGCACCATGCCCCCCCTAAATAAGCCCCAATGTGCATGTCTTAATGATCACAGCATATTAGTCACAGCCTGAAACCATTCAACGAGTGTTTTCAAAAGATGTGGTTTGTTAGTGCTGTTTTTTTATAAAATTTTTATTTATAATCAAACATATATGCAGATTTCGGTTGGTATTTGATGTCTCAGTTGCAAGAAAGGAGAATTTGACCGGTGTTTCAACCGGCTTGACCGGCCGGTCGAAGCATCTCGACTCGACCGGTAACCCGACCGGTTTCCATCTCTGGTAAGACGTGATGTCTCTGTGAACGATTAAATTAGTTCTGCCTATTTCACTTCAGGAATAAATGTTCTTATTCTGTTCTTAAATTTTGAACAGAGTTTATCTTCATGCATCCACACTGTGAAAAACTTTTAATGCAAACGTCATTTGGCGCGTTTGCGACGTGAAACTGATTTTCTTTGATGTTTTGCTGCAAAAACCGCAGCACCGCGATCAGAATACTCGCTGATACGTGCAATTTGTTTGAAAAGCGTGTCCAGTCGGTTTTGCATTTTACTACGTAGTTTGGTCTAATGACGTCATAAAGATGTCACTTTGGTTTCATTTTGTCGGTAAGAAACTGGTTTATCGACCTTGCAACTTTCATGACATTATTTCGTCAACTTTGGCTATAATAATAAACGATATGCATCCTAAGTCAAATTTTTTTGTAAAAACTTGGAATCAATCAACCATATCGTGACGTCATAATAAAATGTCCAAAAATTTATTCATGAAAAGTTTGCAATTATCTTCCTCTTTCGTTTGAACCAAAAATCGACTGTCTACTCCATACCGAAATACGATTTTTAGAATCAAAATCAACCTTACCTCAGCGAAAAAAATTCAACAATGTTTTGCCGGGGAATCCCCGATTTGCGCCAAAGCAACCGGAAATTGGGTGAAAACATTGGCTATTTTGAAAAAACATTTATTCAGGATTTCAAAAATATGAAAAAAATACATTTTTGGGTGCTCGGGAGCGCTACTGGCGACCAGACTAAAGAACACAAAAAAATCCGAGGCCACGATCAAGGCCAAGGAGTGCATTTGCACTGAGTCTCAGCGCATTCGCTGTGGAGTCGCCAACGAGAAACAATTTTTCAACCGGTTCAAAAATTTTTCAATTCGCAGCGCAGTCTCCATGGAGTCGTACTGCAGTCTCCGTGGGTTCGCAGTGCATTCGCCATCAAATTGACGGAGATTGCGCTGCGAATGCGCTGCAAACCCACGGAGACTGCAGTACGAATCTGGCGAATGCACGGAGACTGCGCTACGAATCATATTAGATATAACGGAAATGAGGTAGTTGATTGTTTTGTAATAAATTTTATTTTGCGAAATAATGAGCGGTGGAAAGGTAATGGTAAAATAAATAATTTCTTGCATGTCAGCTACTAGGCAAAAGTAGAATCTAAAACTAAAATATGCTTGCCTGAAGCTAATAACTATTAAAATATGGATGAAAATTGATAAAGTAACTTAAATTAAAATCAATAAAATCGGAAAACTTTTTAACAAAATGTTAATACAGAGTTGGATAGCACAAAAACTTGGGTTTTTAATAGCCGTAGTTAATACTTTCTATGATTTTGAAACTTTTAGTTATTTTAGTAATTTTGGGATTTGCTATTGAATTTTCTTTTAAAAGTTCATAGATGGTGCGGTTGACAACGTAAATGTCAGCTACTATGTCTACGTTAATATGGGGCTATGTTTCGATCAGATAGTGTGTCTGAAATTGGGGTCCACTGTTTGAATCTGGCAGTACTGTTAGTAGATAGCCAATATAGTGCTGGTGATACGCTAGATAACTGATTGCTGGGATCTATTTCAATTGGTGGGTGCCTGCTTGGGTTTTTGTAGTGCTGGCTTGACTTTCGCTTTGTCTTTAATCAAACGTAGATTGTAGTTGACGGCATCAGGATGTGGATAATTTTAGATTGAATGAATGAGTGTCGTTTGATGAGATTTGTAATAGTGCAATTATAAAATTTATAGTTTCAGTAGAGAGGTTACATTTAGTAACCATATTGCAACACAATGCAAAAACATCACTTCTTTATATTATTACAAGGCTACTACAAGCTATAGGCTAGCTTTATATTTCAATTATACTTAATTAAACTTCTAATTTAAATTATCTTATTACTATAGGAATTGCATGAGCCGTAAAATGTCAGTCTAGCCGGATGCAGTTGGAAATCCAAATTGTATGTTCGTAAAATGTTGTTACTATTTTGAATTAAGTTTGACAGCGCACTGATTATTACTTTATTCATTTGCCATGTTTTTAGTTTTTCAATGAAGGCGCTCAATATAACGCCGAAAATGTTCGAATTCAATTAAAACTCTAAGTTTGCCTACAGCTGTGAATAGCCGAGTAGTATGATAAATGCTGTGGTGTTGTAATATAGTTATAAAATTATTAGCTTACCCGTTTGGTTTGTGCTTGTTTTTGAAAGCAATAATGCCTTATACCGCAGAACAACAATTAGTTCATTTCCGATTTATTTTGCTTTTTTGTTAAACTTGCACTTTGCGGGACATCTAATCCTTTTGCGTGTTATTTGCAAATTGATAAATAATGACTAAGTTAAAACAGTTTTGGCCTTAGGAAAGGGGGGACCCTGTGCAAATTAAATGGAGGGCCCTCTTCTTTACATACCACTTTACCATGATTTATCTGCACATGCAATTAAGCGCAAACAATCAGTGTTGGGCAAGTTAATGAGAAACGTTAACTTTGTTAAAAGTTTTTTCGCGAAGAATTTTCAAGCAATGTTTTAACTAAGCTAAACTTAAATAGTTACCTGAAAAACAAAAGTAACGCAAGTTAAAGTTAAACGTTAATTCGTTAATTAAAAAAAAAATTTATTATTAACTTGCAGTTGATGCCCAATAAAATGATTTCGTTTCCATATGAGAAAAAAGTTACTCATTCTGATTTCTGATACTATGGTATTCACTATTCTAATCAGGATAGACAGCGTGGAAGCCTTTTTTATTTTATTTTTTATTTCTATTATTATGGCATTAGGGCGCATGGTGTAGCTTAGAAATTTAACGGATTAACGTAAACAAAAGTAGTTTAACAAAAGTTATCGTTAATAAGTTAACTTCGTTATCAACGAATTAACGCCCAACACTGGCAACAATGCATTTCACAAATAACAAGGCCAGAAGACCAGTGCTATAGCAGCCCTAATCAAAACAAATGTTTGTTCATAAGTTCCTCTCATCTAGGATATCAACTCAATTAATTGTAGTAAATCAACGTAAACGTTCAGTAATTGCTTTCAGTATGCTAGTGTTATTACAGAATATGTTTAAGTACTTAACAATACTATTTGAATGCTTTATACTGCTTAGTGCATAATAAACTGCATAAGTTAGTCAAAAACTTATTACTGCCAGTTGCTGTAAGCAGTTGAAAAAAAACAAGTGGAAAAACGAATACCCGAGTCAAAGGCGTAGCCAGGATTTTTGGTTGGGGGGGAGCCAAACCACATGCAATGACGTTATCAGAAACTTCAAAAAAGGAATTTTTTGCGGGGGCAAAGATATCATAGAATGGAAGATCAGAAGCCGTGGCCTGGTGTTGGAACGTAACTAGGAACTCGTTCTAGGGAGAGGGCTTAAACCAATAGTTAAAATGCGAAAATGTCTAAATTAGGAGACGTGTGTTGAGTAAAGAAGTGTACTGTAATTGCAACCTATCACTGACGGGGGTTTGTATGGGGGTCTGGGGGCGAAGCCTCCAACCGCTGGGCGATTTTTTGTAATTTTTTTGGAAAAAAGCTATTTTAGTGCCATTGAATCACAATTCGCACGTATTCAGAGCCAGTTGAAAGTACTAGATTTTTAACATTTGAAAGCCAATTGAAAAAATTAAGTTGTTCAGTTCTCCTTTTGCTTGTAATTTAAGTCCAAAACAAGTTTAAAATCTTGCATTTTGGGGTTAAATTTTGTTAGTGATTTGGCCCAGGTAGGGGTAAGTAAAGTACATTGCCTCCTGCAATATTTTAGCAGTAAATAGCAATTCTGTCGATTATTTTTCTTAGAGATTATTGTTTTGTCATGAAAACAGCTAGTCATTGGAGTACATATACGGCAAGAGGGCCCAGGCCCTCTCAATTCAAAAATTTGTTGAATGAGCATTCCCGTTACTGTAGCTTACTTTTTCAAAAGTATTTTGTTGCATAAAAACTGTCAGGGTGGAGGTGAACTGTTATAGAAAAATATGCAATAGATAGTTACGCCTATCAACTATGTTATTGCCCGAGCCGGATTTAAGTTGAGTTGGGTCCCTGGCACTTTGAGATTTTCGCAATATTTTCTGCCAAACACAGGTGAAGACCAAAAAAAAGTCTTATCTGAGCGAGGAGCCCCTGGCACTGTGCCATATATTAGATCCGTCTTTGGTTATTGCATTACAATCATAAAAAGATTCAGTTAGCAACTTTTAGGATAAAAACGCTTAATTTCACTCGAGTTATACGTTTAAATTGGTTGACAAGCATTAAATTAAAGGGGCCCGGGCCCCCTGAAACAATATTATTGTTGGGGGCCCATTCAAATTGGGGGCCAATTAAGTGTTATTGTAGGGGGTCCACTTAAATTGGTTGGCAAAAATTAAATTGAGGGGCCCGGGCCCCCTGGATCAATGTTATTGTTGGAGGCCCATTTAAATTGGGGGCCATTTATTTGTTATAGTAGGAGGCCCATTTAAATTGGTTGGTAGACCTTAACTTGAGGGAGATCGGGCCCCCTGGATTAATATTGTTGTTAATTACCGTCGTACGCGTGTACTGTTGTACGCGAAGATGCTAAAAGAAACTGAAACTAAAGAAACAATAGTCTTTTTTGTGACATTGTTATCATAGGTAGCATTTCAATAGAGGGGCCTGCCCCCCCCTGGCTACGCCTATGACCTGAGTAGCCTAACAGTAGCAAGCAAAAAAATGAGTAATAAGTTGACTTTACCAGTAAATTTTTATTATCTGTTTACTAAATCTCACTTAAAAGTTAAAACTAATATTGTCTTGGAAAGGGGGATATGTGTAGTAACACAAGAAACAAGTGCATCTTGAGGTAGGGGGTACATATTTAATGACACTTAAAACAAGTCAATAAACTTTTTGTCATAATTTGCTATAGTTTTTCAGTTTCACAATCACATTTTTCCTGCACGCGATAGGTCAAATGGGGGAGCATCCAGAAAGGGGGCCCCTGTGCATTTGCACACTTTGCACATTCCTAAGGCCATTACTGAGTTAAAACGTCTCTCAAATAAAACGTTTTAGACAGCTTCGGCTATTTTATTTTCGGCAAAACTATTACTTAGTCCAGTTTTTCTGCTCTAAAGTTGGATATATTTAAGTTTTATGTTTGCAAGAAAATGAACATGAAAGTAGCAGCAGTGTCAAACGACATTAAAGTTCCATATTTTAGTAAAATTGACTTTGAGGGCAATCTGTTTAACAAAAACTGTGCCCATTTGCAGAGCATATATCCTCTTCAATCACAGAAATGATACGAAATAATAAAGACTTTAACAAAAATAAAAATAATGGTAATACGCAATAATAAAGCTGCCGTAAATCGAAGGTTTTTCACCACTTTATTGCTTAGATGATTTTGAAATTAAGTTAACGGCAATAAACGATGAAAAAAGAGGAACAATTTGATTGGTTTATATTTAGTTCAAAATTTTGCTGTTAAAAAGTTTTGAAAGATATGATTGGATTTTTACGAGGGTAGATGTTGTACTTTACCCATAAATTACAATGTCTATTCAAAACATTAATTTTTTCAATAAAATTTTTGCATTTTTATAAAGAACCAGTAGCGCCTTTAAATGGTAAAGTATCGCGGTAATGAACCTACGGTTCCATTTAAAAAAATACTGCGTTACCGCTCAGGTGTGCCGTAATACATCATAGCTATGTCACGAAGAGTAACCGGTTTTAGTCATTTTTCTTTTAGATTTTGATTTTTCGGACAACCTTCGTGCTTTTTGTTTGCTGCTCACTTAAAGCTTTCCCTAAAATTTATATTTTCATCAGAAGTAATAAACTTAACTCATCTTCTAAATAAAGTTTTTTTCTTTGATTTTCCTGCTTTCTTATCATAAAAATGAATAATTTTCGCAACGCATTCGCAGAGGATTCGCCATGTTCTGCGACTCTACGGAGACTGTGTTGCGAATGCGCTGAGACTGCGCTGCGAATTGATTCGCAGTGGAGTCGCAGTTTTTTCTTTGATTTTCCTGCTTTCTTATCATGACAATGAATAATTTTTTTTCTTCTACATTAGTAGAAATCAATTCGCAACGCATTCGTAGAGAATTTCCCATGCTCTGCGACACTACGGAGACTGCGCTACGAATGCGCTGCGAATGCGCTGAGACTGCGCTGCAAATTGATTCGCAGTGGAGTCGCAGTCAAATTCGCCAAAGTGTGAGAGCGGCATGGTTTACCGTATTAAAGGCAGCTGGCAAATCAAACAAAAAAACTACTGCATTTGACTTGGCGTCTAAAATTGACAAAGCATCATAGTGTATTTTTACAAGGGCAGTCTCCCAGCTATAATTAGATCTGTAAGCTGTTTGTGAATAACCATACAATAATTTTTTTACACAAATATGTATCAATTTGGAGAAAAGCTTATTTTTCAATTATTTTGACAAGAAAAGGCAATTATTAACTGGTCTCAAATTTTGAATATTATCATTAACCAAGTTCTCATTTTTAATCAAAGGAGTAACTCAAGCTTTTTTGAGAACATCTAGAAAATAACCCAGGCTCAATAAAAGATTAACGATATGATGAATAGCAAGCAATAATAAACCAATACACTTTTCAAAAAGACTGGTTGGTAGTGGATCAAGATTACATGTCTTAGATGGCATTGACTTAATCATTGCTTTCAAACCAGCTCAAGATAGTCTTTCAAACTTTCTAAAATTGAAGCACATGAAGAATTAACCACATTTATATCATTTATATCAAGTGTATTACAATTTTGGTAAGACATGTCACTATAAATTTGTTTAATCTTAGCACTAAAATAGTCAAATTGACATGCTGGTGTGTTACTTATGATAGGCGGATGATATTTTTCCGAAAATTTATCTAGCAACTGATTCACAACATTATAGGTGGCTCTGGCATTACCTTCGTGATTAGCTAGTTTTTCTTTAAAATACTTTTTTCTTTCAATGCCATAGACCTCATTAGCTTGTTTTCATGCTGCATAATTTTTAGATTTATTTTCCAGAGATTTATTTTCTTCCGAAATGCTGTTTTAAAAACTCTCCTTTGTCTTTTAGCATTTCGACATTCCAAATTCTACCATGGTGTTTTCGATGTTTTGATATATTTTTCAACCAGAGCAGCATGCTTTTCTAAGGTTGTACCAAGTAGGTTCATGATAGAGCAAAGCTAATATTGCTTTTCTTATTTCTTTTAGGATTGTTAATTCCAGGTCTGTACATATCTTAATTCAATATCTTAATTTAATATCAGCACTATGCTGATGCATCTTAAACAAATATATTATTCTTTTCCGAAACACCATGAAAAATCAGAGTTAGAATACGTAGCATTTTATGAAGTTCCAGTTTTTCAAGTTTTCAAGTTTGTTTGTCACTTTACCGTATTAACATCATAAAGCACTGAAACGATTAGACGATTTGATCCATAGTCAGCTCAGACCCAAAAAAAATTACAACTGGCGTTTCAAATCGTTTCAACTAAAAATTCGTAGTGAGCAGGATTTCGTCCAATGTTTCTTTCATCAGAAAGCAACGGTTATGCAGAAAGCATACCGGTACCCAAAACGTTTGCTGCTATAGTTAAGAAGTAAAGCATAGATACACCCACAAAACAATCGATTGGATCGACTTGGCTTTGGTTACTGTGAAACAATCACAGAATATTCAAACACAGCACAATTTTATCTCACGATTCTGAAGAATTATGACCGGAGCGAGATTTGAACTAAGACCTCCCGCTCTAGAAACGATGCGTTACCGCTCAACCAACTCTGAAAGTGGTACAAAGAAAGAGGTAATAAGGAAAAAGTCGAGGTTTTGAATTTTGAAACTTTGAAAAGTGGATCAGAAAAGAAAAAAAAAAGGAGGGTCGAGGTAAGGTTTCCTCCCGGGACTGTGGGACGGAAAATTGCTCGGAAAATTTGGGGGTTTTCAATTTCATTTTTTTCTGGAAATTTGTGTCGGTATTCGGGAAAATTTTAATACATTTTTATAACCAATTGTGCAGATTTTGCAAGTGTTTTTGGTCTTTCTATGATACAGCTTTCGCGTCAAAATTGATAGTTAAACGCTATTCTGTATGGACCCGGAATTTTAGACTGATGAAAATAGCAATGATACAAACAAACTTGGGAATCAAACAAAGTAACGATCTGCACCATCCACGTAGGCAATCTATGTTTAGATTGTTGGCTGGTTGCTAATTTTCCGTTTGAGCATGCAGCATTACCGGGTGTTTTTTGGCGTCGTGTTTTCAGGAAAAAAAGGGCTCTGCTCATTATAGTACAAATCCAGATTAATCAGCTGTTCAGTCATTTGTGATTTCATAATCTGACTAGAAGTTAGAGAACAGAATCGAAACAGTAATTAATCTTTCGCTGCACTGCAGTGGCAACATCATCGCGTAGCGTTACAGACTATGAAGAACATAGAGTACATGTTTCAAACATGTGAAAATGAGTATTTGCGCAGTTTCGAACTCTGGTTTTCAGTTTTTTGTTGTTTTCTAGTTTCTGCCGGATTATCCAGTTTTGTGTTTTTTCTCGGCGTTTTTCGCGTTTCTACTCGAGTTACGTAATACTATAGAAGCTGACGCTTGACCTTTTTTGATCTTATTTTTTTGAATTCGCTGTTTAAAGATTGACTAGATGGACGACTTCGGACTATATGAATCAATTACATCATTGTCGAATCAAATCTTTTATTACACTCGATGTAATATGCTGAAGTGTGTAACGAGTTGGCGGGGTCCATTTCAGCGTCATCACGCCCGACAACACAGCTCCTTTCGAAGAAATGTCGCAGCGGTTGCGAGCCGTTGGCAACACTGTGTTCGATTTGACCGGCCCGAGATCTGAACCCTCCTCTACCGAAACTCATATCTCCCGAGCCAAAGACGAACATATTACCGCTCTGTTTACATCATAGTCACTAAATATTATTTAGTGGGAAGGGTGTCCAATTTAAGGGGGTCCAATAACGGGAGTTGGCTGTAATTTTAGTTTGTGACTATTTCACCGAAAATGTTTTGGTTGAGGGGCAGCATTCATTTCGAGTTTTTCGTTGTTGATCAAAATCTTGAGAAAGCCTAAATTGCATTCTAACAAATTTAAACTCTCGACGTTTTTCCGTTTTCGAGATATTACAGTTCACAATTTTCCTCTTACTTGGGCTTTGCCGTTTGTCAATTGGGACAGAAGAAAAGCAATTAATTTAAAATTTGAACAATTTTGATGTGGTGCAAAATTTGAATATGACTTTTAGCAAAGTTGATTTCACTTCAGCTTTCGCAAAAACCTTTTCATTATTTTGTCTTCTTATTATAAAATTACGAAAACGAACAGAACACAGCATGCCATAATTATTCCTAAATCATATTTAATATATTAGAGCATTACATAAAAGTTTCAAAATTGACTATTCTCTTTATTTACGCGATAGTTTTATGTGTGGAGTTTGTGGTATTGTAGTGGGAGTAGTTTTGAGCTCTACAGTCACTCTTTCAAGCATCCACAGCTGCTCTAAGTGATGATTGTTATACCGGCTAACTCAGCACAAAGAACGCGTAACCGCGTTTTGAATGCCTGAGCGCCAGTGAAATTAGGCCCTGCAAACACCTAAAATGCATTTGCAGTTTTCAACAGAACTTCTTAGTTGCTTTCTTTGTCTAGGTTGCTATGTGGTGAGCAGGATGTTTAAAAATCATCGCAAATTTTTTGTTTGTGCTTTTTTAGGATAATTCACTAAGGAGAATTGCAATCTACAACAAGGAGATACGCATTCTAAGGAGATTGCACAATCAGCGGTAAAAAGAAATGCAATCTGTATAGTAACAGCAGGCTCTGATCTTATCGGAACAGTTGAAGGGTAGATACAAACTGCTTTTGTGGAATATTAACGGCTTCCAACAAACTCAATTGAAATTGAGAACGACATGTGTGGTTAGGATTTTAAACTACGAATCAGAATAGTTGCGAGCGCACTAGTTTGATTCCAACAAATATTGGCTGGCCAATGTCTGAAATGCTCTCTGGTTCCAATTGCCTTATTGCTTTTGGAACATGCAGCTTCATGCATTCCTGTAGCCTTTGGATTGTGCGACCTACAGTACGTATCGATTATCACAGTGGCATACGCATTCATAAATAACCATACTTCTTTTGTTGGCAGGTAGCAAATCTCTTCTGGCAGTAGGTAGCATGTATTGGCTTGAGAAAATTAAGTGTGGTGATACTGCTCCGAGGCTATTTTGCACAACAACTTTAATTTGGTGTTCTAATTGCTGAGAATCTGAGCCTATCCGCGGTGCTCTATGATACACTGGACACTTTTCTGGTCCAAAGGGTTTATCAGTAGAAAATGGCACAATTTTCTCCTGCTAAACTTGCACACTAAAATCCTAACCACAGGTCGTTCTCAATTTCATAGTCATTGTCATGTTTATTTTAGCACAAAACAACACACAGCACAAAAAAGCAGGGAGTTGAGTTGCGACAGGAAGCTGCGAAGGGACTTCTCCGTCATCGAGTCGAGCAGCCACCTATGAACGTAGCAATCGTGCAGTGCGAATTCAATGTAATTTATTAAATGAGAAGTAGCAGTAAAATGGGCAACGAGAAGCGCCAACAAAACCCGCGAAGACCACCCCAGCGAACACGCCTTCACCCTCCCGGTCAGTCTCGCATGAGTTTGTTGAAAGCCGTTTATATTCCACGGAAAAAAAACGGATTTGTGCAGGCAAAAGCAGTTGTATTTACCCTTCAACTGTTCCGATAAGATCAGAGCCTGCTGTTACTATACAGATTGCATTTCTTTTTACCGCTGATTGTGCAATCTCCTTGTATGCGTATCTCCATTTCATTTCATCGCAAATTTTTTGTTTGTGCTTTTTTAGGATAATTCACGAAGGAGAATTCTTGTAGATTGCAATTCTCCTTCGTGAATTATCCTAAAAAAGCACAAACAAAAAATTTGCGATGATTTTTAAACATCCTGCTAACCACATGCTAAACTGACAGAGATCGCAACTGATAAGTTATATACAACTAATAACTCTCAAGAGCTAAGATTAAGTGATCACTCTTTTCAGAGTTTTTGCTCGAGATCCTCTATCGCCGCGGATCTCTTGTATAGATCTCCGCAGAGCTGGGCGTTTAAAAAAAACATCGTAAAGCGCAAGCGCAAATTCCGCAACCAAAATTTTTCTAGTTTAAAGCGCAAGCACAAATTCCGCAACCAAAAATTTTTAAGCTCGAAGCGCAAGCGCAAATTCCGCAACCAAAATTTTTTAGAGTTAAAGCGCAAGCGCAAATTCCGCAACCAAAATTTTTAAGCTTAAAGCGCAAATGCGCATTTCGCAACCAAAATCTCAAAAGCTTAAAGCGCAATTGCGAATTCCGTAACGAAAATTCTTAACGTTTTAAAGCGCATACACAAATTCTGCCACCGAAAATTGAAAATAGTACAGCGCAACTACGAATTGATTGCTTGAGAAGCGCACACAATTTTCGGTATTTAAAAAAGTTTTTGAATACAAATTTTTGCATAATCGAAGTTTCAAAAGCGCGCTGCAGACGATGGTGTTAAGCAAGAATGGCAGAGCGGTACGTTCAGAATTTGCGTACTACGTACCTCGCACCTTCAACCGTATCGTACTTCAGTTCAATTTTGTGGCACCCACTGTGGCACCCCCAATTTTTGTTACGTTTAGTTTATTTTTGATATTTACCCATTTTAAAAATCTGATTCATCTAGCTCTAACAGTTTAAAAGTTCGAAATTTGGGAGGACCTGATTGAGGGGGATCTCCCAACCTGGCACCCTTGATTTCTGTCACACAAGTCCTGCTTGATATATTCAATCACTCAAACTTTAAATACAGCACGTTTAGCGATTTAAAAGTAGATAGCGCAGAAAAAAACAAAACAAGAAAAAAAGTACATAACGCAGAAGAAAATAAAACAAGAAAAAAAATCTTTCTATCAGCAATCAGCATGTAACAACTATCTCGTGATCATGCTTTAAATCTGTAAAATCAAAATTTAATTATTTTTTGACAGGGACATGCAGTTCAACATTTAAAAATTATTTTGTGATTGCGCATCTTGGAAAAAAATTCACAATTGAAGCGCAACAAATATTAGATTTACCGATTCGAAAACGCAAATTGCGCAAGCGCTGAAAAAAAAGGCATAGAGCGCAACGCAAATTGCGCTAGCGCTGAAAAAAGCAGGCATAGAGCGCAACGCAAATTGCGCAAGAGCTGAAAAAAAAGGCATAGTGCGCAACGCAAATTGCGCATTTGCGCAACTTGCGCAATTTGCGCAACTTGCAAACTATTTTGCGTAACGCCCACCTCTGGATCTCAGAAATATATT
Source organism: Trididemnum nubilum (assembly GCA_963965965.1). NCBI lineage: Eukaryota > Metazoa > Chordata > Ascidiacea > Aplousobranchia > Didemnidae > Trididemnum > Trididemnum nubilum. The sequence goes on from OZ014486.1 coordinate 29,094,589, forward strand.
CGTCACAGAGTTGCTTCGGCTACATTTAGTAGTTTGATGACTCTCCACCGTTTAGCACTGCTCTTGATGTGGAAGCGCGTCCCATAGAGTCAAGAGCGCTGGCAACGGTAGAGGGCTTAAAGCAACTGTAGATGTCTAGTAGGTGTTTGCAGTGCTGAAGCGTCTAGCGCTCGAAGCACCTTGATTGCGGTAACGCGTCTTGGTGTTGAGATTGCTTGCTCAAACACTTTACACCCAGAGCTGCTGTAGAAGCCAGAAACTTATTTTGAGCCAACTTATTTTGAGCCAGTCAGTCGGATCACTCTATCTAAAATTCCTCGACATGGTGGTATTGGATTGACATCGTCTTCGGTTTGCACTAGTACTTCTTTCTTGATAAGATTTAAATCTCTCACTACCAACCCAACTCCCAACCTTTTTTGATTGTCGTATACGCTCTATAACCTCAGCTATCGAATCCGTAGTCTATACCAGGAAAAGTTTTCTTACAGCATGCCTCACAAGCCAGAGCCTAACTCTGACTGGAAACACATTCTTTTTTTACTTCGTTAACTGCGGTTTTCTTCAGGCCAATGGAACAGCATCTCTCACAAACTACTTTATCTCTCTTTTTTGGATTCAAAACAAGCAGAATTACCGAAGCTTTTCAAAAATCTTTCCAATAAGCAGAAGGAAATGACATTCAAAAAGGCATATTTTGAATATTTTTTCGGCAAATTCAACTTAAGGCATGGGATCAATCGTCTTGCCAACGGAGAAAAACGGATTACGACATGTAAATTTTGTCCAAGCTTGAATGATGCCATCGAACACGTTTGCAAGACTGCCCGATCTCTCGTTTGATTTCTTTGCGACTACAAGATTTCATCAGGGTCAAAATTTCCATGAACGTTATTTTGAGCAAGCCCTTATTCCTTTCCAACGTCTGCAATCAACCTGCCTCATACAAAAATTTCATTCTGAAAGCTACATTAATCTTTAGCGTTGTTGTTCGAGAGCAAAAAATACTGTACTTCTTGACATTTCTAGTCAGGTTCTCGTAAAGAAAACTGTATGTAAACATTCTTCCTGTGAACGCATCTTTTTTTAGGTGTATAGCTTGACAGAAACGGAATTTCCTTTTCTTCCGGCTCAAAGGTCAGGTGTAACTTAAAATCTGAATGCTTACCATCTGAATTGTGTAAAAATAAGTATGCTGCTTGATCATGATAAAGCTCATATTCATAAGTTTTTCCAATTCGTGATTTTTTTTTGCTAGTGAGTTGTGACACGCTAATAGGCCAATTTTTTTTCTATATTCTTACAGTTTTTCAAAGCCTTTACAAAATTTTTTCTTTTTACACTACGGTACTTAAAGGACGTGCCGAGACGGTAAATTTTATTGGCCTGTCTTTTTTTTCAATTTAGTGAAAATTTTGCAAACAGTCTGAAAAGTGTTTCAAAAGCCCTATACAATGAGTCAAACGCAAAATGCAATTTCCTGTTTAGTAGCATGAAAAAAACAGCAAAAGAAACCCCAAAAATGTATTTCTGTTTTCAATAACCAGCAGAACAACAACTTCTATAACTCCTGCAATCAGCAGCTGGATCCTTGTAGAACGGAATTGCTTGCATGTGGCTTGAAACAGTACAATTAAGTAGCGGTTGCGCTTTTCCAATGCGCTAGCTACACTGTGTCTGCTCAAAGTAACAAATATGGCTTATGAAATTCACAACTTTTCAGTCAATTTCTATCATTCTCTGAGGAATATTCTTATCACCACTCACATTCCTTAATGAACTGGAGTCAGCGAAGTTTGAAGGTTTCATATTTGCTCTCCATCCTCTTCCAGACTACAACAGTATTCACTCTTAAATTATTCCAGAAGTGAAATAGGCAGAACTAATTTAGTAGTTCACAGAGACATCACGTCTTACAATCCTACTTCATTTGACAACACCTTAATGCTGTCTCCGCGTCGAAATGGGTAATCATTTCAACCCCTAGTGACGCAGGTGAGGCGGAGCCCCCTATCGCGGGAGCATTCCCGTGTTTCGAAGTCAACTGACTTCATCATCAGTATGAAGAGGAGTCGACACAATGCAAAGAATTTTGATCCCTGAATTAGGCTAACTCAACCGGTAAAATTTGAATAACCAAGCTATCGGTATAGGCTAACGTCTTCATCTCGTAACTTCAGCTGCTTAAAAGGCAGACCCAATTTTTTTTTCCCACGTACTGCTCTGGACTCGAGTTTCGCGTAATACCAACGCTCATCGGCAGAGCTGACGTTCAAACCGAAATTCAAAAACTAAACTAAGCTTGTCTGCAAACCGAAATTCAAAAACTAAACTAAGCTTGCCTGTAAACCGAAATTCAAAATCTGAGTAAACTAGCCCATAAAGTTAAAATCAAAATAGGATTGTGAAACATAATCGCAATTGTGACCAAGGTAACCCGGAAAAAAAAATTAACTCTGGACAGGGGACCAAGTGGGCTAATAGACAGGGATGAAAAATTAAGTACATAAAATGGGCAAAGGGGACCAAGTGGATATGGGGGTCGGAGAGTTAAAGGACAAAGATCAAAAATTCACCCAGTGCGAATACAATATTTTTTATAGGCAGAACTAATTCAATAGTTCACAAGACATCGCGTCACATATCGTAAATGATATTGCACCCGTGCTGTTTCTGCAGTGGACACTGGACAATCTCTCAACCACAAACAACGATAATTTAACAAGTTAAATTATTCCTGAAGTGAAATAGGCAGAACTAATTAAATAGTTCACAGAGACATCATGTCTTGCAATCCTACTTCATTTGACAACACCTTAATGCTGTCTCCGCGTCGAAATGGGTAATCATTTCAACCCCTAGTGACGCAGGTGAGGCGGAGCCCCCTATCGCGGGAGCATTCCCGTGTTTCGAAGTCAACTGACTTCATCATCAGTGTGAAGAGGAGTCGACACAATGCAAATTCATCATCAGTATTCACTCTATTTCAATGCAGAGCAACATCAAGATCTCGTTGACTCATATCGCAACAAAAGCTATCTTATCGACTTTTCCCCGCATAAACAGCGCATTTTGAAATAACTTTGATGATGTTAGCTCAATACTTATCAAAGTACTACCGGCCCACGCCCAAAACCTCTTTTAAACATCAATCAGTGAACTTAATGATTGAATTGTTTTTTATTTGCAATTTTTTTACGTGTTTTACATTTCCTATAAAATAATTTATTCCAAAAAAAAAAAAGATTCTGTAGGTTTGGTAACGCGTCCGCAGTATCGAGAGAGCTAGTATACACAATCTTCACTCTGAGTAGCGGCAGAAACCTAAAAAGGTTTTTACAGCTCTCAACACTACTTCCACTACAATCCCACTAACTCCCAACTTTTCGAAAAAAACACAAAATTTCAAAAACTCTGCAAAAAAAAGTTTTTTTGCGAAAGCTAAATGAAATGGACTTTGCTGAAAGTCCTATTCTAATAATTTACAATTCTGCCTCTTTGCTTAGTTTTGACAACTCTGCTGCAAAACATTTATTAAGAATTAGAAACACACAGTAACTTTTCAAAATTTTGCTTCTCGTCGGCAACCCTAACAAAATTTTTAAGGAAAAAAAGCCTTTCTAAGCCTCAGAATCTTAGGGGAAATCCAAATTGTTACATCTAATAAACAGAAGGTCATAGGAAGCTCGACTTTGGTGAAGCTGGTCCTTTTTTTGTTCTTTTTTTGGGAGTGCAGCTACAGCATCCTCATCCTCCTATCACGAGAAAGCGACGGTGGCAATTTTGATCAGAATTAATGAAAAATTAGAAAATATTTCTGATAAAATAGTCTCTTTTTTATTTTATTATGAGGACAAAGGGTCCCGGCGTAATCTTTCAATTCATAATATATTTTGTAATAACCGAAGATGTTTTTCAGTTCTAATGATTCTCACAATCTTTAAACCACGCCATGAATCTTGAGTAATTATATTTTCTCTATATGGTAAGACTATACAACATTGTACTGCAGTAACACCAAAACTGTGATAAAGATCTCGTTTACAATGAAAACCAATCAAAATGTTGGCTGGTGCCTAAATGGTTTTGAGCTTGAGTAAAGCTTTAATCAGCACGTTCATGAATTCGAAGCTTTTTGTCTGATGCTTTAATTGTCACGAAGAATCGTCAGAATGGATAACGTAAAGAATGGCTATTTATTTTAAAAAAGCCGAGCTGTCTTTGGCTGGAAAAAAAGGAACAATGTTGGAGCGACATTACACAGATAGATAGATTGTTTGTTTCAGCATGAGAAATTGAAGTAAACAGTATCAGCCTCAACGTACTACAGTATAACCATAAGCAATTATATAATGCACACCACAGTCCCACACCATGGGTGTAACGAAAAAGCAAAGCTCGCTTAATCAATTACACCCACATAATCAAAAAAAACAATGTAGGTTGTCCGTTCCTTAATTCAAGAAACAAGGCACAAAGGTAATGTAAATCGGGCGAAAAAACATAGAACCAAAGAAAACACCTGTTGAGCACTAGCAACCTGAAATCAAACACTTTAAACTGATAATTTGATAATGTTACGAAACAAAATATCTGAACCATTGGTATACAGCTATATAGTTTGCAGTGTATCGAAAATGCCATTTTTATGACATGTAAGATATGGGTAATTCGGGGAGATATTTTGACGTGAAACATCATAACAATTTTTCTTAATAACAGCTTGTACATTAACTTAACAAACTACTCATTGCTTTGATTAAAATGTTAATGTCTTGGAAGCACAAATTAAAAGATAGGGAACCTATCCGGTTCAACAAGAGATCCGGATCAGATCCGGATCCTAAACCTTTTAAATTTTGAGATCCAGAGCCGATCCGGATCCGCCAGTCTGCAACTACACTTTGTGCCACCAGCTGATCAGCGCCACTGCCAGAGCCAGTCAGTAACTACAGCCACACTTATTTGACGGTAACCGAAACACCTTGAGCGGAAAATTCAGATAACATACAATAATAAGCTGAAACAGTAATTTTCGGTGAAATAAAACTCTTTGAGTTTGAAAATCACAAGAATATATTTTCGAAAGTAATCAGCAAAATCAGATGCGGATCCGATCCGGATCCATATCTTCTAATGAAACTGGGTCCGAATCCGGGTGCGATCAGAAAAAGCAGTAAGATCCGGGTGCGATCCGGATCCGTTGCCACTTCTGCTTGAAAGCTTTTCGCCTGACACTTGTCAAGAAGAGTCGTCAGAACGGAGAGTGCAAGATAAAGATCGGCTATTTAGGGAATAAAGTTGAGCCGTGATCGGCTGGAAAAAGACCAATCAAAGAGCGTCATTAGTGCATGATTTTTAAGCTGTACACGAATTATTTTGTCGGAAGGGTTATAAGTTTTGATATCCAAAAAGTCAACAAAACGATATTTCAATTTATTTGGGTGTCAAAATGTGAACGAGTAGCCAAAAGCAAATTATAATGATATTAAAAATGGTGCCGCTAATATAATTAATACAGAAACTTACATAATTGCCTTGCGATTAAATTGGATAATAAAATTTTTGAATGACGCTTATAACTTGTCGTGGAAAGAAATTGAACGCAATTTTTTTTCCTGGTGAATGTGACCTTGGTGCTAGGTTCTAACATGAGATTATTGACTGAAAAAATGCAAGAATATGTTCCACTACGAAACATGCACGTTTTTATTGCAGCCCAACAAAAAATTATGAAAACTTATTATAGCAAGGAGTGGTGTAACGACAAAATGCTTTGGCTTAAAAGTGAAATAAAATTAAACTACTGCGTAGTGCCTATTATGAAAAAGTTTGCAGAAGCCGAAATAAGTAATTCTGAACACCTACTTAGCCCGGGAAAACAATATTTAAGCTATGATGATCTAATGTTGAAATTTAGTGTTCCCCAAAATCATAAAGATTTTTTGCTTATACCAAATTAGTCGCGAAACTTCCAAAACAATGGGACAGGGATGAAATTCGAACCAGAGTGCCAAATTCGCTTGAACAACTTCGTAATGTACGAACTGTTTTGGATAAGCTCTCAAACGTCAAAGCCATTGACCGTTATCTAACGGAAAAGACTTCAAAATTACCACTTGAACAGCAATCCAAATGATTCTCTGAACTGAAAGACCAAAACTTACTATATGGAATACCGTGTATCGATCGGTATACAACAGCACAATTATAACTAAACTTACATCTTTTCAAGTCAAACTCAATTTAAGAGCTATTGAAACGAATGTTACATTAACATGGGCTTTCTATATCGGATACAGACAAAAGCAGTTTTTGTAAAATAAAACCAGAAATCCTGCTACATTTGTTTTTTGAATGTAGAATTATGGTATTATTTGGAATGATGTAATGGACAGGATATCTTCAAAACTAAGAATACTATTAGGTTTTCGACCGAATGAAATTTTGTTTGCAGTAGAGGCAGAAAATAATCAAGCCAAACTGATTAATTGTATATTGCTATGTATTAGTTTTTATATTTACAAATCTGGAGTTTTAGGAAATTTACCAACCACAAATGAAGCATTACTTTATATTTGAACGGTTTGTCTATCTTAAAAAAAAATTGGAAAAAAAAAACAGAAATTATATGAACACTATGGAAAATGATATAGTTTATGATATTAACAGATACATATTGTTCGGAAGCATGCTCATGAATATTATGTATGTTATGTATGATGTTTGCTTGCGTTAAGTATGTATATCCCTTGTTTTTTTTCGTTTTATGAGATGAGTGTTGTTAATAAGAAATATCAATAAAAAAAAAGAAAAAAAAGAAAGAGCAGATAAATGGAAAAGAGAGCGGCTTTGGGCAAGAATGGAGAATCTACTGTCATCATAATGTTGAGCACAGACTGGATATTGTAAAAGATTAAATTAAATTCAGTTTTATTTAGTTTAGTTCTGTTAATTTAATTTTTTTTAATTTTTTTTAAACGAATACAAACTCAAGGTTTTAAATTGTTTGTTAATACCAGCCAATGATTGGCACCTTGAAACGCAACTCAATTTTGGCTAAATTTTTTGTTGACCCGGAGTAAAAATTAATCACGGGATTGTTTCTGTCTAGTGTTGTGTCAAGGAACAGCACCAAGCTTGGTAAACGATTTTGTAAATACTGTATTTGGGGTAATTTTTGATGTTGAAGATAATGCATAAATTTAGCCAATTATAATTCATAACTGTAATCAAGGTTCAAAAAATCAAGAGCACGATATAATTCAGATGCAGGAGTGTAAATAAAGCAAGACCACATCATTCTTAAAATACTATTTTGGCTTATTTTCAGTGCATTTAGACTAGTTTTGTTAGCTGTGCCCCATAGAAGCATTCTATACAGAGCCGTCGCTACGGGGTCCAGAGGGGATCTTGCCCCCCCTAACGGCTGCTTGTGCCCCCCATTTTGGTTTACTCAAAATACTGTTTTTGTAACATCACGTACAGTAACTGCAAGACAACAGACAATGATGGTAAAAGTAATAATTACGTTCAACATAATTCTCTCTTGACGTTTTCTCGATTCTTTGCAAAATTGCTGGCAACCAAATGCTGTACATAGATGTGACGGAATATCCGTATTATTAACATGCCTTTACGGATGTGTGGCGGAAGAGAGATGTAAGCCTGCAGAATCGTTGCCGGTACTTCGTTAATGACTATGACATGAAGCATACGTGAAAATATTTTTTTCAAAGACCAGCGGTTTTGATTTTTAGAGCACCCTCAAGATTTTGAAGTCGCAGTCAGTAGCGCAACCAGTGAGAAAGGGCTTATGCCCCCCAAGCCAAATCACTCAGAAAATTTAACCTCAAAATACGAGCGTTTAACGAAATTTAAATTTGACCTGAAGTAAGGTGGGGCTGAAGAGGGCTAAGCAATTTAATTCTTTGAAATGACTTCTGAATTTTAGCCATTTAGTTATTCATATGCTGGCTTCAAAAAGTGCGAAATGTGATTAAGATGGCGTTAAAATCGTTACTTTTTTGCTGCGAAATCACAAAAATTGCCTGGCGGCTGGGGGCTCTGTGCCCAGGCCCCCGTCCACAGTCACTACATATTTAGTGACTATTCTGTGACTCGCATGAGTTGCGTCAGTTTGTTTAGCACGGGGCCTAAATCAGACAATTTTTATGCAAAAAAATTTACTATTGATTCACCCCTCTTTGCAAAATCTTGGTTGCGTGTCTAATAGCATGCAATGCCGTAAATCGATTTTTCAGGCGATTATGAGCCGCAGACAAAACAAGCTAAGAAACGCTGCCGGCCTTATAGTTCTTTTTTTTTTGGCAAAATTTTTGAAATCGCGCATATTGGTAGCGATAAAACATTTGAAGATCAGTTTTTATAAGCAAAAGTTGAGTTTATTTTAGTGCCCCCCCCCCACTTTCGTTTAGTGCCCCTTCACTTCTTTTGCTCTGGCGACGGCACTGATTCTATATCGTAGACGACTATATACCAAACGGTAATAAAGCTTACATAGGGTACCCTTGTTAACATAATTACGCAATTAATAAAAAACACAAGACATTTTGAGATTTGAAGAACTAGGTGATTAATGTGTGTTGACCAGTTCAAGATATCGGCAATATAAATCCCCAAATATTTTGCAGTTGATACCCATTTAACTTGATAATTATTAACATATATACTAAATCAGATTCGATTTGTGTTCGAGGGTCTTAGTTTACGATCGTATAATTCATTTTACAATTGTTCAAGGATAATTTATTTTTACGTAACCAAACATCAATGCTTAAGATTTGTTCACTAATTTCTTTCCAATTCTTTAAAATTTTTCTCAATTAATATCAGTAACGCATTATCAGCAAACATGGGAGCATTAAAATTAGAAGCCAAAGGTAGACTATTGACTTATATAAAAGAAACAATAGCGGGTCTTGGTCTAAGCAAAATCCTTGAGGATACCTCATGTTTATATTACGGATACCTCATAGTTATATTATTCAACTTTTCAGGTTCCATTATTACTTGAATAAGATTGACAACAGTTTAAGTTGTTAACATAAACGTCTCTTACTCTATGCCTCAAATAATTATTGCTTTTTTCTCAATAGAAATAGAATCCTGTTGAAAGTAGCATTTAATTAAATTTGGCATTGTCAAGCAAATCTTCTACCAGTGCAGTCATTATAAATCCCAAAGCGTCAGAATCTTCGTCCGCTTTCACGTCAGACTTGATATTTTCACACGCGATGGAAACAGAACAATGCTCTAAAAAGAACACACACAAATATAACTGAAAATTTATGAAACTTTTTTTACGCGGACTATTTGACCAACGCATTTACCACAGAAGGGCGGCCACCAAATTTGGCATGCGGGTTAGCGTTCACCAATTTTTTAGAAAAACTGGTTTTGAGTTGGTGACGCCATCGTAGTGACGTCACAGACACATTTTTGAAAAAGCACTTCATTTTTTAAACGACATCATATAGGGGTTCAAATTATTTTCACATTAGGTTTGTTTTTTGATACTGAACCATAAAATGCACGAGTCAAAGTGATTATGTCACAAAAACTTTTAGTTTGTCACAAAACTTACGTCGCAAAAATTTGTACTTACATTTTACCCCCTTCGAGTAAAATAGGGTTTAGTAGCGTTGAGGTAAAAGAGGTTATCACTGTCCCAATACTGGAAAATACATATTGATAAAATGCAAAATCATGCAAGAATGAGCCATTTTTAAAGGCGAGCAGCTGCTAGTATTTTCATTATTTGATAAATTTAGCAAATTGCAGCCCCGTTGCGCAAGCGCTCCCCCTCCCCTTCCCCAGTGGCGGATTTAGGGGAGGGGATGGGGGGATGCATCCCCCCCCACCAGCCTAAAAGTTACGATTTTGGCCGAAAAATTAGCCCTTATTTTGAATAATTCGGCTCCATTTCGGGATGCATCCCCCCCCACCGACCTAAACGAATCCGGCCGAAAACTCAGTCTCAATTTTGGTAAAGACCTTTTTTTTTTTTTTTCGGAGACCACCTGATTTTGAGCGGAAAAAACGTTTGAATTTCCGATTTCGGCCAAAAAATCAGTCTCAATTTTGGTGAAGACCTTTTTTTTTTTTTTTTTTTTTTTTTTGGAGACCACCTGATTTTGGGCCAAAAAAACGTTTGAATATCCAATTTCGGCCGAAAAATCACTCTCAACTTTGGTGAAGACATCCGAATTTTTGAGGTTTTGGCTTCAAATCCCCCCCCACCAAAATTTTCTGGATCCGCCACTGCCCTTCTCCCCTTAGTTAAGTCACGTAGAAAAATTTAACCCAAAAATATAACGTTTAAACGTGCTTTGGACTCGACCTGTAAGCAAAGGTGAGGCTGAAAAGGCAGGGAAATTAATTTTTTTAAACGACTTTCGATTTTTAGCAATTCGGTTCTTTCTGATAGCTTTAAAAACGTACAAAATGTGATAAAAGTTTTGCTGAAACGGCCACTTTCTTTTGCCAAAAAATTGCAACAATCGCCTAGCAGCTGATGGGGGAAAACCGGTTACTTGGGCGGCGTGCTGAGCGAACTGGCTGGGGGGTTCGCCCCCAGTATTAGAGATAAATGTATTACAAAGTGTATTACAAATAAATGAAACAGAGACTCAACGCACGACAGCAGCCTCTCCTGAAACACCAATGTAAACACAACTATGATGAAAGCACAAAACACAAGTAAGATGTAAACGCTAGTTATAAATGAATTGACCCACCGAATATAAACCAAATCCAAGCTTTCATTTTACTCGCTGTAATACGCTAAACCGTGCAACGAGTTCGCGGAACCAATCTGCGCGTCATTGCACCCGGGCAACACAACTCCTTTCGAAGAAAAGTTGCAGCGTGGCGAGCCGTGGGTAACAGTGTGCCAATTTGACCGGCCCGAAATTTGAACCTCAGACCTCCCGCTCCAGAAACGAACGCGTTACCGCTCGACCAACTGGCTAGTTCCTGCCAAATATAAATTAGATAATTGCAGCGTTACTGAAGCAATTTTTAAGAATTGTCACCAGCTGTTTATTTGAATGAGAACCTGCCCCTTGCATTAACTGTTAATACTGTCATGGTGTTACAAATTTTGAACTGTTTGTGTGGGTCATAAACTGTATTGATTAACGTTTTTGTAATTTCTTCAATAAAAATTAAACTCTAACGTTGCGTGAATGAAGTTTTAAAGCTAGGTCATTCAAGAAAATGACACTTTTATTGAACACGTTTTTTTCGGCAAAAAAACAGCTCGGCAAAAAAACAAAAAAGGATTAAACAAAAGCATTGTACTTACCGCTTTTCCCACAACAGCCTACCACATCAACACAGCATCTGACGTCAGAGTTCGTAAATCCTCTACAGTTCATAAATTTCTTCACACCTTCCGTCAGCTTCCTCCGCACAGGGTCGCACACGAGTCCTCTTGAAAATGTTTGGTTGCAAATCAGTTGCTGACTTTTCACCGAATCACAGCAAATCGCAGAATCAATCATCTGACAAATTCCGCTGCACACGTCCGTCTTGTTCTGGAGGCACTAAAAATCACCTTAAAATGAATCGATGATGAAAAAATTTGTTAGCAGCGTGATCGAAAGAGCAATAGTGTCGTTTTTACGAAGACCGTGATTGAATGAGCTGGGCTCAACCCACACCCTGGTGGCGTTGTTGCGTCCTTGATTGCCTCGGCTTGGTGGTTTCGAACAATTAGCAAATTCAGTGGACAATAAGTCGAAGAAATCCACAGAAACATTGAATCATCGGAATCTCCACCCAAGCAGGTGCAAATTTCTTCAAGCAAGAAGTACTTATCGTAGTAAAAAGTGTGGTGATTGTCCAATAGTTAGCATCTGACGCAGTGCTGTGACAGGAGGATAAATATGCACTACACAACAATTTCGAGCACAGTCTAGTCTCGGTTTTCCAATTTCAACAGAGATACTTCACTGGCAAATCCAGAACTTTGATTCGCATTTATTTTTCCGACTGACAAAACTGATTTTCGATTTCAGCAATCACATAACAATAGAACCATGAATTGCAAACACAAAAAGAATATCACGTGTGGTTTTGAGATCGAGTGGAACTTTTGCGCATTTTTTTTCTGCCAAAAAGTTTTTGCCAAATCAAGTCCAAAAAACTGGTTCACTTTGCCCACTGTTTTCAATAAAAATCACGATTATCTTTTTTTCTAGCAAGGACAAAGGTAAAGTCATAAGAGAATTCAAACCATTGTTTTAACAAAGGGATTTGTAAAATAACCTTGAGGAATTAACAACGGAAGGAACTCGAGTTCAACTTCCTAAACCGTTGCGCCTTCTTCAAGTGCAACTTGCATCAAAGTTTTTTAGTCATTGGTGTCACAAAGAAAAATATATATCGTCTTACGGTACAGGGTAGGCCATAAGTCAGAGGTAGCTACACGAAAAATATCTTTAAAAAAATGAAAAAAGTTGCTTCTAAATATGTCATTCTGTGTTCTGAAAATCAAGAGATGCACTCATGCAGACCGTCTGTACATAAAATATGTAGAAGGAACTTGGAAAATCTTGGCCCACCCTGAAATTTTGCTTCAAAACTTTAGAACGAAGTCAACAATCTATGATATGTGTACCAATAAAGGCAATAATATTTGCAAGCAAACTTACTGAATCATAGTCTTGGCGTAAACCAGCAGTTGTTAGAAGTGCGGTGCAATCTGTCTTCAAAACTCGTTTATTCACTGTCTTGTCCAGCTTTGAAGGTACTGCTCGTAAACCACTAATCCAAAAACCGCCTTGAGCATGGACGTTTCTTTGTGTCGAGCAAAAAATTGTGATACAAACAACTGCTGTGAGGCTGCTGACCATGATTTATTGATTGCACCAGTGAAACACTCTTGTTTTTACTTATTTCTAGTCCAACAAGTTTATGAAAGAAAAAAGTAATAATGTCAGTCGGAAAATTTATGGTGAGTAAAAATTATTTAAGGCCTCAAGCCGACATTTTTGGCTGGAGCAAGCAAGTATAGACTTCAAAACGTCTTTTTATCCCCAAATTAAGTTACTACTAGTAAACTCGGTATGTCCACCTCACATGTTTGTCCATTAGAATTTAGATACTTTTTCCCTCTTTCTCTTCATTGCCCGTTTTTCCATGAGGTTTGCGGGGACAGCAGCTCGAGATTTAAGCCGCCACACTTTACGGCCTTCCATCATCTCCATCATTTTGCTTGGGTGAAGTTCCAAGCGATTCCATCCAAGATCCCCCATGTAATTGGTCCATCTAGTTCTAAGCAGGCCCGGCGCCACGGGGGTGCATTTCGAGGCTGTGCCCCCCAAATCACTGCTTGTGCTCCCCAAACGAGAAGTATGCCCCCCATGCAAGGATTGTGCCCCGTAAACGGCCAGAATGAAGGCTTTTTTTCTCTTCTCTCCCGAAAATGAAAGTAAAATTTATCTGTGCCCCCCAAACATTTTTTCTGCCCCCTCCCCCAATCACGCTACTCTGGCGCCGGGCCTGGTTCGAAGTAGTCCAATTGGTCTCTTCCCATTTGCTTTGGCAAGTAAAAGCTTCTTTGGGGAGTCTTTTCTGAGGAATTTTGCTTACATGGCCAAACCATCTATAAAGCTGAGATCTTTCATTTCGGAGAAGTAAAGGCTTGATGTTTCGAGATTTTTGGATCTCAAAGCTACGCACCTTGTGAAACACTGTGGACCTCATTTTACGTTCGTACGTCCACGATTTAACGCTTAGTGTAGACCGAGCTTTATGCTAAGAGTTATGGCAAGTTAAAAAGTTCTACAAAATAGATACCCCCATGCAGGTCAAAATGTTTGTTAAGACGAAAAACTGGATACTCAAATCGTCAAGAAAGTGCACTAATGCGAGCTGTGCACTATACGGTTGTCATAAAATGGAATTGTTGAAAAAAGCAAAGCTCCCAATTTTCAAAACAGCGTTTTGTCCCCATTCTCACCTATGGCCATGAATCATGGATATTGACCGAAAGATTGATCGAAAGTGCGATCACAAGCATCAACAAATTTGATTTTTTCGATTTAACCGCTTTTAGTTTTCGAGTTAAGCTGTCACCTGCCCATCTGTCTACCGCACACGATTGAGGCTTCGCACTGTCCTGTTAATTGTTGAAAGTCAAGCAGGCAAATTGTGACTGCTGGTTTTTTCTAGTCTTTGATTTGACCCGACCGGGAATCAAACCCCAGTCTACCGTTTCAGTTGCTAACGCTTTATCCACTTGACCACTGACCGGTTGGTTTTCACGGTTTTACGCAACGCAAAGCGGGCCTCCGAAGAATTTTAATTTTATGGTATTATTCAACGTCTTAATTTATTTTGCCCTCATTTTCCAATAAAACTGCCCTTTTTTGATTGAAACTTTGTTATAACTGAATATTGCAATAAAGGTTAATTGGAAAATGCTTATAGACTGAAATAAAATAAAAAATCATGTACTGTATGCCAATTTATAAAAGGTATTTTTTTGTTTTAGCATCATAAATTTTTATGGTCTATAATCACGGTTTAAATCAATGAATGAATTTCTAATGGCTCATCAAAAGCAGGAAATGTGCTTTGAAAATCGAGACTGAATTCTATGATTTAGCTCAAAGGCTTAGCGTATCCATTGAAATTATCTATTCTACTGCATTAATTGTGATTAATTGAAGAAAATCTTAAAATTGGAAACTCGAAATTTTCGAAATAAAAAATTGGCAAAAAAATCGCAAGAATAGCCAATGTCATATGCATAAGCTAAAAATAATTCTAAACAGTGTACGTGCTCTTGAGAGGAAGTCCTTGATCTGATCTGAGGTTTGCATAATTCGTTAGAATTAAATGAAACACTTAATTTAAAGATTTCTGACTGCTGTTTACAGCATCAACGACCTTTCGTCGGCGCCACTCTTTGGTTTTCAAAACCTTTTTTTTCATTTTGACTATAAATTTATTTACAAAATAACAAACGTTATTTTCTACAAAACAGTAAAGAGTTAACGAAAGGTCAAAAGGGTCAAGAATTAACCGAGGCTGGATTAAGTCTCGGTGGCACCGGAGCGTTCGTAGTAGGGGTCGGGGCCTACATGGAGCCAGCAAAAACCTTTTTTCATTTGTCAGGGATGCCAATTAGAAACAGCGGTAGGAAGTGCTGAAGATTTTTTATCACTATTTCAAACGACCTACAAATTTGCAGGAAAAAGTGTTGGAGGACCTTTTTTTGGACGTCACCTTGTTTTTACGTAAGAAATTGTAGCGTGTTCTTGTTTCAGGTGCCTTTTTTGCACTTACTGGGGGTGACAGAGCTATCGCATCTATCGCACCCCCCCCCCCCCCCCTGAAAATGCTTTGGCTTTAACTTGCGGATATTGTCTCGAGTCAACAATTGAGGGCCTGGGTTGTTTAATGTTTAATGCCGATATAATTAATTTATATGGTCTATGGATAAGTTATAGAGTCGAATTTTATTGCCTGAATTAGACAAGCGAAAGCTTTCTATGTATAATTTATGAAAACCTGCTTTACCGGCACCTGAATTTTGTCAATCAAACAATTCAGTCCAATTCGTGGGCTGCGCACAAGCTTGGTGAGTGATGCTTTGCAAATTCTGCTGGTTATGGATCTGGAAAGAAATCTCTTCCCACTCCATGCTATTGCGATACCCAGCTTACTGAAAGTATAAGATGAAACGGTGAGCCGCTTGTGGAAATTTTTAACCAGCACACGTAGACCCAAAACAATGCTTCTAATATAGTATTAGCTATTACAGACTCTTTTTCATTGGAAAACGACAATTATTGCCTTGGGCTTTTTTAATGTAAACGTAGCAAAAACTCAAAGAATTTTGTTTGCAAATCGAGGTGGCTTGCATTGAAGTATGAAAATTTATTATATTCTGTCAAAAGTTTGCAAACAATCTTGCCTTAACCACTTAAGAGTTGTTTAGAGGGGAAAATAAGCAGAATTAAAAAACATTGACTAAGATTTTCTAAGCTTAAAAGTGGCGAAGCATCCAGCCAATTCTGGTAGCTTACAATAGCTAAAATTGAAATGTATTTTTTTTAATTTTTTGTTTTTATTTTGGGGCTGCGATTGCAAAAATATTCAACAAATATAAAAAGATGTCTTCCTAAAAAGTTTTTGGAAACCCTAGAGTTTGTTTTCCCAGCCTGAATTTTCAGAAAAATGGGGAAGGTTTACCAACATTGGATAGGTTACGGAACGTTACTGGAAGGATAAATATTATCCCGTCTCACATTTTTCCTTGAAATTCAGGCTGAGAAAACAAATTCAGAGTTTCCAAACATTTTTAGAGGGGATATTTCTCTTTTTATTTTTTAATATCTTTGCAACCGCAGCCCCAAAATGAGATCAAAAAAACTTTTATTTCAATTTTAGCTGTTGTAAACTATGAGAAGTGGCTGGATGCTTTACCCCCTTTAATAATTAAAAGAAAATTAATTTTTCATCCGTTATGTAAGTGCATTAACCCACCTAACCCGTTGTATTTGTTGACTTTTTTCCATATATTGTATTCTATATATATATATATATATCCATATATTCCATTCCATATATATTTTTCCATATATTTTTCTTTCAAAAACGACCAGAATAAATTTCATTTGGGGGCTGAAAGGACCCGAAAAAGATGAGGTTTTATAAATGTAAACAATCATCATAACCCCATTGCAAATTAAACAATAAGTTGTGCACCTATTCGTCTCCGTTTTGTTTTCTTCGTTGCTGGTATGTCAAATTACAAACTAATTGGTTACAACAGTGGTAGGCAACCATCGGTCTGCGGACCGATGCCAGTCCATGGAGATTTCATTACCGGGCCGTATACTTTTCCAGGATAAATACTACGGAACATATTTGTAACATCTTGGGATGAAATAATTCCAGTTTACGCGAAGTACTACTATAATTCAGCTTTGTAGCAGTGGCAATGCCAAATATATCAACTTGAAATACGTAGAGCAATTTACCTGGTTACAAATTGTTTTGCAACAATTCCTCAACAAAAGCAGGAGGTTCCGCTATTTATGTGTCTGACAGCTTAAATTGCATTGAATTGGCGCAAACGAAGCTTAAATGCGAAGTATGTGAAAACGTTTGGGTTGAAGTTCAATTAAACAATAATGAAGGATTGATTGTCGGTTCGGTGTACTGTACAGCAGAGGTGGAGTCCTCGAGGACGTCCTTGGCCTCGAGGACACTTTTTGAAGTCCTTGGCCTTGGCCTCGAAGGTCAAGTCCTTGGCCTCGAAGCCTCAAGTCCTCGAAAATTGCCCTGTCCTCGGCTCGAGGACAGCTCTATTTTTTGAACCGTTGAAATTTTGTTGAAAAACGCCAGAAACCTTGCGGAAAATTTGCGATCACCTGTTTTGTTTTCCTCAATTGGAGCATAGGCGTAGCCAAGGTGGGGGGAGACTAGGGACCCCCCCTGAAATTTCACCAATGATAAAAATGTGCCAAAAAAGCCTACTCTTTCTTCAGTTTCAGTTTCTTTTTAGCATTTTTTGCTTGCAACAGTAACTAACAACAATATGGAAGACCAGGGGCCCCGGGTCCCCTCAATTCAATTTTTCCAGCCAACTTAAACGAATAACCCGGGTGAAATGGAGAGTTTTTGTCCTAAAAGTTACTATCTCAGACCTTCATATAACCTTTTTATGAACGTAATGCATTAACCAGGGCCGGATTTACCATAATATGGCGCAGTACCAGCTAGGATCCCCGCGCTCAAATCGTAGAACTTTCTTAGGTCTTTTCCTTTATTTAGAAGAAAGATTTCGCCAAAATCCCCAAAGTGCCAGGGGCTCAGCGCGATATAAATCCGGCCCAGCAATAACATGGTTAGTAAGCGTAACCATCTATTGAACCATTTTTTAATAATAATTCATTAATTCACCTCCAACTCCCCAGTTTTTATGCACAAAATACTTTAAAAATTAGCTACGGCAAATGCTGATTGAATAAATCATTAAACTTCGATTGAGGGACCTGAGCCCCCTGGCGGAACATATACTCCTACAACTGGTTATTTTCATGACAAAACAAAAATCTCTTAGGAAAATCTTCGAGTGGATTATTGTTTACTGCTAAAATGTAGCCAGAGACAATGTACCTTACTTCCCACTACCTGGACCAGATCACTTACAATTAAAATTTAACTCAAAAATGCAAGATGTTAAATGCGTTTTGGACTTAAATTGCTAGTAAAAGGAGCATTAAACAATTTAATTTTTTCAATTGGCTTTCAAATTTCAAAAATCTAGTGCTTTCAGATGGCTCTGAATACGTGCGAAATGTGATTCAATGGCATCAAAATAGCTTTTTTTTCCAAAAAATTACAAAAAATCGCCCAGCGGCTGGGAGCGAAGCCCCCAGACCCCTCTAGCCTCCGGCGGCTGGAGGCCCCGCTCCCAGACCCCCGTCTGTGATACGTTTGAGTTACACAAGTTTCTCAACACGTCTCCAAGGTTAGATATTTGCATTTTTCAACTATTAGTTTAAGCCCTCTCTCTGCAAAATCCTGGTTAAGTGCCAATAGGCAACGATTTCAGATCTTCCATCCTACGATATCTTTGTCCCACAAAAAGTTCCTTTTTTGAAAATTTTTGATGTGATTTGTGGCTTGGGCCCTCCCCCCAATCAAAAATCCTGGCTACGCCTATGAATTATGGAGATTGCCTGAAAAACTCTTTTGAAAACCTTTTTTTTGGAGAACACTTGCAGCTGTGTCCTTGGTCCTTGGCCTCGAGCATACCTGTCCTTGGCCTCGAGAGGGTCTGTCCTCGGAATGGCTATCATTGGCCTCGGATTTTTTTTTGTGTCCTTGGCCTTGGCCTCGAGCCTTGTGTCCTCAACTCCACCTCTGCTACAGACACCCAAATAATGTCATTCAAAATTTTTGAGGAGGCATTCATAACTATTACTAAATCTTTTGAAATTGATTAAAACTTTATTGTTTTGGGAGATTTTAATATTAACTACGACAAAACTGCCTCTCAGTTAAATATTTCTGATTATGCTAACCATATTAGCAGCGCAGGATGGGTGCAAGTTATAGATAAACCAACGCAAATTTGTCAATCATCCAGCCCAATAATCGATCAAATGCTGTTCAAATTCTGCTTTTAGGGGCCGAAGTCTACCAATTGTATTTTATGGAAACATTTCAGACCAATAGCAAATTTGAGCAACTACCAAATGTAAGCCAAAGAAAATCTCAGCACAGCGACCTTTCCGCCGCAAAATAAACCGAGAAAATATTGATTTTTTTTTGTAAACGAATAAAACGCCTCTCTTAATTCGCCAGAAATGCGATGTGACAGCAATCTGGACATTCTTATGACTGTTTTACTTCATTTAACAAGTCTTTATTGTCCTAAGAGAAAGTTAAGTAGAAGACAATTTAAAATATTCAAAAATCCTTGGAAAACCCCAACATTCTCACATTCCGACAAGTTTGACGTCCTTCGTGGTCGACTCCTGGGAAATCATAACGACTTCCACTGGCAGTTAGGTGGCCAGATCAACCACCAATCCTGCAGCTACAAAGCAGCTCGAGTCATAAGATGCACAGAGCTGGACAGCGCTGTTTCGAGCTTTTAGCTCTCATTGGCAGCCCTCAGCTTCTCTAACAAAGTTATTCCCCAACTGGACAAGACTCTTGGCCGAACTGGACAAACCTTAAGGGCTTGCACAGCGGCAGAGGCTTTCTAGGGAATAAACGATTTTTCACTTGTGGTACTTAAAAAACAAGTGAAAAAATCGCTGAACCCTTGTAGTAAGGACAGCCATAGGCTATCCCTACTACAAGGGTTCCCCTTGTGTGACCACGGAAGACTCATAACCAAGTTTGACGTCCTTCGTGGTCGACTCCTGGGAAATCATAACGACTTCCACTGGCAGTTAGGTGGCCAGATCAACCACCAACCCTGCAGCTACAAAGCAGCTCGAGTCATAAGATGCACAGAGCTGGACAGCGCTGTTTCGAGCTTTTAGCTCTCATCGGCAGCCCTCAGAGCTAAAAGCTCGAAACAGCGCTGTCCAGCTCTGTGCATCTTATGACTCGAGCTGCTTTGTAGCTGCAGGATTGGTGGTTGATCTGGCCACCTAACTGCCAGTGGAAGTCGTTATGATTTCCCAGGAGTCGACCACGAAGGACGTCAAACTTTTTGGTTATGATTTCCGTGGTCACACAAGGGGAACCCTTGTAGTAGGGATAGCCTATGGCTGTCCTTACTACAAGGGTTCAGCGATTTTTTCACTTGTTTTTTAAGTACCACAAGTGAAAAATCGTTTATTCCCTAGAAAGCCTCTGCCGCTGTGCAAGCCCTTAAGGTTTGTCCAGTTCGGCCAAGAGTCTTGTCCAGTTGGGGAATAACTTTGTTAGAGAAGCTGAGGGCTGCCAATGAGAGCTAAAAGCTCGAAACAGCGCTGTCCAGCTCTGTGCATTCTCACATTCATTAAGCACAAAACCAAGCTTTACGCAAAGTATTTAAAAAATAAATGCCCGAAGATGTTTGCTAGCAGTAAAAATTATCGTAACAAACTAACACATATAAGAGAGGCTGCAAAACGGAATTACTTTAAAAAGGTGTTTTATAGTCCATGCAATCCTTTGGATACTTGGAAGAATATTAGCCAGATCCTTAGAAAGAGCTAACTCCAGACCACAAAAATACCAAACGCTGGAAAAGTAGACAGCAAAACCATTACTGACCTCACACAAATATGCAATAAATTAAACAAGCAGTTTGTAACAGCAGTTGGTGAAAAACTTGCTTTCTTTCAAAATGGCTTTGCTTTCAAAATGGCTGCTCAGGAAAACAAAAACTACCTTAAATATCTCGTTAAGCGACAAGTTTCTTCCGTAGTTCTGCGACCGAATAAAAGAATAAGAAAGCAAAGAGTGAGCGCTCATTTGCTCTTTTTTATTGCTGGGTTCAGGTTAGATTTTGAGTTTGGTCCAGGATTAACGTAAGGGTTAGAGTTCGGCTTAGGCTTAAGGTTAGGGTTAGGCCTAGTGTAGCAGCGCGGTCTACTTGTAGCTGCATCATCATAATTGCGTTGCATCATCATAATCGCATAATCATAGTTGCATTATCAAGACTAAGAGCATCAAGAGCCGCAGTAAGGTTTGAAAATGCTTCGCGGGCCGCAAAGATAAAATCCAGATTTTAATCGATGGCTGAGAGATTGTTATTCTACCATTGACACTATGTTTTACTAAATTTCTTACGTTTCATGCTTGTTTAAGTCTTAAAAATGGACGTTTGCAAAAAAGGCAGTCTACATAACACAGCATAAACAAAGTAAAACATTATGGAACACACCCACATAAATAGCAAACTATTCATTGATTAATAATGTTCGCTTCAATCTTGGAGGTAGATAGACGTAGGCGAGCATCCAGGGTTTCATCACTCATTCGGTTCGGTTTGTCGCTTTTTAACCGCTTCATACAAGAAAAAACGCTTTCGCAAATATACGTGCTACCAAACATAGAACACATCTTCAGTGCAAAGTCTCTTAAGCAGGGAAACTGTTCTTTGCTTACAAGTTTCAAAAAAACATCGTAAAGCTGATTCTTTTTTGACAACAGAAAAGGATCTGCTTGTAATTTACATAACTCCAGCTAAAAACAAGATGCCTGAGACTCTATTTCAACTTCCATAGGATTACTGAAAAGCTCCAGTTTTGTCTTCAGCAGAACTAAGTCAGCGAATCTGCGGTTAAACTCATCAGTAACTTCACCAATTTTTGTAGAAAATGCACAAAAATCGATTCTTGTCCCTTCACCAATCAATTCACAGCAAGAAGAAAAATGTGAAGCATCGTTTTTTTTACAAGGAAGCCTTGAATAGCACGAGTTTCTTGCGAAAACCTTCAATATGCCCAACAAGTTGAGAAATAAATATTGCTTCTTACCTTGCAGTTTCAAGTTTAGCATGTTCAAGTGATTACTAATGTTTGTCAAGAATGCCAAGGAAACAATAAACTTATTATCCCTTAAATGAATTTGGTATTCTTTGGTTGTAGCTTTTGTTTCGCTCTGCAGAATATATAATATTTCTTTTCTCAAAGCAAAGAACTATTTCAATGTTTTTCCTGCACTTAACCATCGAATTTTGGAGAATAGAAGCACATCCAAATCTTTTAAGAACTGGATAAATTTTTTGTGTCTTTGGGCTTTATTTCCTCCTCTGATGATGTTGACTATATTAGTCACTGTTATCATAACATCAGCCTTTTGCAAACTTTTGGCACATACTGCTTCTTGATGAATGATGCAATGAAACACTGGGCAATTAACTCCATGATTCTTTAGAATGCCAGCAAGTCCAATCCCTTGTCCTGTCATTGCTCTAGCGCCATCTATTACAACACACTCACTCTTCTCAAAACCTCCATACGATTCGACGACAGACACAAGGCTGTTAAATATGTCGATGCCTTTTGCAGACCCGTAAAGTGGGGTTGCCTTAGTAGTTCTTCACAAACAATAAAGTTTTCGTCAACGGTACGGATACAGACTAAAAGCTGGCTAATGTCATTGACATCAGTACTTTCATCCAAGGCCAGTGAAAAGTACTTGCAATTTTTGACATTAGTTTGTAACTGCAACTTCACGTTGTCAGACAAACCTTTCACTCTTCTAGCCACGGTTTGATGAGATAAAGGCACTTTTTGAAACTTCCTTGCTTATTCTTTAGAACCAAAGGCAACTGCCATCCTAATGGCACACTCTTTTACAACCTCCCCGTTTCGAAAAGCTTTCCCTTTTTTAGCTAGCGTTAGCGCTACGTCGTATGAAGCTGTTAGATGTGCAACTGAATCTCACTTCGCAAAGCTTTTCAACATACCTGCTTGCTTAAAATAATTTCTCTTGATATCTTTCAATATTGCTTCCCTAGAAGTTATGTGGTACTGACTGTATTTTTTTTCATGTAGCGTCTTGTAATGTCGCTGAACATTAAACTCTTTGGGAACAGATATTACTTGAAGACACACCAAGCATTGTGGTTTACTTTTATAATTGACGAAGAAATATCTGTCCTCCCAGTTAATATTAAACTCTCTGTTTTCCTCGGACACTTTTCTTTTGGCACTCATTTTATGCTAAAAGTTAGTACTACTCACTAAATTTAGTAACTTTTATGCTGCTCATCTGCTGAAGATCGTTTTAAAAAGGCCCACATGACAGAATGCGAGATGTTATGTAACCTACATTAGTACGTAATCAATGTCTTATTGCGACGTCAGATGCATTTCTACTTCAAAATGATGCGTTCAAGCGTACTGCATGTACTGCATTGTTACGCTAAAAGATACCATGAAACATTCGTTATTATTCTACGCTTGCCAATTCCTCACCTCTTAAAAAATCTCGTTATTAATGCGAACGAGGAAATTTCTAAGCCTTGTTAGACACAAAACTAACAACTACGGTTAAAGTGCTCGAGGGCCGCATGCGGCCCGCGGGCCAGGGTTTGGACCACATTGGGTTACATTATGTTATCGCCTTTTTTTCTGAGCGTCACTGCATCTATTTACAATTTCAGTAATTCATCGTAATTCGTGTAGAGAAAACCTTTTCGGCAATCACAATATACAATTGACTTTTTCTCCAAATTTGTGAATTGTGGGAAAGAGGAGAAGCGGCAAGCAGGGTCGTTAGCGAACACTTCGCCTAGAGAAACAAAGGTTGCTTGCTGGCGAGGCTAGAGAGAATGATAGTAACATCATATCTACACTAGGATAGTGCTGATTTTTTGATTCTTACGTAACACAACAGCAGTCTCTGCTTTGATGTAGTCTGATGTTTTTTCTCTAAAACTCCGTTGTTTTTTTAAGAGCCCTCGCTGCAACAGTCAACCTTTTTACATGAGGTTTGTAATGGTGTTTATAAAAAAATCAACTTATCAACGTAGTTATAAAGACTTTTATACAGTAATAACATTTGTGATACAAGCTTTTGTGGTGCAATAGCTAATACTTTCAACGAAATGGCGTTGAAAATTTTCATCAACGCCATTGCAAAACTTCATGTAAAACTGTAAATTGTAAGTGATGTAAATAGTTGACTATCTGAGAGTATGAAATATCCCGACATCCGAGTAGGTGACACGTGACGTGACAGCCCGACATCTGCTATTCGGAAGTTATCATTTATCATTGTCAATAGCTTGTTTAAATCCAGCACTGAAATTGTAGGGGGGACGCGTCCCCCCATTGAGAGTTAGCATCCCCCATCGAGATTAAGCGTCCCCCCATCGAGATTTGAGCGCTGGTTGATCAGACAAAAAAAGATTTGTCAGCATAAATAAATTCCATGTATTCCAGCTGAATTTAGTTCCAAATTGCGATGAAGGCCTTTCTTTTTTTTTGGTCTAACTCGATCTCGGGGACACAAACTCTTATATTTTCGGTGAAGACCTTTTTTTTGGTCTTCACTCGATTTTGGAGACGGAAAGCCATAATTTCCACTGAAGTACTTTGGCATTCCGAATGCCTTTGGTCAAGGCTGCAAAAGCGTTCTTCCATACAAACTTTACGGTTTAAGTACTGTTTAAATCTGTCCAATCGTTAACAGCGCAATGAGCACACACAGTCCACACAGACCAAAGCGTCGTGTGTACTGTAGTACGTAACATAACATCCGGGTCAAAAGGACGAGTTCCAACGCGGTCGACCGAGTGACTGACTATACGGTTGAACAACCTATAGCCTACGAGCAGCTCTCCTGCTTGCCTTAATGACCAATGTATCCGATTAAACTTTTACTTGTAGCTACGTTGGAGTGTGACGCTATATTTATCCCCCTCTCTTTACGCTGGCGACGGCACTTCAACTTCTCCGACCAGTGCAAGGGAGAGTGTTCACTTCTCCAACGTCCTGGCGAGCTCGCCATTGTAGCATCTAGGCAAAAAGGACGCGTCCCAATGCGATCTACTGGCTCGGTTGAACAACCTATGAGTTACTCTCCAGCTTAAGTTAATAACCAATCGATCCGATTGAACTTGTACTAGTGGCTACGTTAGAGTCTTAGGCTATAAGTAGATGAACCCCATTATCTCAGAAACGGGTAGACTATTTGCATTTCAAAACCTCAAACAGATTGTGCAAATATTGTAAACATGGTGCATTATCCGCAAATCTGAACCTCTTTTTATTGGTCTGACGATTTCTGAACTAAACTGAACTGAAATTTATTTTGTTACCTGCTATAGATAAATAGCACAAAGTAATGCAAAATAAAAATACATTAAACACATTCAGCATAAATCAATCCCAGGTAAAAAATCATAGGTGGGCACAAACTCGTTAATCCGTTAATAACGAAGCTATAACTTTTTCATGAACTCGTTAATTCGCTAAAAAGTTTTTTTGTGTTAACGGACTAAATTAACTTCCGTTAGGTTTCGTTAACTTACGTTAAGTTTTCATCGGTAATTTGTTGCACCATTCATTCATCGTGCCGCTAAAAACCAGTTTGCACTGCCAGTGGCGGATTTAGGGGGGGGGATGCATCCCCCCCACCAGCCTAAAAGTAACGATTTTGGCCGAAAAATCACTCCCAATTTTGGTGAAGACCTTTTTTTTTTTTGGAGACCACCTGATTTTGGGCGAAAAAAACGCTTGAATTTCCGATTTCGGCCGAAAAATCACTCTCAATTTTGGTGAAGACCTTTTTTTTTTTTTTGGAGACCACCTGATTTTGGGCGAATAAAAGTTTGAATTTCTGAATTCGGTCGAAAAATCACTCTCAATTTCGGTGAAGACCTTTTTTTTTTTTTTGGAGACCACCTGATTTTGGGCGAAAAAAACGCTTGAATTTCCGATTTCGGCCGAAAAATCACTCTCAATTTTGGTGAAGACCTTTTTTTTTTTGGAGACCACCTGATTTTGGGCGAAAAAAAGTTTGAATTTCTGAATTCGGTCGAAAAATCACTCTCAATTTCGGTGAAGACATCCGAATTTTTGAGGTTTTGTGCTTAAAATCCCCCCCCACCAAAATTTTCTAGATCCGCCACTGTGCACTGGTAAGACTTGTTGCGCCATTAGCACGAGTTTTATAGAAGAAAAAGCTAAGAAAGGAGCGCTTTTTGTTTCAAATAATAAGCTGCAGCCTCATAGCTCTATTAATTATCGCTGTTCGCAATTTTCAAAGATTTTCTGATCGCAGTATCGTTAGGGCATTGGAACTTACTTTTATCCTGAAATTAGATTAGACTGTAAAATGTAACTTCCAAAACACAACAAGACCACCATAACAATAAACTTTTCCTTACAATCAGCTCAACAGTGTCGTTACTGTACGTGTTCTAGAAGTGAGTGAACAAAAAGAAATGTAAAATACACTCGTTAACGAATTTACGGACTTTATTAACTTCGGTTAATTAAAACTAAAAACTACGAATTAACACTAACAAACAAAAAAACAAACAATAACAGCAGAGAGAGGAAGGGAAAAAAGAGAGAGAAGGAAGAAGCAGGAATCTCATATCGTTGAAATAAAACAAAAAAAATTATAAAATAAAATCAAAAAAAAAAATTTGAAATATATAAATAAAAAACTATAGTCCTTATACTAAAAAAAAACTGAAAAAAATGATAGTAAATTTAGTAATAAAAATATATAGAAATTGGCAGAGTAGAAAGTGGATTAGAAATTGGCAGAATAGATGGAACGTGGCTTAGAAATTGGCAGTGCAAACATGATTAAACTGGTTGCATAATTGGGCTATTCGGAGGTGGCTAATGGTAAAATTTTAGTTCTCTTGTTTAGATGCTGGTAAATCATAAAATCGAATAGTTCAATGAAACTTACACGAAGTAATCTATTTCGTATACGCTTTATAGAGAAAAATAATTGAGGGGGGACTAATGAAAACAGATTTGATAGAATTGATTGATAATTATCTAATACTGAATAGCCCCCCCTATTCCTTACTTTAGGGTATATTTGTTGGTGACATCTATGTTTAGCATTTTTACACTTGCGATCAAATTTGATTGCCTATTTTGATCATTTTTCAAATTTTTTATTTATTTGTTAGTTTATTTTTAACAAATTAGCACCCCCCCCCCCCCCTACATATATGTTTCAAAAGATGTTTTAAATCGCTATTTAGTCCACTCCAGTGCATAAAACAGTCTCAAAAGTGCTAAAAACGTAGTGTTTTTCTCATTCTGCATTTTGGTCGACGTGCCAATGGGGGGCTATAGCCCCCCCCCCCCCCCCCTGGCTACGCTACTGAGTAAGGTAGTGACTAGATTGATCTGGCAGAATTTTCATTTCAAATTTAAATACAAATTTTTTTTTTTTCAAAAAAGACGATATCAACTAATTTAAGGATACGCAATTTTGCGTAAAATTGTGTTGCTTGATTACAGTATTTACCCCCTACAACCATTTTGTCAGCTTTATAAGCGGCTTTTACCGAATGTCCGTATTTACGGATATGCGTAAAAAACGCTTATCCGTAAATATGGATGTACGTATTTACGTAGGGTAATTTATTGATATGCGGAAATACGTGTACGCGTTCTTCAGCTAGCGTATTTCAAAAGCATAAAATAAATGACTCGTGAGTTTGAATGTCGCTGAAAATACCTCAATCTTTTATTTACTCTCAGCAAAAAATTACTGTAAACAAAAAAATTATGAGCTTACAGTAGGGTAACCAGGGGGGGGGGGCGGGGGGGCTATAGCCCTCCCCATTGGCTTGTCAACCAAAATGCAGAAAGAGGAAAATACCACGTTTTTCGCTCTTCTGAGACTGTTTTTTGAGCTGGAATGGACTAAAAAGTAATTTAAAGCATCTATTGAAGCATATGTTCAGTGGGGGCTAATTGTCAAAAATTAAAGTCACAAATCAATAAAAACTTTGAAAAATGCCCAAAAATAAGCAAACAATTTTGCTCGCTACTGTAAAAATGCCAAACATTGAAGTTTTATCAACAAATATACTACAAACTCAGGAATAAGGGGGGAGGGGGGCTATTCAGTATTAGTTAATTACCCATCACTTCTCTCAAATATCTTTCCATTAGCCACCCCCCAATTATTTTTCTTTATAACATATAAACGAATTATATTACTCCATGTGGGTTTTATTAAATAACAGAATTTTGTGATTTACGAGCATGTAAACAAGAAAACTACAATAGTATCATTAGCCACCTCCACATAGCTCATTAATGCAACCAATTGAATCATGTTACGCTGCCAATTTTTATGCTACTTTTTAAAAACATTATTTTTGATAAAAATAGCCCTAAAATTAAGTTATTTTTGCAAAAAAATGCAAAATTTTCGAGCGCTGGGGGCTCCGATCCCAGACCCCCATTAGCCTCCGGAAGCTGGCTTCAAAATTAGCCCCCCCCCCCCTTTCATTGCGAATTTCTGGCTACGCGCCTGTTAGCTTAGACAATGCTTTATTCTACATTTTAAAAAATAGGGTACTTGGTGACTCAGAAAAAATGTAGGACTGTTGATTAATAGCGCTGTAGATATACGTGAAAACTTAGCATATCACATTTTCAAAACAGCAAGTTTTGTTACAGTTGTATACATAGCATACCGGTGCAACTGTAATCAAGGCCTACAAAAGGGGGTTCAGGAAGAGCATCGACCCGAGTCCAGGAGGCCGTGAAAAGTCTTGCCGGTATAAGTTCAAGCGCTCAATTAGTGGTAGCGATACTTATAGCGTGATCACTCATCATAGCATTCATTTCCGGTGGAACACAATCGTAATTTTCAGTCTCAGTACAGGCACTCCTTAACAAAATTTCTCTGTGAGGCCTTGGCTGCAAGGGCGCAAGCCATCGTCTCCAGCAGCTCGGTGTAGTAGTAGTATTTATTCCTCAATCAAACGCACACGCAAAAGTATAATAGTACTGCTCATGACGCAATATAAAGGAATCAGTGTTATGTTGATTGCACAGGAAGCACCGAATGACCTTGCGGTTTTCAGAGTCAAGGTGCTTCCTGTCTACGTACGTGTTTTGTTAGTAAAATTTAAAATCAAACAACAGTTAACATTTTAGTTAATGTCAAAACAAAAAACAAACACAAAAAAGAGCACAAAAAACTCACAAAGAAAAAAACAACTTTCTAAACCAATTACTAATGCAATAGCAGTAACATTACCTTAGTACCAGTAACTTGCAAAAAAAAATTAAAAACCGAATTAATGACAATGTTATAATGATATAAACGCTGTCTTTACAGCAAATGAATAGGCCTAATTAAGTTACAAAATGCAAGTAATTGTGTAATTAAAGCAAGAGCAATTGCAATTTTCATGCAATTTTTTCAATATGAATTAAGTTAGGACTGATTATATTGCTTCATAAATGAGTCCCATTGTTTATTTTTGATTTGAAGCTTAATTGTACTCCACAATTTTGATCCTTTGAAAGATAATTGGTTTTGTGCAAATTTTTTGCCAACATGAGGAAGAAAGTAATTGGAGCCAGTGGCTTGTCTAGTACCATATTTATGATGGTTGGTTATTTTAACGAAGTTGTTATTAAATAATTTGGGTAATTTATTGCGTTCCAATTTGTGCATAAATTTAGTCACCTCAACTCTTTATATATTCTGAAGTTTTAGAAATTGAAATTTTTTTGCATAGATTATTAACATTTTGGTGAGTTAAACTTAAATTAATTGCTCTCAGTATATCATTCATTCGTTCAGTGACTTTGTTTAAATATGTTTTCGCTGCATTTCCCCACGTAATAATAACACCACATTTTATTCTATTGTATATAAGGCTGTAATGTAAAGCACACAGCGCTTTTTTCGCTATGTAGTTGCGCAGTCTTTAAAACATTCCAGAATATTTTGCAATTCGTTACGGTAGATATTTGGTATGTGATGACCAATTGAGAGCAGAGGTGGAGTTGAGGACACAATGTTCGAGGCCAAGGACACAAAAAAATTCCGAGGCCAAGTACAGCCTTTCCGAGAACAGACCCTCTCGAGGCCAAGGACAGGAATGCTCAAGGCGAAGGACCAAGGACACAAGCGATAGTTCTAAAAAAAAAAAAATTTTGTTTCAGGCGATCTAAAAAAAACGGTCTTCAAAAAAATTTTTGCTATTGCTAGAGTTACGTAGCAGGGGCTTTTATGTTCATGCTATGCCGATGACCTAGCAGTGTTGGTCCTTGGCGCTGATATGCTTTGGATCGGAGGTATGGCCCAGAAAGTAATAAATATTGCTGCAAACTTGGCTTTGGAACAAGAGCTACAGTTTAGCAGCAAGAAAACCGAAATTCTACGGTTCACTCTCAAATGGAATCCAGATTTGGGTTTCTTGTCAATCAATGGTTCAAAACTTGAACTTTCCAAGGAAGCAAGACTGTTAGGTGTTACTCTGGACAGCAAGCTAACTTGGAAACCTCATATTTCCCGAATTACCCGCAAAGCAACTGCAGCATTAATGCAATGTAGACAAATTGTGGGTAAAAAGTGGGGATAAAACCATCTTTGTTGAAATGGATGTACACAGCTATGATACTCCAATCATGTCGTATGCGTTTGTGTCCTGGGCTGGCGGTCTCAACAAAAAGTATCTAGTGAGGAAACTCAAAAAGGTGCAGAGACTTGCTTGCCTGATAATTTCATCAACTTTTCTTGGCACCCCTACTGGTGCTCTGGAAATATTGCTCAACATAACTCCCATTGAGGAATTCTTACTGGCTGTGGCAGTGCGAGGGTCACGCAGAACCACTGTTAGTGGGCTCTGGCATGTCAACCGAGTTGGTTCCTTTGGGAAAACGAAAAGCTATGTTGATGTTTGCAATGAGGCAAGAAGATTCTTACCTCTGCTGCAAATGTCAGCTGCCCGAATAAAGAAAATTAAGGCATTCGAGAGAAATTTTGAATGTTAAATACTGGATAAAAAGAATGCTATCAGATCTGAAAGCGTTCTAAATCAGAACACTGTCATGGTTTACACCGATGGCTTGAAACTAGGTGGGAGAGTAGGTGCCGGCTTTTATGCAGAATACCCAAACAACTCCCTAAAACAAGCATTTTTCCACCTTGGAATTTACAGTACTGTGTTCCAGCCAGAAGTCTTAGCGATTTCAGAAGTGGCAAAAAACCTGCTTTTGAAAAAAATGCACAATCAAACTATTGTTGAGCTGGTTGATAGTCAAGCAACTATCAAAGCACTCGTAAAGGGCACTGTAACATTAATTACAGTGTTCAACTGCATTAGAAACCTAAATCAGTTAGGTAATCAAAACCACGTCAGTATTGCCTGGATTTCTGGACATGCAGGGGTACGTGGTAACGAAGTCGCAGACTATCTAGCCAAATCAGGATCTAAATCAAAAATGCATGGTCATGAACCGTTTGTTACAGTCCCGTATGCCAGCTGTGTTAGCACGGTTAAGAACTGGTCCACAGATTGATGAAAATCTATGTGGAATGAACGAAAGGACTGCTTGAGGATGAAGGAGTCTGTAGGTTGGACGTCTTCTCGACTAACAATACGTCTCATTAACCTTAACAGGCCTCAATTAAATAGAGTAGTGCAAGTTTTAACTGGGCATTGCAATCTACAGCGACGCAAGAAAACTACAGGTCGTGCTGAGATTTCTTTGTGTCCAAAGTGTAGCCTGGAGAATGAATCACCAAATCATCATGTTGGCAACTGCAAGCTTTACCAAGAAATTCGTGTTAAATATTTTGGAATTATCAAAACCACTGTTCACAATGTGGTAACGAAATGTTAGCAAACGTTAACAAACTGGCCCCATATTTAAAGGAAGCTTGAAGGCTTTTTGAGTTCGACTAGTAACCAAACAAAACAACAACAATAGCATAGCAGCTACAGTTGCAATAGGCCCAAATGAGGCCTACGCAATGTGTAGGTGGACTTTACCTAACGGTAGCAGATTCGCTTGCACCGTTGCCCATTAATGATAATAATAAAAACGTTTTCAGGCGATCTCCAATGGCAGAAAACAAAAAAGGTCTTCGCAAATTTTCCGCGAGGTTTCTGTCGTTTTCAACGGTACAAAAAATAGTGCTGTCCTCGAGCCGAGGACTGGGCAATTTTCGAGGACTTGAGGGTTCGAGGCCAAGGCCAAGGACTTGAAAATGTGTCCTCGATAACGTCCTCGAGGCCAAGGACGTCCTCTAGGACTCCACCTCTGATTGAGAGCATCATCAATGTAAATGCCAAGGTACTTAACTTCTGAAACACAACTTAGTAGGGACCCACTTAATGACAAGTTGAATACATGGTTTACAGACTTATGTGGTATTTTTTTTATTAATAGATAATTTGTTTTTGTGTGATTAATCGACAATTTGTTTTTACAAAACCACCCATTTAGTATGCCTAATTCATCATTCATTCTGTGTTCAAAGGAAGACAAATCTTTGTCAGCTAGGCTTAAGTATGTATCATCAGCAAATAAGGTTATGACAAATTTTTTTACCAATGGTATGTCGTTAATGTACAATTAAAACAATATTGGCCCTGAACTAGAACCTTGTGGACTCTAAAAGTAATTTCATGTAAATTCGAGTTTTCATTACGTATTTGGTATATTGCTGATGATTGCTAAAGTAGCTTGCAGATTGATTTAAAGCAATACCTCTAATACCAAAGTTCCTTTCCATTTTATTCAAAAAAATTTTGTGGTCAACAGTATCACAAGCTTTGGATAAATCAAGAAAAATACAACAGCTACACAAACTTTGGTCAATATTTTAAATCAAATGATCATATGTAACCATTTGCCTCATCCGTGGATTTTTTTTATGAACCCAAATTGTTTTTTACTTAGTAAACTACATTAGTCCAAATAAGAGATTATAGTCTGTTGTAAATAATTTTTTCAAATATTTTATCAAATTTGCGAGAGTAACGAAATTGGGTGGTAGTTGGTATTTTGTTTGTGTCTCCTTTTTTATGTATTGGAATCAGGCGCGCAGCCAGAAACTCGCAATGGGGGGGGCTGTTTTGGGGGTCTGGGGGCAGAGCCCCCAGCTGCCAGAGGCCAATGGGAGTGTGGGGGCAAAGCCCCCAGCCGCCGGAGGCACGGG
Organism: Trididemnum nubilum; assembly: GCA_963965965.1. Taxonomy (NCBI): domain Eukaryota; kingdom Metazoa; phylum Chordata; class Ascidiacea; order Aplousobranchia; family Didemnidae; genus Trididemnum; species Trididemnum nubilum. Next base: position 29,127,712 of record OZ014486.1, read on the forward strand.
GGTCTGGGGACCGAGCCCCCAGCGCTCGAAATTTTGCATTTTTTTGCAAAAATAGCTTAATTTTAGAGCTATTTAAATAAAAAATACTGCTTTTAAAACGTGGCATAAAAATCGGCTGCGCAACATGATTCAACTGGTTGCATAAATGGACTATGTGGGAAGTGGCTAATGATAACATTGCAGCTCTCTTCAAAGTCATACAACCCTATCATACAACAAAACCCAATGTGGGCAAGTTAATGCAAAACGTTAGCTTCGTTAACCGCTAGTCCGTTAGCAAACTTCACACCTCCGTTAACGTTAATCCGTTATTTTCAGATTTAATCACGGAAGTTAATAAAGTCCGTTAATTTGTTAACATTTTGCGTGTAATTTACAGAGGTGGAGTCGAGGACATAAGGCTCGAGGCCAAGGCCAAGGCCAAGGACACAAAAAAAATCCGAGGCCAAGGCCAAGGCCAAGGACAGCCTTTCCGAGGACAGACACTCTCGAGGCCAAGGACAGGAATGCTCGAGGCCAAGGCCAAGGACCAAGGACACAAAGCGCAAGTGCTCTCCAAAAAAAAAAAAAAAAAAAAAGGTCTTCACAAAAATTTTTCAGGCGATCTCCAAAAAAAAAAAAGGTCTTCACAAAAATTTTTCAAGCGATCTCCACGAAAAAACGCTTTCCAAAAAATTTTTCAACCGCTCCACAAAATTTTAACTTTCCAAAAAATAGTGCTGTCCTCGAGCCGAGGACAAGCCAATTTTCGAGGACTTGAGGCCTCGAGGCCAAGGCCAAGGACTTGACCTTCGAGGCCAAGGCCAAGGCCAAGGACTTCAAAATCTGTCCTCGAGGACGTCCTCGAGGCCAAGGACGTCCTCGAGGACTCCACCTCTGGTAATTTACATTTCTTTTTATTCACTTGCTTCTAGAACACGTATTGACGCTGTTGAGCTGATGGTAAAGAAATATTTATTGCTGTAGTGGTCTTTCTGTGTTTTGTAACTTACATTTTACAATGTAATCTAATTTCAAGATAGAAATAAGTTCAAATGCACAACGAAGCTGCGATCGAAAAATCTTTGGAAATTGTGAACAGCGATAATTAATAGACCTCGGAGGCTGCAGCTTATTATTTGCCACAAAAAAGAGCTCCTTTCTTCGCTTTCTTTTATAAAACTCGTGCTAATACGAAACAGGTGTTGTCAATGCAAACTGGTTTGTACCAGTCTGATGAATAAATGGTGCAAGATATTAACGGTAAAACCTTAACGGAAGTTAGCAGAACTTAACGGAAGTTACTTTAGTCCGTTAGCAGAACTTAACGGAAGTTAATTTAGTCCGTTAACATGAAAGAACTTTTTAACGGATTTACGAGTTCAAGAAAAAGTTAGCTTCGTTATTAACGGATTAACGATTTACGGACTTGTGCCCACCTATGAATAAACCTCACTTGCAGTAAACGATTTCGTCTAAATTTTATAAAGAAAAATAATTGAGGGGGCTAATGGAAACATATTTGAGAGAAGTGATTGGTAATTAACTAACACTGAATAGCCCCCCCCCCCAGTTTTTTTTTCTGAGTTTATAATAAACCTATATTTGGAGCTTTTACACTGATTGTTTGTTTCTGGACATTTTTCAAAGTTTTCATTGAGTTGTAACTTTAAAAATTGATGGATAAAGGTTAGCATTGATAATTGATTGATGAATGTTAGTATTAGATTAGGAAATTCATTGGTAAATGTAAGCATTAAGCTTGGAAAATTGATTGATAATATTACATTAGAGTAGGAAAATTGATTGAAAATTAATATTACCATTATTAGGCTAGGAAAATTGTTTGATAAAGTTAGCTGTGGAGTAGGAAAATTAACTGATAAATGTCAGCATTAGACAAGAAAAATTAATTGTAAGCATTGGCATGAGAAGGTAGATTATTGGCTGTTGGCATTAGACTAAGTAAATTGATGCATAAATATTAGAATTAGGCTAGGAAATTTGATTGACAACTGTTAGCTCTTAACTGGAAAAATTAATTGATGAACGCTAGCATTAGGCTAGGAAAATTGATTGACAATTGTTAACACTTGACTAGGAAAATTGATTATAAAAATGTTAGAAGTAGACTAGGAAAATTAATTGATGAATTTAAGCATTAGTATAGGAAGGTTGATTATTGCATGTTGGCATTGGGTGGAAAAATTGATTGAAAATATTAGCGGTTGGCCAAGAATATTGATGGATCAATATTAACGTTAGGACAGCACTCCAATCCGATATTTAGACAATGGCACTCTAGTTTCTGCTAAAAAGTGCAAAATGCGACTTCCCCGCGACTCCAGTCTATGAATTGCAAAGCTGGTTTCCGGAGTGGATTTGTTTTATCCTGTATAGGTAAATAATTATGGTTTTGTTTATGGTATAGCATGTAGTAGGCTTAGTATGGCTCGATAGGCATAGTATGGCAGTGTAGACTTAGTACGGCATATAGCATGCCACAGTGGATGCCGCAGCTTAGCACAGCATTGTAAGCATAGCGTGATACCCTAATAGGTTTAGCATGACACTCTAATAGGTTTAGCATGACACGCCTGTACGCGTAGCGTGACACCCATAAAGTAGGCTTGTTATGGCACAGTAGGCATAGTATAGTGTAACACTAGGCGTATGGCATAGTTGGCTTAATATAGACCAGTAGGCACTGGAGGTTAGTATGTCACAGTAGGGATAACATGACATCCTAGTTTGGCAGAGTATGGCATTTAATAGACTTGTTATGGAATAGTGGGCATAGTATTAGTAAGGATAATATGCCACGTATGCGCTACAGGCTAGTACAATATTGTAGGCATAGAATGGTATATAGTAGGCTTATTATGGCACAATAGGTATATTATGCCATATTGTAGGCTAATTTTGGCACAATAGACATAGTATGCTGATTATGGCACAGTAAGCATAGTATGCCACAGTGAGCACTGTAGCTTTGAAGGCATAGTATGGCATTTGGTTGGCTTGTTATGGTACAGTAGGCACTGCACCTTAGTATGTCATAGTAGACGTAGTATGGCATTGTACACATAGTATAGCATGCGGTATAGTATGGAATGTACAGTAGTAGCCTTATGGCACATTAGGCATAGTATACCACAGTAGGCGTAGTATGTCATAGGAGGCTTAGTATGACATTTTAGGCATAGTACGACATGAAGTAGGCTTATTATGACATCCTGGTAGGCATAGCATGTCACAGTAGGCTCTGTGGCATAGTTGGCTTTATATGGCACTGGAGGTTAGTATATCATAGTTGGTATAGCAGGACACCTTATTAGGCAGAGTATGGCATATAGGAGGCTTGTTATGGAACAGTACGCATATTATTAAAAACCATAGTAGGCGCTACAGGCTAGTATGACATTGTAGATATCGTAGGCTTATTATGGTACAATAGGTATAGTTATGCTATATTGAAGGCTAATTATGGCACAATAGACATAGTATGCTGATTATGGCACAGTAAGCATAGTATACCTCAGTGCGCACTGTAGCTTTGTAGGCATAGAATGGCATTTGGTTGGTTTATTATGGCACAGTAGGCACTGCAGCTTAGTATGTCATAGTAGACGTAGTATGGCATTGTAGACATAGTATAGCATGCGAGTATAGCATGGCATGTACAGTAGTAGCCTTATGGCACATTAGGCATAGTATACCACAGTAGGCGTAGTATGTCATAGAAGGCTTAGCATGGCATTTTAGGCATAGTATGACATATTGTAGGCTTATTATGGCACTCTAGTAGGCATAGTATGTCACAGTAGGCACTGTGGCATAATTGGCTTTATATGGCACAGTAGGCACTGGAGGTTAGTATATCACAGCAAACGTAGTATGGCATTGTAGACATAGTATAGCATGCGAGTATAGTGTGGCATATACAGTAGTAGCCTTATGGCACATTAGGCATAGTATACTACAGTAGGCGTAGTGTGTCATAGGAGGCTTAGTATGGCATTTTAGGCATAGTATGACATGAAGTAGGCTTATTATGGCACCCTAGTAGGCATAGTATGTCACAGTAGGCTCTGTGGCATAGTTGGCTTAATATGGCACAGTAGGCACTGGAAGTTAGTATACTTCGTTGGGATAGAAGGACACCTTATTAGGCAGAGTATGGCATATAGGAGGCTTGTTATGGAACAGTATGCATATTATTAAAAACCATAGTAGGTGCTACAGGCTAGTATGACATTGTAGATATCGTAGGCTTATTATGGTACAATAGGTATAGTTATGCTATATTGTAGGCTAATTATGGCACAATAGACATAGTATGCTGATTATGGCACTGTAGCCATAGTGTGCCACAGTGGGCACTGTAGCTTAGTAGGCATAGTACAACATCAGAATATGACATATAGTTGGCTTATTATGGCACAGTAGGCATAGTATCCCACAGTAGGCGCTACAGCTTAGTATGTTATAGTAAGCGTAGTATGACATTGTAGACATAACAGGCCTATAGCATTCGAGTGTAGTATAGTTGGTAGCTTGGCCAAATGGGTAAAGGCGAATTGTTTACGACGACCTTGATTAAATGATCTGGGTTCAACCCGCACCCTGATCACGCCGTTGCGTCCTTGGACAAGACGTTTTACGATAATTATCTCTGGTTGGTGGCTTTGAACAAGCAGCAAATTCGGGGGGCAAGAATTTGAAGAAATCTACAGGAACGTTGGATCATCGGAAACCCCTTAAGCAGATGCGGATTTCTCCAATCACGAAGTAGTCACTGCAATAAAAAAATGTGCGGATCGTCCAATAAGTTAGCGTCTGATGCTGTCTGGTGACTGGAGGATAAATATGAGCTACAACAACAATATACTGTAGTGGGCTTTTGGCACCATAGGTTAGTAAGAGCACTATGTTATAGTAGGCTTAGTATGGCATTGTAGGCATAGTGTAACATGAAGTAGACTTGTTATGGCACCCTAGTAAGCATAGCATGTCACAGTAGGCACTGTAGCTTACTATGGCACAGTAGGCATAGTTGGCTTATTATTGCACAGTATCCCACAGTAGGCACTGCAGCGTAGTATATTATAGTAGGGATAGCATTACACCTTAGTAGGCAGATTATGACATACAGTAGGCTTGTTATGGAAACTAGAAATAGTATTAGTAAGCATAGTGTGCCACAGTAGGTGCTGCAGCTTTAGTATGACATAGTAGGCATAACATGGCACCCTGGTAGGCATAGTATGGCATACAGTAGGCTTAGTATGGCACAACAGGCATAGTAGGCCAAAGTGGGCGCCGTAGCTTAGTAGGCATAGTATGACATATAATTGGCTTATTATGGCACAGTATGCATAGAATAACATAGCTCGGCAATTAGACCTACAATGCATAGCTTTTCCATGAACTATCACCGTAACGAGGTGGAAAAGTCTATGTGCCTCAATGACCTGCAGAGCTGTACTGGCTGGAGATTCAATTCTCCTGAAAGGGTTACCCATGCCAGATAGGTCTAATGGTAGAAGCGAGACGAAGTATAGTTCAAATCAAAATAGTTGGAAAACTTAAAACCTGGGTTGGTTATGCCCATCAGCTGTGGTAAGCATATAACCTAGGAGAAGGACAACTCTGATATAAAACCTCTCCGCAGTTAGATTAAACTGCATAACAAATCATGATGAGCACAAATAATGAAAATTACGTGAACGACGTTAATGGGGCCACCTTCACAAGTGGAACCTCGTCCGGCAGGGGAGCGCCTAGGGACTCCCAGGTCGTCATTCAGCGAAACCCCTATGGCGTTCGAGTCTTAGGCAGAGGGGCTCGTTCGAAAAATAAGCGACAATCTCCACCAGCCAGCCCTAGTGGCAGCTCCACCAATGTGCCCGCTACACGTTTGGAAAGGCGAATGGAGGCAGCGCAGAGTATTCGTACTCGAGATAATGTCGCACACTCACCGGTCAACCATCACCAACTGCTGTTGGGCAATTGGAATATCCTCACCCTCACAGGAAAAGAGCTAGAATTGGTTGAGGAAGCAAAGCGGTATCATCTCGATATTATCGGAGTTTCTTCAACCAAACGACGTGGCTCTGGAACTGTGGATCTGGATGGCGGATGGAAACTCTTCTATTCTGGTGCTGATCCTAGTATGTCTGCACAAGCGGGTGTGGGGATTCTCACAAGCCCCCGTTTGTCAGACTGTGTGTCAGATTGGATTCCTTTGGGATCACGGGTCTGTATGTTGAAGCTTAAGGTATTGGATCGGTCATTGTGCCTGTTGCAGGTATATGCCCCCAATGCCACGAGTGAATATCAGACTTTTGTGGATGAAGTAAATGATGCTCTTCTACGAGAATCTACAGTCCTTATGGGGGATTTTAACGCACATGTTGGAACAGACACAGATACGTGGAAGGGTATGATCGGAAAACATGGAGTCACTGGACTGAATGAGAACGGAAGGTATTTATTGCAGCTCTGTTGTAGCAACGGACTCCGCATCATGAATACCTTTTTCCAGCACAGAGAGGTTCACAAGTATACATGGTATCGACCTAGTATGGATCAAAAATCTTTGATAGATTTTTGCATGGTTTCGTCAGATTTGTTTTCTGATGTGCTGGACGTTCGAGTGAAGCGAGGTGCTGAATTGTCAACTGATCACCATCTGGTAGTATGTTCCTTACGACTTTCGAAACCTTGGCCAAACAAGAGATCCAACCGGTCGCCTGTGACTTACCGGATCAAATGGGAGGCTTTGGAGGACAAAGAAGTAAGAAAACAGTTTGCATCCAGTATATCATCGAAGTTCAGACAACTTCCTGATGTATCCGAGGACATCGAGAAGGAATGGCTGATGTTCAGATCAGCAATCATTTCATCAGCTGCTGAAAGTTGTGGGCGAAAACGGCTTAGAATGGCGGGCGATAGTGAGAAAAGAACGCCTTGGTGGAACCAAGAGGTTAAAGAAGCTATTCGAGCAAAGAAAGATGCGTTCAAGGCCTGGCTGCAGGACAGATCGTCATCTGATTTGCAATCCCGGTACACTAAGGCACGAAAAGCGGCAACTTCGGCAGTAAAGAAATCCAAGGAGAAGTCATGGGAAGAGTTTGGTCGTCGGTTGGATTCCAACTATTTTTCGGCAAACAAAGTATTTTGGCAGACCATCCGCCGTTTACGTGGCAAAAGATCGAGTATCACGTACTCCATCAAGGATTCTGACGGTAACATTCTAACGGATGAGAATGAAATCCTTTCACGATGGAGAGAATACTTTGAAGATCTTTTGAATCCTGTAAAGGCATCGACTCGTGACACACACGAAGTGACACATCTAGGGGAGGACGAAGTTTTCACTGCAGCAGAAGTGGCAACTGCAATTAAAGGGATAAAATCTGGAAAAGCTGCTGGTGAAGATGAAATCAGACCCGAGATGTTGAAAGCGCTGACTGGAGAAGGAATTCTCTGGTTAACGCGAGTGTGTCAAGTTGCGTGGAAGCTTGGCAAAACTCCCAGAGATTGGCAAACAGGTGTGATTATTCCGATATTCAAGAAAGGAGATCGCAAGCAATGTACAAACTACAGAGGGATATCTCTCCTTAGTTTGCCGGGAAAGTATATGCTAAATGCCTTAAAAGGAAATGCCGAGAAATAGTGGAATCAAAACTGGAAGATGGTCAGTGCGGTTTTCGTCCGGGTCGCAGCACCACGGACCAAATCTTCACTCTGAAGCAAATCTTTGAAAAATCTTGGGAGTATGGCAAAAATCTCTTTGCATGCTTTGTCGATCTTGAAAAAGCATATGACCGAGTTCCTCGGGATAAACTTTGGAAGGTTTTGCAGGAGTATGGCGTTGATGGTCAATTGTTACGCGCTATTAAGTCATTCTACTGCAGACCGGAGGTTTGTGTTCGGGTAAATGGCAAGCAATCAAAGCCGTTCCATGTGGGCGTTGGACTCCGGCAAGGGTGCGTTTTGTCACCTCTCCTTTTCATTGTTTACATGAATTGGATCGACAAATGCAGCCAAGCTGATGAGTGTGCCACAATTGGAAATTGCAAAATTAGTCGTCTGCTATTCGCAGATGATTTGGTTCTGCTTTCTTCCACAGAATCTGGCCTCCAGCGCGCATTAAATAGCTTTGCAGATGCATGCAACACCGCCGGAATGAAAATAAGCACGGCCAAAACTGAGGTACTTCATCTTTCAAGAAACCCTGATCAGTGCGTATTACAAGTGAATGGAGCGACACTGAAGCAGGTAGAGAAGTTCAAGTATCTTGGGGTTGCATTTACGAGTGACGGAAGGCAAGACGAAGAACTCGATACCCGAATAGGCAAGGCTAGTGCAGTAATGCGAGCTTTGCACTACTCGGTTGTCATGAAACGAGAATTGTCGAAAAAGGCAAAACTCTAAATTTTCAAAGCAGTTTTTGTCCCCATTCTCACTTATGGTCATGAATCTTGGGTAATGACCGAAAGAATGCGATCACAAGTGCAAGCGTCCGAAATGAGGTTTTTACGAAGAATCGAAGGAGTTACACTGTTTAACAAGGTGCGTAGCTCTGAAATTCGAAAATCTCTTAACATCGAGCCGTTACTTCTCCGAATTGAAAGATCACAGCTTAGATGGTTTGGCCATGTAAGCAGAATGCCTCAGGAAAGACTCCCCAAACAAGCTTTACATCCCAAAGCAAATGGGAGAAGACCAGTCGGACGACCTAGAACTAGATGGACCGATTACATTGAGGATCTTGGATGGAATCGCTTGGGACTTCGCCCAAGCGAAATGATGGAGGTGATGGAAGACCGTGAGGTGTGGCGGCTCAATCTTGAGCTACTGCCCCCGCAACCCTCACGGAAAAGCGGGCAATGAAGAAAGAAGAAGAATTTTCGACAAATTAGCCCCCCTCCGGAATATATGTTTCAAAAGATGCTTTAAATCACTTTTTAGTCAATTCCAGCACAAAAAACAGTCTCAGAAGAGCTAAAAACGTGTTATTTGTCTTATTCTGCATTTTGGTTGACAGGCCAATGGGTTGGGGCTATACTCCCCCTGGCTGTGCTACTGATTGGAATAACTTCTTAAGCCTCTGTTAGTAAAAACTTGTGTTGTCTTACTTTGCTCAACAGCCTGCTCAATTGGGACAGTTTTCATGCAAGAAAATTTCGCTTTGAATTCAGCCCCTGTTCTCTTAAAAACCTCACAACGCCTGATGCCTGAGCACTAGCCTGTCAGGGTTTCAAAGCTGTAGGCTAACGTTACATGAGATAAACGCCTAGCATAAATCTTTAGTAGAATTCACAGTCTGAAGCCCTCTACAATAATGCCTAGATATATAGTTACTTTGGTTTTAAGCTTCTGGTTTTTAAGAGTTATGCTAGGCCCGAAGTTAGCCATGAGCCTAACTTTTCTTGGCCTTGGAATTAAACTTGCTTTGACAAAACCTGAAACGAGCAATAAAATATCTGTTTGTACTTTTCTAGATTAATCCTCCTAAAGTTGTTTTATCCTAATTTCATACATCTTTTTAAAAAAACAACCTTTTTTTTCAAAAATTCTGTAACTAATAGTAAAAAAGCTGTTGCCCTCCGCGGTATTCGAACCAAAAGACTTAAACCGGAACAAAAGCACAGTTTAAGCACAGTAACTTAACGTCTCATTTATTCGAACTACATATAAACGTTGCACAATCGCGTATTTAAGTGTTTGCCACAGCTAAGAATGTTTACAAGCGCAATGATACCATTTGGCTATGAATTGTGGTTGATTTATTTGAGGTTTGCTGAACAACTAAAACTTGGAAATGCCTAGTTCGCAATTTTTGGACAGTTTGAGCACCTACCTTGTCTCAAAAATCAAAACATCTACTGCGTTGCTTCCGGAGAATCAGTTTGCTTTGCTCGCAAAAATACGTTAGTAGTAGGCTGCCATAGTAGGCCCTAATCTTTCATTGCCAAGCATAAATGAATAAACAAATCACAACTCCCGCAAACGTTTAAAGAGAAACAATATTTAGCGCGACGAAAAGGAGTGACCGTCTAGTTGGTCGATCGGTTACGCGTTTGTTCAAATTTCCGGCCGGTGAAGTCATACACAGTGTTGCCAACGGCCCACCACCGCTGCTACATTTCTTCGAAACGAGCTGTGTTGCCGGGCGCAATGACGCGGAGATGGGCCCTGCCAACTCGTTACACGCTTGGCGTATTACAGCGAGAACGAAATATTTGATTTGCTAAGAAACTAAACACTTAAACAAAAACGCCGATTAATCAAGTACTTTAGGCCTAGTTTAAGAAACATTGTAAAAATTTCCGAACAAAAGATCCCAAAATTGATTGCAAAAAAAGTTTATTACGTTTGCATAAAACTAAAAAGTTTCGATTTGGTGAGAACCGAACGCAGCGTAAAAGTTTCAAAGTATGTAGCATATCCACTATCCCAAGCAATCTTGTGACGACACACCGCAAAAAAAGTTCTTTATAAATGCCTAAAAAATAAGCATACCGTGTCCGTATTTTATCCTTTGCCTAGCGTAAAAAAGACCCATACTGAAATACGCGTGTTCGGTAAAAGGCAAAATAAGGAAACCAGCCAGAGTAAAAATTTTATACGCATATGCGCATTTTTTATACGCATATCCGTATTTTTTTTTACGCATATCCATATATACGGACGTTCGTTAAAAGCCGCTTATTTTGTAAAATAAGTTACTTAATTTTTTTTAATAAGTTTTAAAAGTTGAGCTCCAAGTAATTAAACCATATTGCAGATGCGAGTGGAAAATAGCAAAATAGCCTATAAGTTTAATAAAGACTTAGTGTTTAAAAATAGTTTTACCCATAGACGTAGCCAGTATGAAGCCTCCACCGTGTGTGGTAGACAGATGGGCAGGTGGCAGCTTGACTCGAAGACCGAAAGGTCCCTTCGCTGTCTCCTGGTCAAGGAAACTTGGTGAATAAAATGAAATTACAATTACAAGGTGGGGGAAGGGGGCTCGGGGCCCCCCCAGCTGAAATGCAACCAATGATAAAAATATAAAAAAAAAGCCTAATGTTTTTTCAGTTTCAGTTTCTTTTAGGACCTTCGCGTACAATAGTACACGCGTACAACAGTAATTACCAATAACATTGACGACCAGGGGGCCCAGGCCCCCTCAATTCAATTTTTGCAAACCAATTTAAATGTATAACCCAGGTAAGATCAAGGAGTTTTGTTCTAAAAGTTTCTACCTCAGGTTCTCATTTAACCTTTTTTTGAGGAATGTATTATGCAATAACCAGGGCCGGATTTACTATATGACACAGTGCCAGGGCCCAGCGCGTTAAGATTGTAAGGCTTTTTTTTGGTCTTCACCTATATTTGGCAGGAAAATATTGCAAATATTCCAAAGTGCGGGCCCCGGGCAATAGCATAATTAGCAGGCGTAACCATACATTGTACCATTTTTCAAACGGAACAATTCACCTCCAACTCTTCAGTTTTTACGCGACAAAATACCTTCGAAAAATACTTTTGAAAAACAAAATGCTCATTGAACAAATTATTGAATTTGAATTGAGGGGGCTTGGGCCTCCTCATAGGACATGTACTCAAACAACTGGTTATTTTCACGACAAAACAAAAATCTGTAAGAAAAACCTTCCTGTGGATCATTATTTTCTGCTAAATATACCTCACTTCCCTCTACCTGGGCCAATTCACCTTCAAAATTTAACCCCAAAATGCAAGATTTTAGTGGTGTTTTGGACTAATTAAATTGTAAGTAAAAGGAGGATTAAACATTTCAATCTTTTCGATTGGCTTTCAAGGGTTAAAATTCTAATTCTTTCAAATGGCTCTGAACACGTGCGAAATGGCATTAAAATAGCTTATTTTTCCAAAAAATTACTAAAAATCGCGCAGCGGATGGGATCTGCGCCCCCAGACCCCATAGCCTCCGAAGGTTGGAAGCTCCTCCTCCAGACCCTTGTTTGTGGTCCGTTTGAGAAATACCACTTCCACTCTACTCAACACATCTCCCACCTTAGACGGTTTCGCTTTTTAACTTTTGATTTAAGCACTCTCCCTGTAGCGAAACCCTGGTTAAGTGCCAAACCAAGCGCGGTTTCTGATCTTCCATTCTACCATATCTTTGTCCCACAAAATTCCCTCTATCGATAATTTCTGATCACGTTATTGCATGTGATTTATGGTTTAAGCCCCCCTCCCCCAAATAAAAATCCTAGATACGCTAAAGTTTTTACCTTTTCTAGAATTCCAGCTGATCGCGATAATCTTTTTATCAAGTTTTTGATATGACAATCAAAAGAAATGGATTCGTCAAAAGTAACTCCCAAATACTTCGCATTTTTCACCATCATGATCGGTAAAACATCATCATAAGAGTTTTTAGACGACTTGCCATTTTTATTTTTGTTTAAGTTTAAAATAAAGCATTGGACTTCGACATGTTTAAAGTTAATTTATTGGCTATCATTCATTTATTCACTGCATTAATTTCTCCTTTTATCTTGTATTTAGGTTTGATATGCTATAATCTCGTAAAATATGACATGTGTCATTAGCAAACGGCCTAGAAGCAGAATTAGTGGAACTACTTATCAGAGGTGGGGTCCTTGAGGACGTCGTTGGCCTCGAGGACTTCCTCGAGGACACATTTTGAAGTACTTGGCCTCGAAGCTCAAGTCCTTGACCTTAGCCTTGGACTCGAGGCCTACAAGTCCTTGAAAATGTCCTGTCGAGCCGAGGACAGCATTATTTTTTGATTGGTTTAAAAAGAAAATAACCGAACAAAAGACAACATAACAGCTAGTCTGTCAATTCGTTGTTTCCCTTCTTCATTTGAAAAATAATACAATGTGATATCCAATTAAGCCAAGTCATATTAAACTTATTTTAAATGGCATTGTGTGAAAGCTCTAATCGGAGAATGAGGGGGGAAAAAGCATTGTAGAAAATTGTTGTTCTTATTTCTGTTGATAATTCCGGTGCGGTGGTACAACCTGCAAAGCACTAAACCAACCAGAAACATAACAATGAATCCGGGTCCAAACACAAACAATTTTTGGCTGCTAATGCAAAAACATGACCGAGCCTATTCTGCACATGAATGAAGAAGAAAGTATGTGTGTGATAATGAAATGTAATACATTATCATACCTGTCAACTCTGCCGATTTCATCAAGAGACTCCCGATTTCGAGGATTTCTCCCGATCACCCGATCTCAACTAAAAATCTCATGATATCACGATTTAGCTTAAGATTTTATGAGTTTAAAGATGAATCAGTTTTTTGAAAAATTATTCAATTTTGTTTGCGAATATTTGTTTTTTCTGAAAGGGAAAGAATACAGTTCGACCCCTGCTTCGACTGATTTGATATTTTTCAAATGTTTTGATTTGAAAATTAATCTGTGACCTTGCTTTCACCTCACGGGTAACATCAATTCGAATTGTTAAGAATTTACAAATAACAATGGCATGCACAATTTACAGTCTCTGGTACCGGTCACTGCAACTTTGAAGAGCTGAGCGTTTTTAATGGCATCTGTCAGAAAAAGTGTTGGTACTAAAAGGCGCAAAGGAGATGGTCAGCGAGAGTCGCAAGAAGAGGCGGGTAAAAGTAAAAAAAGAAGTATAGCTTTATACAAGTTTTGTGGCTTTATGGGGTGAGAGAAAATAGCCGGTTAACAAATTTTCAGCAATCTTGCTGCATTAATGAAATCGCTCCTGTGCATACCTCACTCAAACGCATCTAGCGAAAGAACCTTTTCCTTGGTGCTGAAGATTATAACCGAAAGCAAAACCAGTTTGCACAATGACACCGCGTGTGCGCTTTTAAGTTGCAAATTAAATTGTGACCGCATTGCAGCTGGCTTTAAACCTTTCAAACTATACTGTTGAATGCTGCCAAATAAGCCACACACAAATATAATTGAGCCCACAAGAGTTAAAGTCAGGCCCGCAAGTACTGCAGAAGCAAATGCTTAAGGTAAGGGTGGGGAGGAGAAAGCTAGTTAAGAGGGGGGGCGAAAGCTAGCTAATTAATATACCGCCATAGGTGGGCACAAGTCCGTTAATCGTTAATCCGTTAATAACGAAGCTAACTTTTTCATTAACTCGTTAATCCGTTAAAAAGTTCTTTCATGTTAACGGACTAAATTAACTTCTGTTAAGTTCTGTTAACTTCCGTTAAGGTTTCTATCGTTAATATCTTGCGCCATTTTTTCATCGTACCGCTAAAAACCAGTTTGCACTGGTAACACTTGTTGCGTATTCGCACGAGTTTTATAGAAGAACGCGAAGAAAGGAGCTCTTTTTTGTGGCAAATAATAAGCTGCAACCTCATAGATCTATTAATTATCGCTGTTCGCAGTTTCCAAAGATTTTCCCATCGCAGCTTCGTTAGTGCATTTGAATCTAATTTTATCTTGAAATTAGATTAGACTGTTAAATATAACTTCCAAAACACAAAAAAGACCACTACAGCAATAAATATTTCTTTACCATCAGCTCAACAGCGTCAATACATGTTCTAGAAGCGATTGAATAAAAAGAAACGTAAATTACACGCAAAATGTTAACAAATTAACGGACTTTATTAACTTCCGTTAATTGAAGCGGAACATAACGGATTAACGTTAACGGAAGTGTGAAGATTGTTAACAGACTAGTGGTTAACGAAGCTAACATTTTGCATTAACTTGCTCACCTATGTGCATAGGTGGGCACAAGTCCGTTAATCCGTTAATAACGAAGCTAACTTTTTCTTGAACTCGTTAATCCGTTAAAAAGTTTTTTCATGTTAACGGACTAAATTAACTTCCGTTAAGTGCTGTTAACGGACTAAAGTAACTTCCGTTAAGTTCTGTTACCTTCCGTTAGGTTTTTATCGTTAATGTCTTGCACCATTCATTCATCGTACCGCTAAAAACCAGTTTGCACCGGTAACACTTGTGTATTTGCACGAGTTTTATAAAAGAAAGCGAAGAAAGGAGCTCTTTTTTGTGACAAATAATAAGCTGCAGCCTCCGAGGTCTATTAATTATCGCTGTTCACAATTTCCAAAGATTTTACCATCGCAGCTTTGTTAGTGCATTTGAACTTATTTTTATCTTGAAATTAGATTAGACTGTAAAACGTAACTTCCAAAACACAGAAAGACCACTATAGCAATAGATATTTCCTTACCATCAGCTCAACAGCGTCAATACGTGTTCTAGAAGCGAGTGAATAAAAAGAAATGTAAATTACACGCAAAATGTTAACAAATTAACGGACTTTATTAACTTCCGTTAATTAAAGCTGAAAATAACGGATTAACGTTAACGGAGGTGTGAAGTTTGTCAACGGAGTAGTGGTTAACGAAGCTAACGTTTTGGATTAACTTCCCAGCTATGCGTCATTGCATGTGATGTGTGGTTTGCCCCCCCCCCCCCCCCCCAACCAAAAATCCTGGTTTCGCCTATGTCTGGGGGGTTGCGGGTCTGGTTAAAGTAGACGTGGTTGAATGATATTTCACTTTTATCGTTCAGTATTTTTTGGAAAGCTTCTGCTGCGCTGAATGTAGCATGACTTTTTACGCCGTGTGTCAGTGAAATGTATGAAACAGTACTGATGTTACCGGTTGCCTGTTACTGTATACAAAATAAAAAGACTGCTTGGTTTAATTAGTCTGTCTTTTAATAGCTAGAACTGCTAGAACCTGAAATGGTAATGTCAAAATTTTGGTAATGTGTACTAACATTAAAAGTTGATAATAGTTATTCAAGCAGTAGAAGCAGGAGGGAGGCTGGGGGGAGAAACTTTCCAGCTATTGAATTTGCTGGAATAAATCTCCCGATTTGGCATTTTCAAATGTTCACACGTATGCAGTATTACTAGCGAAAGCATATTGATATTATACTACAGTTAATGTGTCAGTATATCTTGAGAACGCCAACTTATTCTGAAAATACGCGAGCACGAAGAACTTGTTTTCAGATAAAAACGAACAACTTTTATCTCTGTCAAGCGATTTAGAGGAAAAATACTCATTCACTGAATAATTTTTGTGGTGGAAATCGCTGCTAGAAATCCCAAATAACAAACAATTGGATCACAAAAAATGCTGCATAAAGAATTATTAAAAATTGAGTATGAAGTTAAATATAACTGCTGTATATTTGTTCGATTGCCTGGAATACTAAAAATTTTTTACCCCACGTTATTAAGATGAAGAAGTAAAGCTCCCCAAAAAAATTTGGGCATTTTTAGAAAAAATTAATTGTTTATTGTTTTTCCGTTTCTACAATCGTGGACCCTTTGAAGGAGAGCTCGGGGCAAATGTCTCCAATGCCTTCCTTTTTAACACAACCCTGTGTGGGACTCTTAGTTGTTTTTTCGTAATTAAATACCTTTTGTCATAGGTGGGCACAAGTCCGTTAATCGTTAATCCGTTAATAACGAAGCTAACTTTTTCACTAATTCGTTAATCCGTTAAAAAGTTTTTTCATGTTAACGGACTAAATTAACTTCCGTTAACTGCTGTTAACGGACTAAAGTAACTTCCGTTAAGTGCTGTTAACTTCCGTTAAGGTTTTCATCGTTAATATCTTGCAGCTTCGTTGTGCATTTGAACTTGTTTTTATCTTGAAATTAGATTAGACTGTAAAATGTAACTTTCAAAACACAAAAAGACCACCATAGTAATAAATATTTCCTTACCATCAGCTCAACAGCGTCAATACGTGTTCTAGAAGCGAGTGAATAAAAAGAAATGTAAATTACACGCAAAATGTTAACGGATTAACGGACTTTATTAACTTCCGTTAATTAAAGCTGAAAATAACGAATTAACGTTAACGGAGGTGTGAAGTTTGTTAACGGACTAGTGGTTAACGAAGCTAACGTTTTGCATTAACTTCCCACCTATGCCTTTTGTTAAATTTGACAAACTGTCTTTTGGCGGGCAAAACGTTCGCGCTTATTCATTGATAGGCATTAGATGCGAGAAGAACATCACATACACTCAATAGCGTAGCTAGGGGGGTGGAGGGGGGTGGGGGCTACTGTCCCCCTCCATTGACTGCAGGTGCGTAGCCAGAAATTCGCAATGGGAGGCTGATTTGGGGGCGGAGCCCCCAGCGCTGAAAATTTTGCATTTTTTTGCAAAAATAACTTCATTTTAGGGCTATTTTGATTAAACAAACAATGCTTTTAAAACGTGGCTTAGAAATTGGCAGTGCAAACCTAATTAAACTGGTGACATAAATAGACTATTTGGGAGGTGGCTAATGGTAAAATGTTAGTTCTCTTGTTTAGATGCTCGTAAATTATAAAATCAAATAGTTCAATAAAACTCACACGGAGTAATCAATTTCGTATACAGTTTATAGAGAAAAATAATTGGGGGGCTAATGAAAAGAGGTTTGATAGAAATGATTGGTAATTAACTAATACTGAATAGCCCCCCCACCCCCTACTCCTTAGTTTATAGTATATTTGTTGATGACACCTATGTTTAGCATTTTTACACTTGCGATTAAATTTGATTGCTTATTTCTTACCATTTTTCAAAGTTTTCATTTGTTTGTTAGTTTTATTTTTGACAAATTAGCCCCCCACTGAATATATGTTTCAAAAGATGTTTTAAATCGCTATTTAGTCCACTCCAGTGCATAAAACAGTCTCAAAAGTGCTAAAAATGTAGTGTTTTTCCCATTCTGCAATTTCGTCAACATGCCAATGGGGGGGGCCATAGCCCCCCCTCTGGCTACGCTACTGCTTGGCTGCCAACCAAAAAGCAGAATGAAAAAATACCAAGTTTTTAGCACTGCTGAGACTGTCTTTTGCACTGAAATAAACTCGAAAAATGATTTAAAGCATTAGCAGCAAATTAGAATCATTAAAATTTCATTCAATGATTGTCAACCTAAAACTATAGGTTTTCGTGTTTCGACCAGTAACTTAGGCCATCTTCACGGCTAGCATTTAGAAGTATAAGTTATTCATCTATACAATTTATTATTGTAACCTACAGTGCGATTGAGCTATCGCGACGCGTTTCGACCTTGCTCAAGGGTCTCATCAGGCGAAAAAATAACACATGTTTAAACATGCAATGATATAAAACTGCAATTAAAATATTGTTTCCAAATTTCTCATTCTTGTTTCCAAATTTTAATCGCAGTTTTATATCATTGCATGTTTAAATATGTGTTATTTTTTTGCCTGATGAGACCCTTGAGCAAGGTCGAAACGCGTCGTGATAGCTCAATCGCAGTGTAGGTTACAATAATAAATTGTATAGATGAATAACTTATGCTTCTAAATGCTAGCCGTGAAGATGGCCTAAGTTACTGGTCGAAACACGAAAACCTATAGTTTTAGGTTGACAATCATTGAATGAAATTTTAATGATTTAAAGCATATTTTGAAACGTTTGTTTCAGAGGGGGGCTAACTTGTCATAAATAAAACTCATCTTTCAGAAAAAAATTTGAAAAATGGCCAAGAATTGTTATCAAATTTGATCGTTCATTGAAAAATGCTTAACATAGTTTTCATCAAAAAAATGGTGCATACGAGCTCAGGAGTAGGTGTGGGGGGGGGGGGCTATTCAGCATTAGTTAACTACCAATCACTTCTCTCAAATTTCCTTCCATTAGCCCCTTACTTAAATTTTTTTTTTATAAAATATAGACAAAAAAAATTGCTCCTTGAGAGTTTTTATTAAATGACCGGTATAGGATTTTATGATTTACCGGTTTGTAAATACTAGAAATGAAATTCTAGCAATATTTTCCCACATAGCCCATTTATACAACCAATACCATTACACTTTTGCAGTGCTAATTTCTATGCCAAATATTAATAGCATTAATTTTTATCAAAAAAGGTCTAAAATTAAGTTATTTTTGCCAAAAAAATACAAAATTTTTGAGAGCAGGGGACTCTGCCCCCAGACCCCTAATTGCCTCCGGCGGCTGGAAACTCCACCCTCAGACCCCATAAAAGCCTCCCCTCCCCCGTTGTAATATGCGCCTGCATACACTTACATGCATAGATGGGCAAGTTAATGCAAAACGTTAGCTTCGTTAACCACTAGTCCGTTAGCAAACTTCACACCTCCGTTAACGTTAATCCGTTATTTTCAGCTTTAATTAACGGAAGTTAATAAAGTCCGTTAATCCGTTAACATTTTGCGTGTAATTTACATTTCTTTTTATTCACTCGCTTCTAGAACACGCATTGGCGCTGTTGAGCTGATGGTAAGGAAATATTTATTGCTGTGGTGGCCTTTTTGTGTTTTGGAAGTTACATTTAACAGTTTAATCTAATTTCAAGATAAAAACAAGTTCAAATGCACAACGAAGCTGCAAGATATTAGCGATAAAAACCTTAACGGAAGTTAACAGAACTTAACGGAAGTTAATTTAGTCCGTTAACATGAAAGAACTTTTTAACGGATTAACGAATTAGTGAAAAAGTTAGCTTCGTTATTAACGGATTAACGATTAACGGACTTGTGCCCACCTATGCTGACATGTAATGAAAAGATTGGCATTTAACCATACAATGTCATTTGCGTTTAGAAAACTACTAAAAAATTGGGGATCCTTATCAGTGGAGATTTGCATCGGGGGTCTAACTGATGAAATTAAGACCTTAACATAAACCACTTATACGTCTATAATTTATCTGTAATCCTATTATCGGATTATGGCCTTGTTTCACTGCCACGATACAGCTATGGTACGTAATCAACATCATTTGCTAACGCGTAAAATTTCTAAATGGCGTTCGCTGTTATTTAAAAAAACTACTATTTTCGAGCTTTCATCAAAAACTTAACGAAATGCAATACCTTAAGCACTTTCGCATTTAAAAATTATGGAAAATTTGCCCACCATAATTTAGAAAATTTGTTTCCTTGGTCCTTGGCCTTAGCGTTGACCATTCCTGTCCTTGGCCTAGAGAAGGTCTGGTTTTGAAGACTTGGTCCTTGGCCTTGGCCTCAGATTTTTTTTGAGTCCTCGGCCTTGGCCTCGAAGGTTGTGTCCTTGACTGAACCTCTGCTACTTATGTCATTAATGCATAGTGTGAAGAGCAGAGGATAAAGATCTGAGCCTTGAGAAACACCGCATTTGATGGGACTGGTAGTTAAATTGAATATGATTTAAAAATACGCATTGTTTTCAGTTTGCTAAGAAAGAAGCAAACAGCGTGATTATTAGCAATTCCTTTGATACAATAATGATTCATTTGATTTAACAATATGTCATGATTCCCAGTATCGAAAGCTTTGTTTAGGTCAAGCAGTAGGAGAGCAGTTGACATTGTTGTTATCCAGGGTTGAAGTTAAAATGTCAATCATTGCATGTGCAGTTGAGGTAGAATAAGCAGGTCTAAAATCATATTGTGTTGGTAAGATGATAGAATGTTTTTTTTAATGATTGAGTTCTATAGTAGATTAATTTTTCTAAACTTTTGAAAAGGTAGAAAAAATCTATATAAGACGGATGGATGTAATAATCTTTAGACATTGAACCATAAATTAGGCCTGAGCTTGTCAATTCTTTATCTTGGCCTAGGCCAAACATAAATAACTTACAAGATGCTCTAGGGCCTAAACCTACCTGTTAAGCCTACTCGCTTTTATAACGACAATAGTCAAACACTTACGTAACGATCTGCTTGGTTGAAAAACCTTTGAGCTGGTGTGATTTGTAGGATGATTTTGAGGCTGTTGATTTAGTTTTGCATTTGAGGACTTGCGGGGCACACCCCAATGCGACCGACCGGCTTGGGTTGAACAACCTACGAGCAATTGGGCTGAATTGCTGTACTAAAATATGCGGCTGGAGTTGAATTTTGATTGTTGCTATTTCTTTTGCTAGACTGAAAATTGCATATATGGCCACAAAATTGTTAATCGTTAATCCATTAATAACGAAGCTAACTTTTTCATTAACTCGTTAAAACGTTTTTTTTATGTTAACAAACTAACTTAAATTTCATTGACTTCTGTTAACTTCCGTTAGGTTTTTATGATTAATATCTTGCACCATTTATTCATCGTACCAGCACAAACCAGTTTGCACTGGGAACACTTGTTGTGTATTCGCACGAGTTTTAAAAAAGAAAGCGAAGAAAGGAGCTCTTTTTTGTGACAAATAATAAGCTGCAGCCTCCGAGGTCTATTAATTATCGCTGTTGGTAACTTCCAAAGATTTTCCCATCGCAGCTTCGTTAGTGCATTTGAACTTATTTTTGTCTCGAAAGTGGATGATTAGTCTGTAAAACGTAACTTCCAAAACACAAAAAGACCACTATAGCAATAAATATTTCCTTACAATCAACTCAACAGTGTCAATACGTGTTCTAGAAGCGAGTGAATAAAAAGAAATGTAAATTGCACACAAAGCATTAACGAATTAATGGATCTTATTAACTTCCGTTAATTAAAGCTAAAAATAACGAATTAACGTTAATGGAGGTGTGAAGTTTGTCAACGGACTAGTGGTTAACAAAGCTCACGTTTTGCATCAACTTGTCCACCTATGGATATTTGACGTCATCGGTTGGAGCAGTTGCGAGACTAAGACACTGTCATGGTATTGTGATGTGAGTAAATGGTTCATCTTCATCTGTAAGTGTAAAGGTATGACTGGATGATTGCAAACTACGTTGGAAAGTTTAATTACGCTGCATGGGATTTTCGCGCCGAAACCTACATAAGTTTTGCGCTGCGCCAAACAAACTGCAAGAAGCACGCCGATTCACGATTCAGTCGGAAAAAGATTGCTTCAAAAATTTTGGAGATCTTCAAGCTCTGCAATTTGATCTGTAACAAAAATCATCATTTTTTGTGTGCCGCGAGTTTTGAAGAAAACCTCACCGTCCACGCTGTAATTTACGTTAAAAGGGCTTTTGCATCGCGCCACAGCTAATTTGCTCAAGATTTAGATAGATAGATAGTGGTTTATTTTTGTCATTAAATAACAAACACACTAAAGCATAACACAAAAAACTAAAATTTGGTCTAAATTATTAGTGACAGGGAGGTTGCGAAAAGACCTAAAGTCATCTAGTCAAGCAACTACCCAGATTTTGTTTCTGGTGTGTACCAGTATTATACCCTGAATAAAATGGGATTAAAAAAAAAAAAAAAAACAGAAAAAAGTGAGTATTATTATTTACTGGTCACACTATGGTAAGGTTGAATTGTTACTGAAGGTTGCCATTGCTCATATTAGGTAAAGTGATATCAAATGCTCCTTATATTTTTTCAAGAATTTCGAACATGAAAGACTTTTGATATGATTAGGAATAGCATTCCATATTTCAACACCCTTACATTTAATGGAGCGGTGATATTTGGGCAGTCGAAAACGAGGAAGGTTTAGTGCTAATTTTTGCTTTGATAATCTGGTGTCTTTAGAATTGACAGAACTTACTTTGTTAATATGTTTCACGAATGTTTCACAAACGGTTATTGCAGTATTTGTGCATAAGTTTTGCTATTTCATACGTTTTCATGTCGGATAGTTTTAAAACAGAACAGAACACTTTATTTTTGTTGCCAATAAAAATACCAAAATAACACAGAATTGCACGATGATAAATAACAACGGGAGGCTGCGAAGCGACCAATGGTCTTCAAGTCCAGCAGCAACCCAGGCAAATATCTTAATTAAGTTCAAAATATTGCAGTAAAATAAAGCGGAAGCTGGAAGCGGAAGCGGTCGAAACGGTTAAATTTTTGTGGAAGCGGAAGCACTTTGATGAAAGAGGTTAGAAGCGGAAGCGAAAGTGTTGAAAAGGAGCCGGAAGCGGAAGCAATTTTTTCAAAATCAGACGCTTCCGGATTTTCAAACTGGCTACAACCGTAAGGGTAAAATCAATGTAACAATAACAATAATAATATAGAATCGGCAACACAAGTCAAATAAAATAGCTTACAAAGTATACTCGACCGTTTTTTTTTTACACTCAATTAGGGATGGCCATTTCAGAATACCGAATCCTAACCGGTTCCATTTTTAGGATTCGGTTTGATCATAGAACAAAACTGCGCATGCTAAATTTTTGCAAACTTTTTTTAAGCTTGCGAAACGCAAATCTACGTGTGTGTGTGCGACGCCATCTTCTTCACTGTAACAAGGCATTATCGGATACTTTGTAAAGCTTCTGTTTCCATGTACACACTATTAACGACTGATAGATTGTATGCTACAGTAATTTACGTGCAAGTAGCTGTTTGATTGGAAAGGCTTGAAGCATTGCAGGGTATTCAATAATGACTTGAATCATTTGTTTTAGGCTATGGACTATGGTGCTTTATTCGTTAACCTGGCTAGAAATCCATTAAACTGTTAGATTGACACAAACTGTGGTTTTACGGAGTTGAGGGCTAATTCAATACCAAAATGATACGGAGTGTTATCCTGAAATTTAGGATTCGGTTAGGGATTCGGAATTCTAGATTTGAAAAAAAAGATTCCGGATTATTCTAGAATACTTAATTATTCTGAAATGGCCATCCCTACACTCAATACAACCAGAACGTGACAGCACAAACGATATCTGGGGACCTCACGGCATTGTCCAACTTTCACTAAACTTCATTAAGCTTTGACATAGTGATCTGATTGCTTTGAATGAATTTGTATAAAATGTAGTCGTTTATAGTCAGATCAATGATTTAAATGCGCCCCTTTCAAATTTTGTTTCACTAACTTAAATCGCTTTGTGGTTATTTGAGTTCAAAATTTAAATTTTTCAAAGTTATCAAAAATAATCGAGTAACGTCATTCAAAAGGATCGCATAACAGTTTACAATGTAGCGTCAAATCTCAGCACTTTCTACGAGTTCTAAACAGTTTTTTACTCCATTTGAAACAACATAAAACGGCCTTTAAAATTCCAACGGCTCGCAAGCAAATTTCGTTACATCAACCAAACTTACAATCATGTATGATTCTGAAAACGCTCCTTCGCATCGCAATCCAACATATTATAGTATTGATATACCGTTTGTTTCGATATTAAAGCTCTCTTCTTAACAGCATATTAACTAAAATTAAAAAGCGCTAAAATTACGCAAAATTTAAACAGGCATTTATTTTTTTTATTAAATCGTTTATGTTTTACTCACATAGACTGTATTCTCGAATGGTATAATTTGACAAATTGCAAAAAAAGGAGGAGAATCAAAATTTATTTTCCCTAGTTAATGCTTCACTCACAAGTTGTCACAGGTCGATAAGAATAATTTGGTAAACTATCCCAGTTTTCTATACGCCCTTTAATTAACACAATCTTTCGGGCAAATAATTGTCCAACATAGCATCACCAAGTTTGGCATGTTTTATCTTTTTCCAATATTAGCCTAGCCGTACTCTTAAGATTTGATATGTAAAGCTGGAGTACTTCGTATTTAAGATTTTAAAATATTTAAGTGCGCATTTGGCATGGTCTCCTCAATCTGGCCCACCAAATTTTGTTGTCTATGTCTGATTTATATTAACTTATCCAATAGATTTAATTTGTTTAGATTGTGTTGCTAATGGGGAAAGGTGTCAACATAATTGGAGGACCCTATAGTATGAAATCCTTAATAGTTTCTAATAGTAAATTTTTCCTATTTTGAAATTTTTATTCGTCTAGCTTGAGTGCATGAAAATTTTGAAAAACCCGTTGGAAAAGGACTTTCCAATTGTGGCATCAGTCATATTTTATTTACCTAATCTGATTTTTTTTTTTTTTTTATGTTTACCTATTCTGAAAGTTTCAAGTGTCTAGCTTGAATGGTTAAAAAGATTGAGTTTTGAAGGACCCAACTGAGGCAACCCCGATTTTGGTCCCTCAAATTTTGTCAAATTTTATCTTTCCTTGATATTTGCATATCTTGAAAATTTGATGTGTCTAGCTTAAACAATTAAAAAGTTTGAATTTTGGCGTCCTGGTTTGAGTGGGACCGACCCCCCATCGTGGTACCCCCAAATTTTGTCAAATTTTATCTTTTCTTCATACCTAGCTATTTTGAAAATTTCATCAGTTTAGAGTAAGTGGTTAAAGTTGAATTTTAATGTTCTTGTTTGAGAAAGATCTCTTCATTTTGGTACCCCAAAATTTTGTCAAATTTTAACTTTTCATCATACTTGCCTATCCTGAAAATTGCATGCGTCTAGCGTGAGTGGTTAAAAAGTTTGAATTTTGGTGGCCCCTTTTTAGAGGGACACCCTCATTTTGGAATTCCAAAATTTTGTTATATTTTATCTTTCACTTTATAGTTATCTATTCTGAAATTTTCATTTGTCTAACGTGGATGGTTAAAAAGTTTTGAATTTTAGAGGCCTCGTTTGGGGAGTACCCCCATTTTGGTACCCCCAAATTTGGTCAAATTTAACCTTTCCTTTATGTTTACTTACCTTAAAAATTTTGCTGGCCTAGCTTAAAAGGTTAAAAATTTAGAATTTTGGAGGGCTTGTTTGGGGGTAAACACGATTGAGGCACCCCCAATTTTTGTTAGGTTTAGTTTATATTTAACATCTACCTATTTCGAAAAGTTTACATATCTAGCTTTAACGGTTTAAAAGTTCAAAGTTTTGGAGGGCCCGATTGAGGGGGATCCCCCCAACCTGGAACCCCCGATTTCATTCCCGCAGTAGACCTCCTTGATATTTTTAATCTCTCAAAATTTGAATATAGTGCGTTTAGCGGTTTAAAAGTTGATAGTTGGAGAAGGAAAAGAAAAAAAGTTGAAGAAGTAAGAAAACGGAAGAAAAAGAAGAAAAATAATACACAGGTTGGGGTAAACGAACATATCAAAAAGAAAGGCGGTTGATAGTGTGCTCAAAAAGCACAAATCGTTTTCCATCAAAATCGGTATTTTCCCAGATATATCGGTTCGAAATCGTCCACTTTCTGCCCATGTTCGGCCGGTAACATTTTGGTCACATGACCGGGCGCTTTCAAAGTCGGTTTGCATAAACCATTTATAAGCACCAGATTGTTTACAAATTTCAGCTTTGCACGCCAAGTGGTTTTTGAGTTATAAGCGAATTAATAAACTTTCAAGCCAAAAATCGCATTTTTTTATGTGCTTTTTTGTGTCAGTTCATGATCACCTGATCTAGGATCCCCCAAAACTGGCACACATAACGCATTCATTAATTTCATGTTGAGTCCAAATTTCAACTTCTTAGGTTTCACCGTCGCTAGTTATGAGCATATCAATCCTTATCTGCCAAATTCGCGAACAAAAACAAAGGAGCCACGCGCTCACTCAAAGTCTTAATTAGCTGTTTCATACTGAGCAAGGATGTGGAAGCGGAAGCAGGAAGCAGAAGCGGTGGAAGCGGTTAAATTTTTGTGGAAGCGGAAGCACTTTGATGAAAGAGACTGGAAGCGGAAGCGAACTCGGAAGCGACTAATTCTATCCAGAGCCCGAAGCGGAAGCAAAAAATTCCAAAGATGAGGAAGTGGAAGCGAACTCGGAAGCATAAAACTTCAAGAGGAGCTGGAAGCGAAAGCATGAAAAATTTGAATGCTTCCACATCCCTGGTAACTCTTTCATCCCATTTGCCTCCAGCAATAGTGCGTAAAACTCGATTTTGAAGAACTATTAAGTTTCTCAGATAAGTTGGATAGGTATTGCCCCAAATCTTGAGATGGGGATAGACAATTGTGTGATACAGAAGCAATATTGTTTTCGTAGGCTGCAAATGTTTTGGTTTGCTTATAATTCCAATTGATCTAGCAACTTTATTATCAATAGATTTTATACGGAATGCAAAATTGAGACTTGAATCGACTATAATATTCCCAAATATTTGCAACAATTGTTAATGAGTATCTTGCTTTTGCCATAATTAAGTGAAATATTATTAAAACTATTCATGTTAATTATTGTTACATTTGGGAAAATAATTACGGCATGTGATTTATTTGGATTAACAGTTAACTTATTAGCAATCCCAAACGTGAAATTTATCTAGATCATGGTTCGTATAAGTTTCGAGAGAATACAGTTTATTTGAAAAGAAAAATACCCATGTATTGTTTGCAAATAAACGTGGGATACATGAAATAGCATTATTCAGTCAAAAATATATAATAAAAATAACAATGATCCCAAATTCAAGCCCTGAGGTACACCAAATGTTACAGGTAAGTTAGTTTATTTGATCCCAGAAGCAGAGGTGGAGTCCTCAGGGGTGCCCTTGGCCTCAAGGACGTCCTCGAGAACACATTTTGAAGTTCTTGGGCTTGCCCTCGAAGCCTCAAGTCCCCGAAAATTGCCCTGTCCTCGGCTCTAGGACAGCACTATTTTTTGAAACGTTGAATTTTGTTGGAAAACGCCAAGAACCTCGCGGAAAATTTGCGAAGACCTTTTTTTGTCTTCCTCAAGTGGAGATTGCCTGAAAAAAGTTTTTTGAAGACCTTTTTCGCCTGAAAAAAAATTTTTAAGACCTGTTTTTTTTTTGGAATTGCCTGAAAAAACTTTTTGAAGACTTTTTTTTTGTGAACACTTACGCCTGCGTCCTTGGTCCTTGTATGGGGCGCCAAATGTACAGTAATAAAAATGCGTGTTTTTACCCTTTTTTGGTGCCAAATTGCTTATTTAGCTACATACGCAAAACGACACAAGCCAAATTGCATATTTAGCTAAATACGCAAAATGGCAAATGCCAAATTGCATATTTATAGTTAAATACGCAAAATGGCAAATGTCAAATTGCATATTTAGTTAAATATGCAAAATGACATCTGCCAAATTGCATATTTAGCTAAATGTGCAAAAGGACACATGCCAAATTGCATGTTTAACTAAATACGCAAAATGGCAAATTGCATATTTAACTAAACACACAAAATGACACTAAATCTGCAAATTGGCACTTGCGCAAAAATGCTTAATTTTTAATTCTAGCGGTTCAAGTCCATTATCACTACTTCTGTACAGTCTGTGCTCTGCGTGTGTAATTTGGGTAGATGGAAGTCAACTATGAGAGAAATCAATTTATAGTAAAAATTGTAGCCTACAGGGTGCTGCTTTGAATATAATTGAAGTTGGGAGACTCGGAGTAGGCCTAGCTGTACAACAATTACTCGATCAGTCAGCTAGTTAAAAAGCACATACCTTGAGCATGTAGAGGTAGTGTATTAGAAATGGGATGGTGATTAGAGTAAGGGTGTCAGATCAGACTTGAACATGTAAACTATTACAGCAGTGAGATTAGGCTGACTTCAATAAAAAAAAAAGTTATGGTAGGCCTGGCTGTAACTTAAGCTTAACTGCTAACTGGCGCAAAACGTTAATGGATTTTTTTACCTGTTTAATGAAGTAGAAGTTTGGCCTTAGTAAAAAATCTTATCATGAAGTACGAGAACTGATATTAGGCCCCTGTTCCAAGGCCATGGCCGGAAGTTCGGTGAAGATTAAAAACAAAGGTTTTCACCGAAAATCCGGCCAGCTTTTGCCTGCATGCACACCGAGTTACAACTAATTGAGTGCTGAAGCAGCTACTTGAGTGTGCGTGAACTTATAGGTCCTCCCAAGTACAATTTACTCCCTGAGCCCCCCTCTCGCAGGCCTTTAGTAAAAGAGAGGGGCAGAAGGGCTTGTCTGGGCAAAATTTTTTGGCCCCAATGCTTCATAGGCTTAGTTCATAGCAATCTTAAGATATTAATTCTTAAGCCATAGCAATTCATAACAAATCACTGCATAAATGCTCAAAAAATCAAATTCGAAATGAAAGTGTAAATATCCTAGTAGCAGCAGCAATAAAGAGGACCTGGTAAAGAAAGCCATTAAATTTTGTGCCAGTTAGCAGTTAAGCATAAGTTACAGCCAGGCCTACCATAACTTCTTTTTTTATTGAAGTCAGCCTAATCTCACTTCTGCAATAGTTTACATGTTCAAGTCTGATCTGACACCCTATTACTCTACTCACCATCCCATTTCTAATACACTACCTTCATATGCTCTAGAATCTAGATGCGTGTTTTTCGATTAGGCTGACTGATCGAGTAATTGTTGTACAGCTAGGCCTACTCCGAGTCTCCCAACTTCAATTATATTCAAAGCAGCCCCTGTAGGCTACAATTTTTGCTATAAATTGATTTCTCTCATAGTTGACTTCCATCTACCCAAATTACACACGGAGAGCTCAGACTGTACAGAAGTAGTGATAATGGACTTGAACCGCTAGAATTAAAAATTAAGCATTTTTGCGCAGGTGCCAATTTGCAGATTTAGCATCATTTTGTGTGTTTAGCTAAATATGCAATTTGCCATTTTGCGTATTTAGTTAAACATGCAATTTGACATTTGCCATTTTGCGTATTTAGCTAAATATGCAATGTGGCATGTGTCATTTTGCATATTTAGCTAAATATGCAATTTGACATTTGCCATTTTGCATATTTAGCTAAATAAGCAATTTGACATTTGCCATTTTGCGTATTTAGCTAAATATGCAATTTGGCATGTGTCATTTTGCATATTTAGCTAAATATGCAATTTGGCGTAAAAAAAGTGTAAAAACACGCATTTTTATTACTGTACATTTGGCGCCCCATATCCTTGGCCTCGAGAGAGTCTGTCCTTGGCCTGAAATTTTTTGTGTCCTTGGCCTTGGCCTCGAGCCTTCTGTCTTCGACTCCACCTCTGCCCAGAAGAAAACACAAATTGTGTTCTGTCAGTGAGAAATAAAGCAATAAGGTTTTTGCATGGTCCTTAAATGCCATAATGATCAAGCATCAAGAGAAGAATTTCATGAGAAACTGTATCAAAGGCTTTTTTAAAATCTAAAAGTAACAGCCCTACATAGTTTTTGCTGTTTAATTGGTCACATGGGTTGCTAACTACATCAAGCAAAGCGTGAGTAGTAGATGTATTTTTTCAAATCCAGATTGAGTCGGTAGCAGTACTTTGTGTTTTTCCAAAAATGTTGACATTTGTTAATGAATTAGTTTTTCAAATATTTTTGAAAAGCATGTTAAGATTGAAATTGGTCAATAATTGCCCATTTCTAGTTTGCTTCCAGATTTGAGGATAGGAACAACTTTGGCTATTTTGCAACTATCAGGAAATATACCAAAATTAAACGTGAAGTTGAAATGATAGTGCAAATACTGAGCAATGACATCGGCGGAAGACTTGATAAACTCTGATGGTATGTCATCACAACCAACAGCTTTTTTAGACCCAAGAGCATTGATTATATTAAAAATTTTGGGTGAAGAGGAAGGATTAGGATGCGTTTAGAAAGAAATTTTGAGATGGTGTTGAAGTCGGTTTTTCCATGAGTTTGTGCGAGTTTAGTACCGATGTTAGTAAAGAATTCATTAAAATTATTGGGGATAATATCGAGATCATCAATAATTAGGTCATTTACTGACAAGTTTTTTGGAACTTAAGAACGCTCAGATGGCTTATTGGCTTTTAAATTTTGCAAGGTTTTCCGGGTTTGCTGTGAATCATTAGCAGCCAACTTAATTGCACGGCTGTAAAACATTTTCTTGGACAACAATTTAACTCTATTAAGCAAATTGGAGTATTTTAAAAAAATGCTGTGCGCCGGATTTCTCCGGCGCTTAATGCGAACTTTTTAATGTGCCAATGGGGAATTGGAGATTGCAGACTGGAAACTTACTATTCAGTGAGAGTGTAGTTGTAAAGCTTGTACGGTATGCAGTAGTATGTCAATCTTACCTGAGATATTTCAAACAGTAAGTCAAACTATAAAGTTTCTAATAGTCTAGGGTTAGGTTTGTCTTTTGTTGCTAGTCTATCTTAGATCTTCACTGAGAATCTTTTAATAGGGCCTAAGGGTACCACATTGATTCAGTATTAAAAACTGATAAGGCTAAGTTTACTGGTATGCTTTTAAACTTTAGTACTAGCCGATCTGTATACGGTATCACTTTACGAACTGGACTGGTTTTCTGTGTAACCTAAAGCAATTTTTCTGATGAAGTTCTTTTTTTATTGCATCGACAGTAGCTTATGAAGTTCAGACCTGTATACCGGTACCTAATGCCTGTACCATTTTAATCATTTTAAAGCTCGGTTCATATGTTTGTTCATGTCATTCATATCAATTTAAATGTTAAAGCTCAAATTTATTTGTTAGTCTTATCATTGCTGTTTAGTCATACCGGTAATAATAGTAGGCCTATTTCACTTGACCATACCTTGATTGCTTAAAAGAGAAAAGATCATAGAAATATGCTGATCTAACTGGAGCTCTCTCAATTCTGGGAAAGCGGTGAATCACCATAAAGTTACTATATGCTATTATGTGAGGGTTTTGTACTTTTTACCAATTAATCTTTGGTTTCACTTCTGATTATTATTGCAGCCTTCAGCATTGAAGCAAGCTTTATCACTCAATACTTGGGAAAGTTTGTCTGATGAGCAAAGATTACAATTAATTGAGCTGTTGCCACAATCCTTGAGTGCAGAGGATAAACACAAAACTCTCAGGTACTGGGTAGAATGTCGCAGAACAATCTGATGCATAGGCTATTTATGCTTGACAATTACACAACTGTTTAAATTTTCTGCTTTTAAAATCATTCATAGTGCTCTACACTAGTTGGCTGAAATTCTGTTTTGCTAATGCAGCAAATTGATCATTTTCTGTTTGGCTAATGCAGCAACTTGATCATTTGCATTTTCTAAAACTAAAATCATACAGTTGATAATCACTATGATGATGCAATGGCAATAATATCTAGCCTAGCTTACTGATGATATGTTAAAAACGCTTGTCAGTTGTATCAAGTCAGAGCTAGTTTATGATGGTTCAACCTGCAATGGTTAAATAAAGCTTGTTTTTCATGAAATGACTGTTGGGATCTTGCTTAACTCTTATTTATATTTGTGATTGCTGCAAGTTGGCTCTGAATTGTGAGTACCATCAATACACATTTTATCTCAGATCTGTTATGACAACCTACCACTAAATGGTTTCCACTTGTGGTAATCATTTCGTATTGTTATTTTGTTATCAGTCAGTATAAGAGTTTAATGCACTGTTCTGATTTTTATACTCAATAACTCCAATGATTTATATTTAGTGTGGATAATGTAAATCATGAGTTACTGAGTTTACTAGAATGGACTAACAGGACTAAAGCCAACAAAACAATTGTTAGCCCTGAAAAATCTTCAGTGTCAAGATTTCCCCCAAAATCACCAATCCTATCCCAACAATCCAAATATTTTTCAACAATGGTCCAGTTTCCATCAGTAAAATAATTGGGCATTACAACTGATGAAAAATTAAACTTTGTAGAACATATTATGTTCTGTATTATCAATTTAACCAGTAAAATTTCCAGATCTGTAAGTATCTTGTCAAAACTGTGAAACATTTTACCTTTTACAGCTCCTCATAGATTCTATTTTGGATTATTTCAGTTGTATGGTTCACTCTCATTTATTCTCTGGCATTGTAATCTGGGTAACACTTATGATAATCATTTGCAAAAATTGATTATGCTTCAAAATAAAGCTGTCGAAATAGTTGCAGGTGGACGGACAGCAGCAGAACAACGTTTCACTTTTTTATCACCAATTACAAATCTTAAAACTGAAAGACTTGTAGTTATATTAATTATCAAAATTATTGTACAAAAAATCATGAATAAAAGCTATCAAATCGCCTAAATTGTCTCTTCACTTTTGTTAAAGCGATTCACACTCAAACAAGGTGCGAGCCAAGTCAACTGACTGCGACAAACTGACTGCAAACCAATGGTTTCGTCGCAAAGTGATGGTTTGGGCAGGATGGCTCTGGGGATTGTAAATATTTTTGTGATCATCCTTTTCAGCCAATCAGTGTCAATTGGTTTGCAGTTGGGTATCATGGACTTAACAACGCGCCTCACTTTATCTGAACTTACTTTGTATTTACCAAGGTACAGAACACAAAAATTACAAAAAAGTTTTATCAAGGAGCCAAAATTTAAAACTCGGTACCACATGAATTAAAAAAATGGACGTAATTGAAGGCGGAAAAGTAGGAAAAGGCGGAAATCATGCAAAAGTAGGAAAAGCCGGTTAGGGTAAACCACAATCTAATCCAATTATAACCTTAACCTGCCTTTCAGCGTGATTTCTGCCATTTCCTTAAAAATCATATGAAAATGCGTTTTAGGGTTAACCGAAATCCCAACCGCTTTTAGCGTGATTTCCGCCTTTTGCAACTTTTAGTCATGTCCTCTAAAAAAATTATCGTATGATCAATTTAAATTGAAATATATACAAAAAAATTTTTTTGTTAAATTATAAATGATTTTCAATTGTTTAAAATTATTTAAATTGACAAAAGTTCAAGTTTAATCTATATCACTGCTTGAATTCTAAAAAGACTTAAGACCATTTTTTTCATTTTGAGAAAATCGCAAAAAACTGTCCTCTGCAATGTGTTTGCAATTCGTTTACGGACAAAATCCCGAAAAACAAAATCCCGAATTGGACAAAATCCAGAAGTACAAAATCCCGAATTGGACAAAATCCCGAATGGACAAAATCCCGAATTGGACAAAATCCCGAATGGACAAAATCTCGAATTGGACAAAATCCCGAATGGACAAAATCCCGAATTGGACAAAATCCCGAATGGACAAAATCCCGAATTGGACAAAATCCAGAACGGACAAAATCCCGAATGGAGAAAATCCCGAATTGGACAAAATCCCGAATTGGACAAAATCCCGAATGGACAAAATCCCGAATTGGACAAAATCCCGAATGGACAAAATCCCGAATTGGACAAAATCCAGAATGGACAAAATCCCGAATTGGACAAAATCCCGAATGGACAAAATCCCGAATTGGACAAAATCCAGAACGGACAAAATCCCGAATTGGACAAAATCCCGAATGGACAAAATCCCGAATTGGACAAAATCCCGAATGGACAAAATCCCGAATTGGACAAAATCCAGAATGGACAAAATCCCGAATTGGACAAAATCCCGAATGGACAAAATCCCGAATTGGACAAAATCCCGAATGGACAAAATCCCGAATTGGACAAAATCCCGAATTGGACAAAATCCCGAATGGACAAAATCCCGAATTGGACAAAATCCCGAATGGACAAAATCCCGAATGGACAAAATCCCGAATTGGAAAAAATCCCGAATTGGACAAAATCCCGAATTGGACAAAATCCCGAATGGACAAAATCCCGAATGGACAAAATCCCGAATTGGACAAATCCAGAATGGACAAAATCCAGAATTGGACAAAATCCCGAATAGAAAAAATCCAGAACGGGCAAAATCCAGAATATAACCAATTTCAAAGATAGAGAAAGTCAGGATTGATAGTGTACTCACAACCTTGGGCAAGTTTTTGCAACTTTTTTTACAGCTTCCGACAGCTTTCTAAATACCAAGAATTTATGTAGTACAGTGTTCTAAGCTGTTTTTAGGAATTTAGTATTGCAACTTTTAGCAAGTTTTTTCTTTTTTACATGCAACTTTTTACTGCAATTTTTATTAAGTATGGCGCAAAATGTTAGTGTGATTTACAAATTGTGCTAAAAAACTATTTCAGTACTGTTCTATCATAGACTACTATGGTTCTATTGTCTTTGATTTGCATAACAAAGAGCTATGTGACGGATACCTGCGTCTCAATGTTATTTATGATGCAAGAGTTGGCTTACAACTTCGTGCACTGTGGAGCGAAGTTTTAGCATGCTTTGCAAACTGTTGGCAAAAGATCGTCATTTCTCCCCCAAGAAATGTTGGCAAATATTTGGCATTATAGGTAAATAAATTGCTAGAGTAAATCACTGTCGTTTTTAATGTTTGTGAATAAATGCAACTTTCGCTATAAATATACGCATTTTTTTCAATTTTTTTAGTGCAACAAAAACTTGCCCTAGTACTCAGTTCTGGCATATAAGCACTGATAAATATAAATGATTAATTTGCCGACAAAACTGCATGTCTTTTATTTGCTTTTGTCGTGGCGACTTAGAAAAAGAGCGCATATACAAAAATAGAGTGATCAAGTCAAAAAACTTTGCGGTTTTGTCGAGTTAATTAGGTGCGAAGCAGTTTATCCTGTAGCAAAGGCCTCGCACTTTTTACGTTTGACGTCAACTCTTTCAGTTTGTTGGAAAAGAAACTACAATAGGCAGTAATTAAAATAAATTAGCGAGTTTTGTTCTAGGCAAAAATGTAAGCAATTAAGAGATGAAAAGGAAGTTGGCCCACGAACACACTCCCTGAAAATAAAATTTTCTATGTTTCCAATACAGTATTGCTTTCTTTTTTGTCAAGAACAAAATTTAGTATGGATGTTTACAAAATCAAATATTAAATGTTTTTTGCCGTGACTAAAAGGATTTCCTTTGAATTAAACCAAAACTGGCAAAAAAGGAACAAGGTTTCGAAAATTATACTTTAGTTAAATGATTATGTGTTATGGTCATTAAATGTTTTAAAATGTTTTTTTTATGGACGCGAGTTGGTCGAGCGGAAACGCGTTCGTCTCTGGAGCGGGAGGTTTTAGGTTTAAATTTCAGGACGGTCAAATCCAGAGGTGGAGTCCTCAAGGACATCCTTGGCCCGAGGACACATTTTCAAGTCCTTGGTTTTGGCCTTTGCCTCGAAGCCTACAAGTCCTTGAAAATGTCCTATCGTAGGTTCGGAGACGGCATTCTTTTTTGATTGGTTAAAAAGAAAAAACCAAACAAAAGACAACATATCTGATAGTCGGTCAATTCGTTGTTTCTTTTCCTTACTTGAAAATACAATGTGATAACCAACTAAGCCAAGCCATACTAAAACTTATTTTAAATGGCATTGTGTGAAAGCTCTAATCGGAGAATAAGCACACATAACCCATTGCCGAAAATTGTTGTTTTTATTTCGGCTAATACTTCTGGTGCTGGCGGTAAAACTGCAAAGCACTACAATAAAGCCATCCAGAGCCATTATAAGGAATCCAAGAGTCAGCACAAACCATTTTGAGTTGCTAATGCTAAAACATGGCCGAGCTTATTCTGTGTGTAAATTTAAAAGAAAGTATGTGTGTGATAATGAAATGTAATACAGTATTACCAGGGAAGGCAGTGACATATTACCGTAATTTTGTTAGTATATCTCGTTGAGAACGCCAACCTGTTCTGAAAACACGCGACTTTGAGATGAGGAAGAATATCAACTCTAATCACTGGCAAGCGGCCAGGGGGGCAAAGCCACGTCCACTGAACAATTTGTGTGTTGGAAATAACCGCTACGAATCCCAAATAACAAAGTAATGGATCACAAAAAAAAAAAACGCTGCATGAAGGATTATTAATTTACAGTATGTGTGAAATCAAATATAACTAGAATTGTTCAAATGCTTGGACTACTTAACAAATTTTTTTACAAGCTTCCACAAAAAATTGGGCGTTTTTAGAAAAAAATTAATGGTTTATAATTTTTCCGTTTCGACAATTGTAGACCTCCTGAAGGGGGCACGGGCAAATGTCTCCAATGCCTTCCTTCTTAATACGAACCTCCGGGGATCCTCAGATTTTTTCTGATTAAACACTATATAAATTAAGTGTCTTTTGGCTGCGGAAACCTTCGCGCTCATTCATTGGCAGACATTATAAATGTGAGAAAGACATAATGCACTGAAATGTAAAGAAAAGATTGGCTCAAAATCAGAGTTGGGAAATTGTGAGAAAACTAATTTTTTTCTAATTTAGCATTTATGGTATTTTTTTCGAATTGTTTTGAAAGTTTAAATGTGTAATCTTCTTAAGTCACAAAAATTGCTACTTTTTTTCAAAAAAATCACTAAAATTGTTTAACGGGGTGGGGGCAAGGGGATATTGCCCTCGTCCCAAACCTCCGTTTTTCAATGCCAAAAACTTTTGAACTTACAAAAATACCCTTTAGTTACGGTACCTCAATTCATTTAAAAAACATAAATTCACAGTATTTTGCAATATTTTTAGAAAATACTTTTTGAAAAATTCGTCAAAAGAAATGGTTTAACCAAGCAATGGGGTTTGCTTTTAGGAAACTCCGAAAAAGGTGGGAATCCGTGATCAGTGGGCGTTTGCATCGAGGCCCTAACTGATGAAATTATGGCCTTAAAATTGACAATTTCTACGTTTATAATTTAGCTATATTCAGCATTTAAACTGAAATATGGCTGAGGGGGCTGCTTAAGCAGCCTGACCAGATGCATTCGCAATGCCGTAGCAACTTGGTTTGAATTTTGCCCCGAAATCAGAAGAAGAATAAAAAACAATGGCTTTCTGTTGCGATTTTTTCACAGCCAAATTCGAATGAAGACCAAAAAAACAAACAACATCTTCACCCCAGTTTGTGCGATTTTTATCCGCTTAATTGAAATGAAGACCAATGCAAAAAGGCTTTATTTGACAATTTTTTTGTTTGTGATTTTATTAGGCGATATTTGTTTTATTGTGCGATATATGTTTTTTGCACGATATTTGACCACCAAATTCGAATGAAGACCGAGCAAATTAGAAAAAAAAGGTATTTTTCGCTATCCCTGTATGGAGGTACGCTGAATTTTCCATTAGGGGAAGCCAAATCTCAATGGGAAGACGCTAACTACCGTTGGGAGGACGTGTCTCTCATCTTATTAAAGTACTGGCTATATTTCCATTTACTGGTAAAGCCATTGCATCATTACTACAATACCGATACGGTGCGAAATCAACATCAACTGCTAACGTGTCAAACTTCAAAATGGCAGTCGTTATTATTTTAAAAAAACTATTATTTTTGAATTATCATCTAAAACTTAACGAAATGCATTATCTTGAGCACTTTCGCGCTCAACAATTATGGAAAATTTACCCAACATAAATTAGAAAATTTGTGTCTTCGGTCCTTGGCCTCGACCATTTCTGTCCTTGGCCACGATAGGGTCTGTCCTCGTTACACGCTTCGGCGTAATGCAGCTAGTATAACGAAACATTTGATTTGATTATAGTATGCTGTACGCTGTACGTTTAAACAAATTACATCAACACGTGCGATCAAACGAATTCAACACTGCAGTTAGATGTTGGATAAGCGGGCGAAACAGTTCACTAAAGTTGTCAATATAAATATTTTAAGTTTTAAGAAAACAAGTTATATTTGCTTTTCAAATTACTGTCACAACAAAATAAAAAGTGATCGAACGTTCAAACACTGCCTAAGCGATCAAAACGCTTTTTACAGGAACTAAGTTTTTGATTTTGATTGCTTCGATAGTGTTTGATTGTTCTCACCATTTTGGGTTGACAGTAATTTGAAAATCAATCACGACAGCTACTGCTTCTCTATAGATTTCAAATACATTTATAGCGACAACGTTAGTAAACTTTTTTGATTGTTTATCCAAGATTTAATTGGACTATTTCATTTATTAAATCGTATGCGTTGACGTAATTAGTTGGTTGTAATTCTAACGACTGCAAAAGTAAGCAAAAGTTAGTGCTAATTAATTTTATTCTGGGTGGAAACCAGTGATTTGTTATGTTATTTAGATGCTTTGACAAGGGTATAATGTTTTTGCCAAAAACCTTCCGTGTAATTTTTGTAAATATAATAAAATTTAAAAAAAATTAAAATAAAGAAAAATTAAAATTGCAAGTTTCGTCATCAAACTGTTTTGCACTCCTCTTGAATTCATGTTTGTTAGGTGTTTTTGCTGATGTTTTAGAAAGAAAAATCAGCATTAAAACATTTAATGAACATAACACATAATCATTTAACTAAAGTATAATTTTCGAAACTTTGTTCCTTTTTTGCCTGTTTTGGTTTAATTCAAAGGAAATCCTTTTAGTCACGGCAAAAAACATTTAATATTTGATTTTGTAAACATCCACACTAAATTTTGTTCTTGACAAAAAAGAAAGCAATACTGTATTGGAAACATAGAAAATTTTATTTTCAGGGAGTGTGTTCGTGGGCCAACTTCCTTTTCATCTCTTAATTGCTTACATTTTTGCCTAGAACAAAACTCGCTAATTTATTTTAATTACTGCCTATACTGTGGTTTCTTTTCCAACAAACTGAAAGAGTTGACGTCAAACGTAAAAAGTGCGAGGCCTTTGCTACAGGATAAACTGCTTCGCACCTAATTAACTCGACAAAACCGCAAAGTTTTTTGACTTGATCACTCTATTTTTGTATATGCGCTCTTTTTCTAAGTCGCCACGACAAAAGCAAATAAAAGACATGCAGTTTTGTCGGCAAATTAATCATTTATATTTATTAGTGCTTATATGCCAGCAGTGAGTACACAATCAATCCTGACTTTCTCTATCTTTGAAATTGATTAGATTCTGGATTTTGTCCAATTCGGGATTTTTTCTATTCTGGATTTTGTCCATTCGGGATTTTGTCCATTTTGAACTTTGTCGAATTCGGGATTTTGTCCATTCGGGATTTTGTCCATTCGGGATTTTGTCCATTCGGGATTTTGTCCATTCAGGATTTTGTCCAATTCGTGATTTTGTCCATTCGGGATTTTGTCCAATTCGGGATTTTGTCCATTCGGGATTTTGTCCAATTCGGGATTTTGTCCATTCGGGATTTTGTCCAATTCGGGATTTTGTCCATTCGGGATTTTGTCCAATTCGGGATTTTGTCCATTCGGGATTTTGTCCAATTCGGGATTTTGTCCATTCTGGATTTTGTCCAATTCGGGATTTTGTCCATTCTGGATTTTGTCTATTCGGGATTTTGTCCATTCGGGATTTTGTCCAATTCGGGATTTTGTCCATTCGGGATTTTGTCCAATTCGG
Source organism: Trididemnum nubilum (assembly GCA_963965965.1). Taxonomy (NCBI): domain Eukaryota; kingdom Metazoa; phylum Chordata; class Ascidiacea; order Aplousobranchia; family Didemnidae; genus Trididemnum; species Trididemnum nubilum. The sequence continues at coordinate 29,167,511 of OZ014486.1, forward strand.
GATTTTGTCCATTCGGGATTTTGTCCAATTCGGGATTTTGTCCGTTCTGGATTTTGTCCAATTCGGGATTTCGTCCATTCTGGATTTTGTCCAATTCGGGATTTTGTTTTTCTGGATTTTGTCCAATTCGGGATTTTGTCCATTCGGGATTTTGTCCAATTCGGGATTTTGTCCATTCGGGATTTTGTCCAATTCGGGATTTTGTCCATTCGGGATTTTGTCCAATTCGGGATTTTGTCCATTCGGGATTTTGTCCAATTCGGGATTTTGTCCATTCGGGATTTTGTCCAATTCGGGATTTTGTCCGTTCGGGATTTTGTCCGTTCGGGATTTTGTTTTTCGGGATTTTGTACAGGATCCGTTTGCAATTATTACTTTTGTGTGGTTTAATACATCAACACTTACAGTGCTTTAATGAGCAGTAGTATATATGCTATGATAACTCACAAAATGATTTTCCACTAGGTGGTACTATAGTATTTTTTTGATGAATTGTTGGACTTATGTCTTTCTTGCTTTCAAACAACTTACCAACCATTTTAGCATAACTGGACTTAAGCCTAAAGTTACAGATTGTTTGCTGCAAATGCAATCTGAAAAAGTCAAAAGAATTGTTATCATTAACTGCCATTAATGTCAAAAAATAATTGTTTTGAACTAATTCAATGCAGTATATTATAGTGCCATATATACATGGATATACATCAAATCACATTCTATCACTTCTTCTTGCGCAGTACCTATATGATGTACTGTGACACAGTAAAGCATTATCGCAAGTTTGTTCACACTACTCTGCACTTAAATCAACCACCACTGTTACTATGCTTTACTTTATTACGTTGTGCGACTGTACACCTAATAATTTTTTAAAAGGCAGAAATATACAGAGACTTAAACTTTATTCTGGCCGGAACCTTAATTTGCACAAACTGATAAAATGAAATCTGAAATAGAAATTTCTCAAATTTAAGTTTAATGGAGAATATCCAATCTAATTTTAAAACCAACTAAGCAATTATAGTCTGTCAGTCACCAGGAAGTTTAAGCAAGTCTCACATTTCAAGTGCTTTCAAATTGAAAGGCAAATTCAGTTTTGGTTTCTGTATATCCCTTTCTCTACAAATCAAAAAACTATATTGGTCACTGTCTGTTGTGAAACATAATTTGGCATTAAGATATTACTAAAAGTTGCATCCATAATCACTAAAAAATTTACTAAAAAAGTATCTAAGTAAAAACAGAGTGACGAATTGTCTGTATCACTCCAGGGCTTAGCTCATCGGTAAAAGGCTAAATGCTGATAATAACTAGTTTATAACTTGCCTCAATCATTGCATATTTTTTAAACTCGAAATTCACCAACTGAAACAGCTTTTGACATCTGGTGCATCTCTTTCTCTACAAGTCAAAAGAAACATTATTGATCATTTAGCTCTCTTCAAAAGTTGCATCCATAACCACTAAAAATTTGTTTAAAAGTTACTAAATGAAAATTGAGTGACTACTGGACTATTTTATCATTATAAGTTGGGCTTGGATTGTTGGTAAATAGTTGCATACTGATATTTACTACAGTTAAAAAGCAGTAGCAATTTAATTTTGCATATTTTCTTAACTCAAATGTTACTAAATAAATTGCATTTTCAGGCACCATCATCATTGCAATCTCGTCATTAGCTCATTGGTAAGAGGGTGCATAATGACTGTTCAACAACTTGTTACAATCACTGATAATTATACCAAAAAAAACTTGAACAATGAGCACATAAAGAATCCAAACTAGCTTGTAGAAATCACCGCACTTAAACAAATTTACTATGAAAGCGTTATGCTACTTCAATGTTCTTATTAAGTAAGCGTATTTAGTGACTCACTTAGCAATCATTGCACTTAAACAACTTTCCTATGCTACTGGTACTCCAATGCACTTAATAATTTTCAAAGAACTGTATGTACTGCGCTAGTTTAATGCACTTAATAAACTCAATTAGAAGAGCAAATCGCTTACCACGTTTAAATGCTATCAATTTAAGACATAAATCATAAATCAATGGATTTTTTTTCCAGCCAACAAATTGCCTCCTCACACTAGTAAGACACAACATCATTATGGTAAACAATCAATTTATGGCAAAAACAAATTTTACATTGATTTATGTTTTAAATCGATTGCATGTAAATGATGGTAGTAACTGTTAGTTACATTTTCTTTTCAAAAGTAAAAACTGTTTATGCGACTAATAACACTATGCAAGCTTCATAACTCATACCAGTACTTTGTTTTCACTTTATGACTAAGCTATATGTATATTTTTCAAAACTACTCAAAAATATTAGGCATTATCATTGCTCATCATTGGTGTGTTCTAGTTGTTTGAGAAGAAAAAAGATGCTGCATCAGCAGCTCCAAAGCAAATAACTTTTTAGGCAAAACCCAAAAGTCTACATGGACATAAGGCTTTTTTGAACTAAAATTCACAGAAAAACGCGGACTTAAGCTATCATTATCTCTGTTATTTTGCTAGATACAGCTTAGCTGATTAGCTTAAAAGATGGGCTTAGGTTCCATCTATCATAAAACGAAAAAAGTGAAAATCACAAAAAATGGACTTAAGTCTTTTTAGAAACAAAGCAGCGATATGCAACATAATCAAATCAACATGAAAAACTAACATGCCCTGCAGCTTGGCATAACTAATTTTTGGGTAGCTGCTTGACTCGACCGAGAGGTCTTTTGCAGCTTCCTCTTCTATTTATTTGTACATTTTGCGTGTATTCATGAGAGTTTGTTTATTGTTGTTTTTTTGCATGGAACAAAATAAGTGTGAAATAATATTTCTCACCAGTGTTCCCTATAAGCGCAAAAAAGTGCAAAATTTTTCTGGCATTTTCGCACTGAATTTTTGCGAAGTCCGGTGTTTTTTCCCGCCAAAAACGGGCATTTTTATTTCCCGCCAAAAACCGTAGACAGCTGCGGTTCATGGCACCATGCCCTTATTTAATGCACAAAGCCAGTAAAATACTAGGATATTTGTGGATCTCTCAGACCGATGACCTTTTTTTTTTTTGTTGGAGAATGACATAAAAAGGGATAAATAAAATGCTATTGCCAGCGCAAAGACCTTTTTTTTGAGAAAGCAAAAAATCGAGCGGAAAATTGTTGCTGCTAGTCGAGAATGCCTCAAGAGCTCCGGCATTTTCACATTGAGTTCAGAACGTTCGCACTATTTGCGGCATTTACGCAGTTGGTGAAAAGTTAGAGGGAACACTGTTTCTCACATAAAACATCATATATATTGTCTTTACTGAACTCTATAGTGCTCATTTTTTGTCTAAGTCATACAGACACGAATTTGACTAATTGCTAAAAAGCAAATACAGTAGAATAACTTGAGCAAAACAACAACATAACTTCATTACTGTATTTAAAGAACCTTAGGTACCATTTGTACTGCAATTTTATTTACTTAAGTTAAATTTTTTTAAATTCACATTGCACAGTTGCACAAGTAGTATACTGCATTAGAAAATGTTTATTTTTAGTTACATCTTGATTTTTTTAGTTGCTTTCGACAGGAGAAAAAAAGAGACCTTATTCTGATGCCTATACTTTTTAGATGTTTATTTTCTGGAGGCAACCTAACAGCTTTTGCATCTGCATGCTCGTTAAACCCATCTGGTAATCCTGTTGATAACTTTATTGCAAAGCTTGAAAGTGGTTATTACTCGAAAGAAGCTTGCTCATTACGAAAATGTCAACGAAAAGCAGTTAAAGCTAAGGCAAATTTTGAAAAGAGTCGATATTACCATGAGCTATTAAAAGAAGTTGTTGTTTCAAGACAGGTAGAAGTTTGATTATTTCATTAATTTTCTTTTTGCAGTTTGTCTTTTTTGTGGTTTCTTTTATGAGAAATGCAGTTAATGAATAAAATAAAGGCTTCTTTTAAGTTAGGGTTATGCTTTGAAGTTTGAAATTAGATATTTAGTTTAAGTTAACATTTTTGCAATTACTTGAAAAAACTAATGTGCGTCATTCATTGACATATCATCTTTTCTTATTTTCCAAACTAAAACTCTGCTTTGGTTTACAATTTTTTTTGGTTTAAAAAAAGCACTGACTGGATCTTGTGTTTGTGTGCAGGTTATGCATAACTTTTGTTCTAACACCCTTTCTGTTTAAGTTTGTGATTTATCCGGTGCAACAAAAAAGTCTACCTTATTTGAAACTACTAATGTGGAATCATGTTGTAGTTGATGTAGACTTGGAAATTTTAAGTAGTTGCTACGTTGAAGTGAAATTTTTCAGTGAATAACTTGCCATTTATTTTTTTGTGTTTTGATTTTGAAAATAACTTACAGCATATCTAAGATAATCTTATGGACAGGTAAGCGCAATTGCTTACTGTTGAAATTAAGAAAAAAATACTTGAGATTCATTACAGTTATACAAAAATTCTTCAAAATTATAAACTATATAGATTCAACCTTGTTCCACTTAAAAGTCTCTACCAGTAATGGTGTGGATTAATACTTAATAGACTCAATAGCTTTAGAGCCGCAGGGTCAGTTTCAAAGCTGGAGCCTCATGGAAGGCCGCAGAGTTTTGATGGAGATGTTTGTATGTCTTGGAATCCCTATTGCAAGTGACGTAGTATGACAACATGCTTGCCAAATTTTTCACAGTGTGATTACTTCCTCTGGGATTACTTGAATGTTGAAGGCTACAAGCTTCAACCAACAAGTTAGTTGGACTCAAGGCTGCTATTCAATAAACAGTAGAAAAATCCCCGCAAGAAATGACCTGTCTCGCATTAAAGAATGAAAATTTTCAAATTGCCTAAGACATTGTATCACATCTAGAGAATCTTTTTACGGAATATAATTGTTAAGTAGCGATGTTAAGTTTATGGCTGAATCTCAAATGATTTCAAATCGAATCCAAATTAAAAATTTCAATTTTAGAATTTCAAATTATACTTCTGAAGCATGATTTACAGTTTTACTTGAACATAAGGTTAATCACATGAAACATATTTTATTTAAAAAAAAAGAAAATTTTAAAACATTACTGACTGTTGCGATGCTGCGGCGCTTGTACGTTGTATGTGCATCATGCTGCATGATCCGCTAATTTTTTGATTGTGAAATGAGAAAATGCTTTTGATGCATTGCCAGCACAATAACTCTAGCAGTTTAATAAGAACATAAAATCAAAACAAAATAACGATCATGTCGAAATGCCAGAATCAAAAAGTGATTCTGAATCATTTTCGATTCGATTTGAAATTCTGAAATGAACATATCAATTTTTAATACATAATTGGGCAGCCTTTTTTGTCTTTGAGGGTTTGGAATAAATATTTTGAGTGTTTTGGCACCCTGTATTTATAACCCTCATTATTAGCTCAACCCTACTTTACACAGGGTATTTGATCTACATATTACACAGGGGGGTAAGCAAAAATGCCTACCTACCGTATCTAACTCCTAAACCAAGAGTCACGGGAACACCAAAATTGGCATGTGGGATTGCGGGTTGGTGTTCACCAAATTTTTTTATGAAATTTGATTTTGAGTTGATGATGTCAACATGTGGTTTAAATTTTGTGAATAGTTTTTTTTTTTAATATTGAGTCATAAAATGCCTAAGTCAAAGTAGTTACGTTGCAAAAACATGTTTGGTTAAATTTTGGCCAAAAAATGCTCAGATTTCAGAAAGTGACTTTGGTCATCCTCAAAATTGGAAAACTTTCTGTAACCTTTAACAACTTTAAATTTTCACGAGTTATTTGTGATACAATTTGACTCAAAGTCAAGTTGATTTGAAATAGAATCTTTTTTTTTTTTGAAAAGATTTATCACCCAAAAATACGAGAGGGGGCAAAAAGCCCCTCCCCCCCAAAAAAAAGAATTGTGATTAGTAAATAGTGATATCTGACAAAGCTAGCTAGTGAGAGCTAGCAAAACGTTGAAGGTAGCCAAAATTTGTGCATTTGTAGGAGAAAACTATTAAATTTTTTAAATGTCTAGGTCCACAAGTTTAGATTTTAAAAATCATAGTAGTTATAACAAATTCATACTTTAGTTTTAAATAAGTTGTGACACACATTGAGCATTAAAAAAATGCTTTTTCAGTGTCATTTATCTGCCATTACTTTTCCGCAATGCTACAGACTTGCAAGATCCAAAAACACTGTAAAACCAACAGACAGTATAGAAGAAGCCGAAATTTCTAAAGCTGCTGAAAGTTTGTACAACAGGTACCTGTACCTCATCATAGATTATTGTACTGTAGAAACTGTTTCGTAAGTGAGATTATGCCTTTCAATTCTTTGAGATTATTCACAATTTTGCAAAACTTTGAATTGTATCTTGCAATATCCAATTTTAACAGTTTCACGTCAATGTTAAGAGTTCAAGGTATTCATTTGCCTCTTGAAAGGGCATTCAGGTCAAGTTTTTCAGTGTAGACCAAAATATAAAAAAAGGTTTAATTTTAACATCACCAATTTTGAGATTTTTTTCGTCTTAACTGTTTTCAAGATATTGTAGTTCTAAGTTAACAATTTTCCTTTACTTTAGTGGAGCTTTTTTCAGCATTGTGGCAGAATATTTTTTTCTTTTACTTGAAAAGCTGTTAATTTAGTATTATGTGACTACCGGTATTTTGTTTTGACCACAACTTTGTCCCTAAAACACTCATTGGGAATTATATGCAATAGTTTTAGAAATTTTGTTTTTAAGCAGCAGCACTGGCAAAATTTTTTATGGAAAGAAAAGCCTTTTAAGGGAAAAGTTTAAACAGCCATATATTGAGAACGGAAGGTCCTAGAGAGCTCAAATTTGATGAAAATACGCGAAGCGTTGAGATTTTTCTAAACCTGTGAGAAAATCGACCTGAAAAACCTGAAACTTGAATGTGCTTTAAACGATTTCAAATTATATTCGATTCTCCTTTTCAACTTACTGTGTTGAGGAAACCTTGGAATTTATTAAATTCTCTAAAAATGCTTTTGACGGCACGAAAATCAATTGCCATGAAACGTTTTGTTTGTAATGCTATGCTTATGAAAATACTGCATTCAAATATTTGAAGTCTATTGATTGCTTTACAAAAGTCTAATCGATTTAAATCTGATATTGTTTGTAGAATTCTACATGATGTCAAGCAAGAAGCAGAAGCTTCACTTAGTTGTTCTAGAGAAGATTTGCTATCATCGGAAAGCGATTCAGATAATGACAGTTCTCGTCAGATTCCGGGGGTCAAATCACTGCAAAGTGGTAGCACGTCAAGTCAGATCAAAGATATGCTGATTCAGCATCAGCGGAGGCTGGCTGCAAATGTGGTATAACCATATCGTTTGAAGTTTGTAAAATTACGCTCCTATAGAATATATTGGCAGCTTAGAGTCAGAGCCTATTGATGTTTGTAAAAGAATAAAAATTGTAATAGTAGTTAATTTTGTTCACCAAGTTGCCTTTGCTTGAAGACAGCAAAAGGATCTTTCCATCTTCGAGTCAAGCTGCCACCTGTCTACCACTCACGGTGGAGGCTTCGCACTGTCCCTTGCATTGCTGAACATCAAGCAGGAAGTTGTGACTATAAATTTTTCTAGTCTTTGGTTTGGCCCAACCGCTAATCGAGCTAGAGTCTACCGTTTCTGTAACAGACGCTTTATCCACTCTACCACTGATTGGTTAAGCAAGTTTTTGTTTTATATGATTACTGCTTAGCAACCTTGCCAACGTACAACATCCTTAATTTTTTTTTTTTTTTGAAAGAACACTTATCGTGATTGTAGTAGTTACGTTTTTATTCACCTGTTTGTCTTGGCAAAGAGACAGCAAACGGGCTTTTCAGTCTTCGAGTTGAGCTGCTCTTCTGTTTTCCTCACTTAGTGGAGGCTTCACACTTCCTTTTTATTGTTAAATGTCAAACGGGGAAGCTGCGAATACCAATTTTAGTAACCTTTGGTACCCCAGCGGGAATCGGACCCGAGTCTATCGTTTCAACAGCTAACTCTCGTCTACGGATCAGTTTTGATCTTTATGTCAAATCTTTGCAAATGGTTTTACTGATAAATCTTAAACCATTTTCCAAATTTTTGCAGCCTTAAGATAACAATGCTTTGCAACAGTTTTCATATCCTACATTACAGTCTTTTATAGCTTATTGCCTTTTGTAAAAAATTAATCTCTTTCAATGCTTTTCGTTGTTTACCGTAGATTAACATTTCCTGAGTATCACCCAACCTCAGCTATGCTATTCCAACTTATAAGAGCGCAAGTTTTTTTTGCATTGCACAATATGAGGTGATTTTTGAAATTGTGAGCACTTGCATCGTAAAGTCAAAGACGATGTTGTTTTTTTTTCTTGCACTGTTAGTATTTGTTTGAGATTAAATGAGAATTAAAGGCAAAATTAATGGGGATATCTGAAGTTAGGCAAGTCGTATTAAGTTAGATTGGCGTTGACCCCACCCTTCTGGACCCAGCTGTTCTGTAGATATTCAACTTCAAACACGACGTTGGGGCCTCTAATGATAGAAATTTTAATTATTTTTATTGGCAACCCTGGCGTTGATAACCTTAGCGTCGTTAGCGACGCCTTCCCACTTCTAACCTAAACCATCGCCGCTATTTGGCTACTGCATTGAGTCGTTTCGCTGCACACTAATTAGTTTAATCTTGTCAGCACAACAAATCCGAGCTGATGGAAAGAGTAGGCTGTTTGGTAGCCCGGTGATCTCAGTAAAAATCAATCTGTCAGATACATTTCCGTCTCAATCATAGGCTAGCAATAAGGTTTTAATTACTAGGCAACAAAGTACAAACTCGTACCTGATAATAAGACTACCAGTACTTGAGTAGGCGTATTGTATTTGCTTACAGTATTTCGTGATCCTCGAAAAATCTTTTCCATCGAAGTTGCAAACAATGGCCTACTACTGTAATAACTCTACTAGTCTTACTTTCGATTGTCATTAGACGTTGTTGCCTAAGCTACCGTACAGTCTATTCTTTTTTCCAGATCGGATCTATTGTGCTGACAAGCTCAAACTGATAAGTGCGCAGCGAAACGACTCGATGCAGTAGCCTAATGGCGGCGTTGCTTTAGTTAGTTAGAACTGGGAAAGCGTCGCTAACAACCTAAGGCTATCAACGTCAGGGTTGCCAAAAAAAACTTAATTCAATTTATAACATTAGAGGTCCCGACGTCGTGTTTAAAGTAGAATATCTTTGAAACGGCTAGGTTAAGAAGGATGGAGTCTACGCCAATCTAGTCTTATGCTATTAGCCGAACTTTAGATACACTCATTGGTTTTGTCTTAATAGTCCTCATTTAAATTTGGGTTAGATACACATTTTTCTGGCGCGGTTCCTGGTTCTCTTTCAATTGCTTTTCCTAATGATTTTTTTTTCAAAAACGAACTAAAAAAATGGTGTCAAGCAGACATGTAAAATAATATATTTGAAGATTTACTAAAGTAACTCCCTAGTTAGGGATTATGCTGAAATAACATTTCTTGGTTTATTCTGCTTAGGACACTCCTGATTTGCGTTTGAGCGGGACGAAGTTGGTTGAAGTGAAAACCAGAACCTACGGAACGACAAAAAAAACTGCCGGTATGTTCTTTTGATTTATGATAATGCACAATACTTAAATGCTGTGTTATCAGTGCCAAATAAATTCGAATCTGGTAATGTTAAAATTCTTTCTAATTCTAAAAATACGGCAAAAAAATGAAGATTAAGGAAAACAGCTAAAGTTCAACGCAATTAACACTTCCACAAGAATGTGTAAGTAATTTTGGCGTTCCTTTGTTCAGGACTTTGCGACACTACTTGCATTCAGTACAATATTTTCATAAAATCTCAAAGAGTATTTTGTTTCAGAACTACTGCGAAAAAGAAAACGGACGGAAAATGGAAAATTTGCAAAGCAGAAAAAGTTGAAATTATCGAAACTTGACAAAGAGTCCAAAAAAGAAAGAAAATCGTTTTGGATGAAAGAAAGGCACGACCACTAAATATTAAACAAGATTATAGTTTACTGTATATACAGTATGTGTAAACTCGTAACTATTGCAGGCAACCCCATTTTTTGCGAGGTCATATCGAATCTGACTTGAGAGGTCTACTCACTCTAATTGCTGTCCGGTTTGCATTTTAACGAAGTGTATCCTTGTATTTGCAGTATATCTCTTTTTTTCATTAACTCGGGTTAAATACGACACTTTGACGATTCGACATGTCGTCTATGTGGTGTAGTGGTTAAAGCGCGTGCCTGACATGTCTCTAATTTGATTCACGCTGCGTTCTTTTGTTTTTGCAGAATCTTGCATTAGAGTTGGTGTTCGGGCAGCGATGCCAGCCTGAGAGACAGTAAATCGATGTGTTAAAAGAAAGGGTACACTTCGGAAATATGCTCACCGTTTCCCTTGGGCGTACTATTAAATAGGTTTTGAACTGATTGTATACTGGTTAACATTTCTAATGTGGATTAATAGCCAAACGCTTCTATTCTTGGAGTGTTTGCTGCTGAAGAGATAGGATTCAGGTTCGATTCCTAATCTGGAGTAATTGAAGAATTTTTATGCACAGTTTCCCTTTTTTGACGTTCAGCAGTAAAAGGGACAGTGTGAAGTCTTCACCGGCCCGTTGTCAGGAGGCAGCCAAAGTCCCATTTTAGCGCCGTCAGGCTAACTAACAGACCACAACTAAAAAATTAATCGGATAGACAGAGTTAAAAGTCACCGGATTTCATCAACTCATGGGTTTCACAACCAAGTTAGATGTGCTTTATGACCGATCGCTTCACTTTGGTGTGTATTGCGCGACAACTGAAGGTGCGTTTACACTGGACGCGAAGCAACCAAAATTTGACGTCATCAACAACTTACGAAAGGTGTCAACCGGTCGCAAATTTGGCGAGCGGTTGCTTAACTTCATTTAGACTAAACTGTTGTTGAGAGGTAGGCCTATTTTGAGCGAGGGACGTAAGCTACCACTCGCGAAGGTTGGCAATCTTCGCTTCAAGTTGCTTCGCGTCCAATGTAAACGGACCTTTAACCTTACTTGAATGTTGTTGTTTTTAGAGCTACCATCACCGCTCCAAGCTGTTATTTTGAGCTTATTCGTGACGTGATAAAGCTTACAAGCGACCGATCACTGCAGTCTGTAAGTTGACCGTGCAGGCTTGCACTCACAAGTTGGGAAATTCTCTGGTTTTGTGTTAGATCAGAGTTGCAAGTCGGGTTCGAGCTTGACATACGCACTTGCCTTTTAGGTGCTATAAAAGCGTAATTAAAATACCTTTGCAACACTGAATTTCAATTTTGTTTAAGCATCGTGCGATTGTTACTGCACAATTATCATGATTGCATCACGATTGATCAGCACATTCAGCAGTAAAATAAAATCTGATTTTAGCGCACACGAGCAATAACCGCATACATTTTTTAGACATAACGCAATCTTGCGGCCTGGTTTTGACTTCAAATCTCTTCGGGTTCAGTCCGGTACTGGTCGGCCCGTTTGCAACTCTGTGTTAAATATTGGGGGAAAAGGAGTATAGGAGAAGTTTCAAGAGTTAGACTGTTTTGCTCAGACAAATACCATGTTTCAAGCGGTTTTTGCACACCCGTGCCATCATTATTGCTTTTAATCTTTCGGTCTTTTTCGTCCTCGCTTCTAAATACCGGTACTGTATTTTGCAGATTCAGTTACTTGTTTCTGATTGGCTTACATCTGCTGAAGCCTCGAGATACGATTGGACAAACAGCTTTGTAAACTGGCAGGAACTGGTTCAATCTGCGCTTACGTTTTTAGCCAACCACGAAGGTATTGCAGTAAACTAACGAGTACATTTTTTTTATTGGAATAATATTACACAAACGCGAAGCTCATGCTCGAAGTTTAAGAACAAGTTAAGACTAATGTCAGCCTCCGTAATCTGCATGAACAAAATACTGTAATTAAGAATCACTCTATTCTCATAAAATTTGAACAAACGAGGCTGAAAATTTAAGAACACCCAGCCTCAACTCAAAATTTATCTTATTATTCTTATAAACAGCGTTCCTACGGTTATAGAAAATCATTGAAAATACTGGAAAAATAAACTTTCCTGGTGAGTCATTTGAAGAAATCATGGAAAATTCGTAAAAAATTGAAAGTCATGGAAAAGTTACAAGTCAGAAAAATTTCAGGGCATTAGAACAGGAACAAGGTTTTTTAAATTGATTTGTTTCGAAACATAATCATGTTTCATCTTTTTTTACATTAACTTATCCTGAAAGTTTAATTCGAGCGGTTAAAAACTTCAATTTTGGGGGAAAACTCATTTGAAGGTCCTTGTAGTTACTTTTTCTCAAAATTTCATCTGTCTAACTCGAGATGGTTCAAAATTAAAAATTTTAAAGGACCCATGGGGGGCTCCCGTCGTGGCTCCCCGTTGTTTAAAAGTTTTTACTTTTCGATACCTACCCACACCCAGTGGCAATTTCACTCATCTTGCATAAACGGTTTAAAACTTTACCTTCTAACGTGACACCCCCGATTTCAGATGGGCACTATGCATTCGTGATATCTACAATCAATTTAAGTTTGAACGCTTTGTGTTTTGCGATTTAACAATAACTAGACTGGAAAAAGAAAAAAATAAGTGTCCAAACTGCAGTAAATAGCCACGAAAATAGTGACCATAAAATTCCGTAAAACATAGCCATAAAAATCTCTGGTATGTTCAGAAACCACAATTTTTCTAATCGATATCGTTCTTATTAAGATATGCCGGTTAAACGTTGGCCATCATCTACCGGTTTTTGGCCTCTAAATTAATGACCTGGCGCCTCGAAAATTGGTATGCGCAAAGTCTTGATCTGTACTCGCTTCTAAACTTCAGCTTTCCTCGTGCACCTGTTTTTTAATTACAGTATAAGCGAATCAATAAGTTTTCGGTACAGAAATGACTGTTTTTGGTTTCCTGAATCACGATCGCGTCACATAAGACTCCAAATTGGCATACATGATGCTTTTTTTTTTTATAGACCCACGTTGTGCCCGAAATTCAACTTTCTAGGTTCAACCGTTTTTGAGTTATAATCAAAGCGAATTCGATTTCGATTCTTATTTACCAAAATGGCCGAATAAACAAAGATTATTTTATGAAGGCGCGTGTCACAAAGTTTCAATGTTTGTAATCAGTTTGTAAGTATAAGCATCATTTTTAAACACTCACGGAAAAAGGGTAACAATTGTCGTGGAATTTGGTTTTGAAAATTGAGTGAGAACCTTGTATGTATAAGAAAAAGATATTTTAAATGAGTAAGCTTTCCTGTGCAGAATGATTTTGTTCCTGCTTGAGCTATTTAAAAGAGCGCACTGTGCACTACCGGACTGCGTACTTTTTCATTCTTGAGCAAAACTTTTGCTGATAACTTCACTTAACAATTGCAATGAAATCCATCATTGTGTAGTTTCAGATAATAACGATTCTTCACTTGTTAGTCACGAAAATGACTCTTGGACATGGAAAAGTGATGTGGATAGTACTAGGGAACGCGCCATTCTCCAGAACCTATGCAGAGAATGGCTTGTTGAGGTAATATATAAAAATATTGAAATTTAAAGTTATTTTTGATATGCAATTTTGTCATCTCGGCTTAAACGAGGACTGAAGGCAGAATCAGTTGGGCTTATAGGAGTATCCAAAGCTAGGGCATTCGTATTAGATTAGATTAGCGTTGACTTCATTCTTTTTGACCCAGCCATATAAGAGATATTTTGCTTTAAACACGACGTAAGGGCCTCCCGATTTTGATTTTTATTGGCAACCATGACGTTGATAATATTGGCGACGCCATCCCAGTTCAATCTTAAAGCAATGTCACAATTAGAGTAGTACATTGAGCCGTTTCGCTGCACACTAATCAGTTTAATCTAGTCAGCAGAACAAATCTTCGAGTTGGAAATCGAATTGACGTTATCAGTACTTAGCAATTTCAGTCAATAATACGCTGTCGAATTCTGTAGCAAACATCTAAGAACAAGTGAAAGTAAGGCTAGTAGGCCATTGTTTGCGGTTTGATTGGAAAAGTTGTTCTAGGGCTACAAAATCTGCAAGTATCATTTGTTTATGTACTTGGTCTAGTCTTATTAACATGTGTGAGTTAGTGGCTTAGCAGTTAATAGCCGTAGTGGTAGGCTATGATTTCAACTAAAATGTATCTGACAGCTTGATTTTTACTGAGATCGCTAGGCTAGTGTAAAGCCTACTGTTTTTTTTACTTCGGTTCTGTTTTGCTGACAAGATCAAACCGATTAATGCGTAGCGAAACGTATCGATGCTGTAGTCTAATATCGGCGTTGCTTTAGGATTGAAGTGGAATGGTGTCGTTATCAACATCAGGGCTGCCAATAAGAATTAAAATCATGGAGGCCCCTACGCCGTGTTTAAAGTTGGATATCTCTGGAACGGCTGGGCCAAGAAGGATAGAGTCAACGTGTCAATTGCATGCAATGCGATTGCCCAACTTTACAGTAAATACCCCTATTGATATTGCCTTCAGTCCTCATTTACATCATTAAGCCTACCCAATACTCATATGCTCGGTTTATTGTGCCAAGGCGGATCTCCGCATAGGTGCCCAACTGCCCATGTAACACAGCCTGTGTGGAAAGGTGGCTACGGTGGAGTTGACCTGGCTATCAGTTGCTTTGGCTCAAAATGAAGTGTACGGTACGTTTAAGTCAATATCTGTTGACGTAAATATAATGTGTAGTAGCATCACTCATCTGCTGACACTTTGCTATGGACGACCATTGTTGAGTTGTGATTACAAAAAAGCAGTTTTGAAACAAATCATTTCAGGCTGCAGATCATCTCATCACTCCGTCTCCGGAAAAGTCGGTCCATTCCTTTCATGAGCAAGAAAGGCGGAGATTTTTGTACGCACACCAAGCGTTTGTTTATAACGTTAATGGAAAGCGGTACCCCGTCCCCCCTGTGAAAGGTAAATTGAACTGATTATAATTATGTTTCAGAAAGTTTTGATTAATTTTTTTGTACGTAAATTAGATACATATCCATAAGATTTTGTATAAAGCTAGAGTCACAGTTAAGATTGTAACAACCCAGCTAATGAGAAAATCGTTGATAATTCAATAATCGATTTAGTCTTGACTTGGTCTTGAGCAGGTCGACTTGCATTGCCATTAGCCACTGGACCTCTGCGATTTTTATGCGGAACTCTGGTCTTACATATGAATGAAGAAATTTTGGACGTGTTCAACAACAAGTGTTCAAAATTAGTGTCCGCTTTAGCCGCACTTAGTAGTATATTTCGTGGTGCTTCATACGCATATATTTCCCTTTCTATTTTATAACCAGATTGTTTTCGAATGCAAGCGTCAAATATAAGCTCGGTGTATTTTTTTTGTTTTTAATAGTCATTGTCCTAACTTTATGAGCTAATTGTTCGTTCGGACAATATAACAAAAAAAAAAATTATTAAAGTTTTTCATGCGGGACTAAATTCTTATGGTGAAATGCGAACGTAAAAAATTAACTATTCAATGACTAAAACATTATTTACAAATTCGAACATTTCATTGAAAAAAAATCAATCAAGTATAATATAAAGAAGACAACAGATTAACTCGTGTTTTTCGTTTATTTTTTAGGAACTGCCGGTCCTACCAGAGAAGGGAAAGTAGCGAGGGAGCATTCTTTACTCAAATCTGAGCGTCCTCCTCAGGTCACTCTTCTTGCCTTGACTCGGGACGCGGTGGCTCGCCTCCCAGAAGGTCGTGGGTCACGTAACTTAATCTGCACCTTTATCAGAGATTCCCAATATCTTGCTCCGATTGTAACTGATGCTCAGGTTAGTTTTGTTGTATGCTCTGTAAAATCTTCAGTTTCTTTAGGCTCAACCTTACGACAATCTCGTTGAAAGTCATAAGTAGAGCAAGTTTTTATTGACCTAAAAAATTTAGACTGAATAAACAGTATTTTTTGAGAATTTGTATTAAAGCAAATATTTAACTACAAAAACACGCACAATTTCTCAATGAAACTAGCTACACAAGGCTATTGCTATCGCAAACCAAGTTAAGTCTTGCGACATAATTATCTCTGCAAGCTGGTAATCACCAGGTGGACGCATTAAAGTGTAAATTCATGTAATGTCGCACATTTTCGGCCTTAAAATTTCTGTCCTTGGCCAACAATTTTTTCAACATGGAAAAGCTTCTTTCTACAGAAGCAGATGTGGGCTGAGAATTTTGAAGCATGTAATACATAGCAGGTGAAATATCTTGCCTTTCCATATTTATCATTTCAGAAATCACAATGTTTTGCATTCTTTTTTTAATGTATTGGTTGATGTTACAAGTGTCTTCACCGACGTCAAGTTCTTGGATTGCTTGCACTGCTTTTTTAATGGTATACTTCGCACTTTCCATCTTTTCTATAAGCTTAACTAGGCATTCATATTGGTCTTTGATTTTGAGCTGTTGACCAGCTAAACCACTTTTTTGTAAGCTAACCTTTGCTTGAGTTACCAAAATCCCAGAACCTACAAAACTTTCCACAATTGCTTTCAATTCAGGCAAATTTTTTGCGTAATACAAGGCAACATTTAACAAGCTTCCCCACCTTGTAGGAACAGGCTGTGGTGGGTAACCAATACCAGAGAATTTTGCCTGTCTGGTTTTATTTTTAATTGTTACTGCTTTGATTTTTGCAATTAGCTGATCCACATGTTCAAAGTGAGATTTGATTTTCATAGCACAATTGTGCAATAAATGTGCTACGCACGTCACGTGAAACAGCTTGCGATACAGAGATTTTAGTGTTATACCAGCAGCTATCATATATTTCGCCGCATCAGACAGTAACTGGCAGAAGAAGCTTCTGTTGATTCCAAGATTTCTAACAGCATCGTCAACTGCTGGAGCAATGATGTTGCTATTAGGAGCGCATTTTAGAGGTTGACAGCAGGCTTGGAAAAATTGTAATTGTAATTGACAAAATTGTAATTAATTACACGATTTTGCTGTAATTGTAATTGTAATTGTAATTGAAAATTTTTAAAAGTGAATAATTGTAATTGTAATTGAAAATTTTTCTGCCTATTTTCAATTACAATTACTCTATTATTCACTAAGATGGATGATAACACAATGTGTTTGAACAATATCAATATGCTACCGGTTGCAATCACATCTGACGTCACAAAGCGAGCATCAAAGTAGGCTAGGGATAGTTCGAGTTAGTTTTAGGGATAGGGTTAATCATATGCATGACCTAAAGTCAGCACGTACTCTAATCATAACTAGCACTAACTATAAGCCAACAAATAGCCTGACATAGACGTGTCTGTAACCGGTGGAAACCATGCAATAGAATACTAGCCAAAAAGCTATGAGCTGGTTAAAGCATCTATGCTAAAGATTGCCATGATCTATGGTCAAAGTTGGTAATGTGCTTTGGCCAAGTGAAAATGTTGTTAATTGGGACTTTGCGCGCGCGCGTAGGACCTTTGTTTTTACTCGACTATTTTGATAGATGAGCAGCGAAATTTATTGATTTGCTGATAACTATAGGGATCCTCCAATTATGTTGACACCTACCCCAATTAGCTGCAAAAGCTAAACAAATTAAATCTATTACTATTGGATAGGTAAATATGAATCAAAGATTAAAGGTAACAAAATTTGGTGGACCACATTGAGGAGACTATGCCAAATGGGACATGTAAGCTAATCGCATTCCAATTTTTCTGTGTATCACTTAACTAAGCATTATGGTTTCCCAATTGTCATTCTTGTCTGAGTATTTACTAAATCGATCTTTATACGCTGGAAGCTTTTTCTCTATGCCGTCATTTTCGTACCCTCATCTGTCAACACGATTGTAAATGGACAATAATTTGTAGCCACTATCTGAACAAAGGCACGTAACGAATCGAAGTTCGAGCAGATAAGAAGCATTAGTTGACCGCAAGACTGGCTTGTTAGCGGTCGACAATATTTTTGTGTTAATTTACAGGTATCCTATAGTTTTTAGTAAAATTAATCGTGGTTTTAATCATAGAAAGTAATTATGGGAATTTAACGCAAAAGTTTGAAAGCCGTTAACCACAAACCTGATCAAGTTAATAAAACCTTATGAAACTCAAAAGCAGAGTATTTCAGATCTGACTATCAGTATCAACAACCATAAACACGCTTTAACACAATTGTAAAATTCTTTAGTTCAGTGAAGTGAGATACGTTCGCGAAGTCCCCGGATTTCGCTTGCGATGTTACATTTTAGTTTCTCCTTGTTGTAACGTTAGACCAAAGCCATAAGTGAAGCATAAGCCCATCTGATAGTTACTTAGCTTGTACTGAGCGTAGTACAGCAGATGTGAACTCAAAAATAGGGTAACCTGCCGTGGTACTGGACTGGTAGCGCCTACTGTTCTTTTGCATTGTTAGTGATTTGCTATTATTGCGGTGGTTACGATTAAAAAATGAATGAAAAATTGATGTTTACCTAAAAAACTCAGCAGTAGCATATACGGTATTGTAAATAAAGATGTCAAGCAGACTTTTGTAAATTCATCAACAAAAGTTGAGGATATTTTCTGCACTTTATTTTCTCTACCGAATACTATAATTTTCTTCAATTTTCTTCTAGCATTTAGCCTATTCTATTTTTTCTTACGAGGCAAATTACGATTGATTTAGTTTTGTTACAAAGTATGATGCAAAGAGAAGATGAACAAGAAAGTGAAAACTGTGAGGTTGAGCAATCGAAACTATCAGAGCTTCATGTCAAATTTTTTGACTCAACAAAAGAGCACAATATTGCACAATGCAAGCATTGTAAAGCTAAAGTAAAATTTTCAACAAAGGCCTCCTCAAATTTGATCACTCATTTGAAAAGGTGCTGTCCGAAACATCATGCTAAATACATGGATCTTAAATTAAAAGCTACAAAAAGTCGCCAGCATTCAAAATCTGATAGCAATAGACCTAACGACCAAACCACAATGTCAGCTTTTCTAGTCAAAAAAAAAACTCAGGAAAAGTTTTCTAGAAATGACGTTCGACAGAAAACCATAACCAAAGCTTTGATCAATTCCATTGCTTGCGATCAACTTCCACTCAATATTTTGGAAAGTCCAACTTTTCGAAAGCTCTTGGAAACGACTGAATCAAGATATTCAATTCCCAGCCGTCCAACAGTCAGAAACACTATGCTGCCTAAAGTCATGAAACAAATGGAAAATGTGATAAAAGAAGAGCTGTCTACTTTGGATCACATATACATTACCCTCGATTTATGGACAAATCGAAACATGGCAAGTTTTTTGGGGATGACCGTTCACTTTGTAGATGAAAAGTGGACTTTAAAATCTTTTGTGCTAGCAGTAGATTCATTTGCAGGTAGGCATACAGCAGACAATATTGCAACTACTTATCATTCAATCGCAAGCAAATATGATATTTGGAATAGGGTGAATAAGATAGTTTCCGACAATGCCTCTTCCATGATTAAAGCATTTTCCATTTCTTTGCCAAACTTTGTTTTAGAGCGTGATGAGCAGCATGGGAACCAAACCGAGCATCATGAGGTCAGAACAAACGAAGATGACATGGAATTGGAAGAAGAGTCTGATGTTGATGACGTAGACAACTTGTTAGCAGACCTACCTCAAAGAATAAGTTGCTTTGCGCATACTAAACAACTGTGTATACGTGACGGTTTACATCAACCTTCGTTTTTAAAGAGTTTCGTTGGAAAACTGCTTGCAAAAATAAGCAAAATTGTTAATTCTGTCAGAAAGTCCACCATTGCGTCGCCATTTCTGCGACAAAAAGGCTTGGTTTTAAGAGCTCAGAACGCAACAAGATGGAACTCTCAGCTGACAATGATAGAAAGCGTTTTGAAAAACCACAGCTACGTAAATGATGCTTTGGATTTAATGGGATCAACGGAAAAAATTTTGGATCACGATGTTTTGGCCTTAAATGAATTGGTTACTGTTTTAAAACCATTTCAAGAAGCGTTACTAGAAGTGGAGGGAGATAAACGAGTAACAGCATCTAGCATATGCCCAGTTGTAGTTGGACTTCAAAAAAAGTTCAATGCTTTTTCAAATCAAAGTTTTAGATATTGCAATGGCCTTATTACATCTCTCCAACAATCTATTCATAAACGATTGAAGTCATTTTTGGATTGTCGAGACAACCAGATCGCTGCTCTGCTTGACCCAAGGTTCAAAACTGCATGGATCCAAGAAGATGAACTCAAACAGAGTGTGATAGCACGACTCACTACTTTAGTGTGTATTAAACGATCTGCTGTTGCAGTTCTACGAGCTGAAGACGAAGTTACGTCTGAACCCTTGGTGAAACGGCCTAGCCTGTTTGGCTTTATCGACACAAGCAAGAGTACCTCTATTTCTGATCCTCACTTCAAGCAAGATGAGGTCACTGAATACTTGCAAGAACAGATTATTTCATTTGATGAAAATCCGCTTTCCTTTTGGAAGAACAATGAAAAAAAGTTTCCACATTTATCCCAATTAGCTAGAGAGTATCTTGGATGTGCAGCCACATCAGCGCCTTCTGAGCGAGTCTTTTCAATAGCTGGTAATTTTTACACATCCGATCGAAGTTTGTTAGGCACAGCAACATTTCGCTCTTTGATGTTCATAAAATGCAATCAATCACTGTATGATAAGATCAATTTTTAAAGGAATAACTGCTTTGCATTACACAGTCTGGTGTGGTTGTTTTAGTGTATATTATTGAAAAGTGCTGAAACAATATTGCTGCTAAGATACACCTGCAGTAGTTTTACTCTTTCTTTTTAATGCTGTTGTACTCCAAGTCATTTCTAACGGTTTTCTTTGTTTTAGACGCAGTGATTACTCACTGCAAATTATGCCTCTGAAAGCTGATATTTGTGTTTCATAACAATATGTGATCTATTGCTGAGTGTTCTTTAGCAATGTTGCGGTTACTCATCATATATCCAGTAAAAAACTATATTTCTCATAGTGTTAACTGTTAACTTCTTGTGTTGTTTCGAATTCGTTAATAATTGCTAATTAGTATTGTTCATTGATTTCATTATGATTCTTTAATGTTGATAATTCAGAATTAACTGGGCCAAGCAAGCAACAAACATTGATTGTTGATAAGTAACTATTGTAACTTCAATGCTATTTGTGATATTAAGATTTTGTGAGCTTTTTTGTTTTTTTGCTTGTTTGCCATTGTGTGCATGTCATTGTCAAAGTAATTCGTTCGTTCGTTTGTCAAAGCGTCACTAATGGTTCTTTTTTGTATGATCATGCTAAATATGTGATCTTATTGGTAAAAGTTAAAATAGTGTTAAATAGTAATTGTAACTTGAAGTTGTAACGTACACACTTTCAATTTTTTTACACTTTTTAATTGTGTTAAAATTTATTTTCTTTTGCACAACTAACTGCGGTATAATACCAGGGACGTAGCCAGGGGGAGCAGGGGAGGGAAACTGCTATCCCAAAATTTTACTTTGCTTACAATTGTTTACTATTGACAATTGCTTGCAAGCGAAATTATGTATTGCAAAAATTAAAGTTAAACAAAGATTGATGGAAGAACAAGAATAGAGAAAAATGGGGCTTTGATAGGTCTGGTATAAAAATACAAAACAATTTAAACAAATCCACAGAGTTGACATAAGCAAAACTCGAAGCTTCGTCTGTAACTGAATTGGTTGCAACGTTTTGAGAATTTTTTCTTTGTAATTGTAATTGAATTACAATTACTTGAACTTGAATAATTGTAATTGTAATTGAAAATTTTAGGTTGTAATTGTAATTGAAGCAAGACCAAGTAATTTTTCCAACCCTGGTTGACAGTCATACAAGTTACTGACGTGTGGTGTTTCAAGGCTTCCCACTAGAATATTCTAGTATTGCGTGCCAGACACAGTGCTCTCATCAACAATAAGCAAAATTTGTGTGTCATGAACAGCATTTCGTATTCGCTTTAATTTATCTTCACTTAATTGCAGTGCTGTTCGTCTACAAGTAGTTTCAGATGGCAATCTGTGATCAATGTCACGAAAGAGGTTTTCAGTATGCGTATTGTTAAGTTTGTACAAAGGAATATCAGCTGACAAAAATGCCTTGGTTACCTTTTCAACAAAATCGGTGTCACTGCTTCTTAAAAACGTTTGCGAAGTCTGGGGGATAAGATCTTCAGATCTGCTTCCTAACGGTTTTTGATGGTTCGACGTATTTCGATAAGAATGAACAAGAAAGCGTTTGCTGCAAGAAACTGCACAGTTACACAATTGCTATATAATTTATTGTTAATACTTTGCGTAAATTCGTGAGGAAATTCTTGTAGATTGAATTTTATTCGCATAGGTAGTTTTAACTTTCGGCATTATTTAAGAATCTAAATCACTATCTGAAGACAAATTTAAATACTTTATTAATTGAAATACCTATGTAAAAAAATTTAATAAAAAACTTGCGGAACAGTTTGTTTCACCGATCATCAGGGGCATCTACTTGTTTCAGTACTGGCACCACAAATTTTTTTAATGTGTTACTTCAGCAGTTTGACAGTTGAATTCACAGTAAACTATCGCCTGTTTGGCTACATTTGCACGAAAACCTGAAAAGGAGCTGTTTTCCTCTTCCTAAAAAATCAAAGACTAAAAAATGCTCTGTTTATTTAGTTACGTTTGATAAGTAAACTACATCCATTTGAAATAAAGGTGCCTCCTGCATTTTGCGCTGTGAAAGCCAAAGCTAACAAAAATTGGCAGTCCCAGCCTTTAATCACCCTCGAAGTTTTTGTAAGTGAGACCTTATGCAAACGTATAGCCTTAGTTAGCTTGCAGACTGCACTTGCTTAAATAAACTATAATTCACTTCTTTATTTTTATTTACTACATAGCAGACTAAATAATAAAATGTTAGTCCAAACTAACAACGTAGATGCCTCTTTGTTTCTGAACTAACAACCTAGATGCCTGTCTGCGCTACACTGCAATCATTTTTCGCAAAAAACTGACACATTATTGTACCTGCTAAACTAGCCACAAGACGCACGAGTCACAAGCAACTATTCAATTGCAACATACTCGCATGTTTTATTATCCAATTTTAACTATTGCATCACAATCCTTTGATTCATGTAACAAGTAGTTGACATTGCAAAACAAAGTAAAGAATGTGTAAATAAACTTTTAAATTGTCACTTTTTCGCACCAATACTAAAGGAAAATTTTGGATAATGGTGATGATGATGATAACTATACAAAATTGACTTTATTGACCTATAAAAAAAATTGACCTAACGGTAAAAAATTGACTTTTTATTAACCTTTTAAATTAAAAACACAAAACTTACTTCTTGTATCCAGAGTTCTTGCAAAAAAAAGCTCGTCATTCAAGCTTGCTATCAAAAATTGAGTTTATTGAAAAAACTTGCCCTAGTCATAAGAATGCAATAGTGCGATATTTGGAAAAAGCAGTGTGCAAAAGTCTTCACCGCCACTTTACGCGATGCTATTTTGTATTTATGCATGCATTCTTCAAAAGTTTTATTTGTTTTCAAGAATGTAATTGATTAAGTCGTGTAAATCTAAATTTTTAAACTTTGGTCTTATACTGCTATTTTAAATAACTTACAGCATTTGCAATTTTACATCTCCGTTTCGGTTTCGGAATGAATACGAAAGCTTTAGTGAAATATGAAATTTTAGGCGTTATTTCATGATCAACTTAAATTTAACCCTATCATATGCTGAATATTTGACTAACGCATGTTACGCGAGAGGAGGCGGACAAAAGTGCTCAGATTTCGTAAAGGGACTTCAGAAAACTTTAAAATTGGAGAGTACTTCTTATCATTACATCTTCAAATTTTCAGGGTTTATTTGTGAATATATTTGACTTTAAATCAAATTGATTTGAAGTAAAAACTTCTAAAGGGATTTATCACGAAAAATCGAAAGGGGCTCTTTTGACCCTTCCCCACGTAAAATTGGATTAATGAATAAATTTAAGTCGATAGTGTTTCAGAATTAGCATTCATACTCGACCGAGGTTAGCAAAAGTGTAACTGTGTAAAAGCGATAAGTTTCAGCATATTGTATGTTGGATAATGCTTTAGATTACTGCTGCTGTTAGCGGTGCGCTGGATAGACTACATTACGAACCCGACCCGTGTGTAAAGTACAATTCAGCCGACAAAGTGTGGCTCTACCTCCATGGCGCACGCACTCCTGAGGAACTTGGTATGTTACGTTTTTGCTATGATGTTGTATTGTGCAAAATGACTAAAAAAACCTTATGAATTTTTGAACGCTACCTTTGCGTCCCGGTGGTTTATCCGTTACTTAATGAAATTAATAAACAATTTGCTGATTGTAAATCATTTGCGAATGCTTTCCGTCAAACAGTATCTAGATTAAACTTGTTTTAGAACGGATTCACTCTGAACAACTTGTGGCTCCTAAGAAAAAACGAGATCGCCCGTTGAAAAGATCGAAATTGAAAAACTCCGAATCCAAGTAAGCCAATCAAAATGTAGCAGCTTACTTGTAAGCCAATCAAAATGTAACAGCTTACTTGTAAGCCAATCAAAATGTAGCAGCTTACTTGAAAGCCAATCAAAATGTAACAGCTTATTTGTAAGCCAATCAAAATGTAACAGCTTACTTGTAAGCCAATCAAAATGTAGCAGCTTACTTGTAGTACATAGACTTTTTCTTTAATCTTAAAAATTATGGATTGGATTTTTAGCGGAGGAAACTGTACTTTCAATTTTTACAGCTGGTAAATGTTATTTGATAAACTCAACGATCATACTTCTTATCAGTGATTATTCAATGTTCAGCAACATACCAGTACTAAATCAGAGTACTCGTGACAATATTTCTTACATGAATGTAGTCGTTTAGTTATGGCGTTCAGTAGCCACGTTGAATTTTCCAATCACCTTGATTTGATCCTGGGATTTATTGTTTTTAGCCATCTTGCTGGCGGCTGTTTTTGCGTAATGCGAGTTCATAACGTTTCAAGATTATTTTCAGAAAGAAAAGCAACAATCAAGTTGAAAAGCAGCTTGGAAACCTACCAGGTAACGTTAATATATCTGTTCGGTAAAATTGGTTATCAGAATTATTTTTTGTAAGATGATACAATACGTTATTACGCAAAATAGCTGAGTGTTTTGAGCTCCAATAAATAAATGCTCTTCTTAAGTCTATTGAAAAACTTGTTTTTTCATTGTGTATTTGCAGTGTGTGCCGACCATTTCGAAAAGCACTCAATTTTCTAATCACTCAAAAGCAGGATTTTTCCTGACAAAATACAAAATTTAGATGTAATGCTACCGTAATGCTGTCTGTCTGCCCTTGTATTTTAACAACTGCCTTATTTTGAATGAAATCGTTATGAATACTGAGAATTTAAAAAAATACTATTTAAATTCTACGTTTTTGCTGTTAAGTTTTGACTTGTGAAAAGTAGCGCGAGTGGAAGTTCGACAGGAAAAATGTTTCTATTTATGGATTGCGGTTTCTTTAATTATAATCAAAGTAGCATTACCCAGATCTTTGAATTTAGGTTTTTGTTGTAGATCCTGCTACCAATCAAACTGCACCAGTGGAAAAAGAATCCAGACCCCTCAAAACAAACGTTGATCAAATGATGACGTCAGTTTCAGATCAAAGATTGACTAACGCAAATGTTCTTGGAGCTGCTAGAAACACAACTGGGACCAGAACGATTCAAGTTACGCAAAAACAATTGTTGGAAATGACTCGAAGGCTGAGTGAGCCTGTTGGTGGCGCTAGGGAGCTATTTTTGACCCCTGTTGACAAAAAATCTTCTTCTCCCATTGTTGGTACTGTTCTTGCAAAAGCCCAACTGCCTCAATCGGGATTGAAACTCATTCTAAAGCCTGGCGGGAATGAAGTGGCGAAGTCATCCACCGAATTTGCGAAAACTGATATGATGTCATCTCCAACGTTCCGTAGCCATGGCAATCAGCAAATACTTACACCCGACGCCCTACGCCGGCTAACGGAACAGTTATCAGCCATGTCAAGTCGACCGATCAAAATCGTCCAACGAAACATGACGTCACCGCAAAGCCCATCCGGTCCAGGGTCTAGAATTATCAACATAACTTCCAGGCCAGGTTCTAGTAACTCCAAACCGTCTTCCTCAACCGTCCTACCGGAAACTGTCCAAAGAAATACGAAAACAGTATTTATTTCGCGGGTGCCCTCCGCCGATACAACACCGCACCTTTCGGACGATGCCAGGATTCTTCAAATCATCCAGAAAAGCCCCAACGTTACAACAAAGCCTGTTGTAATGCAGAATACTTCTCAAATCTCTTCAGCGCCTTCTCAGATATCGGTAGGGTTATAACGTCTGCGTTGGAATTTTCTATGTTTTCGCTTTTGCAAAGCATATGCCGCAGTTGATTTGGTTGAGTTGTCGGCAAGCTAAATTAGATAGGTTTGTTTGAGTTGTTTAGTATTCTTCAAACGCATTTACAGTATACACACGTTCAATACCGTCAGTCAAATATGATAATGGGCACAGGCGAATTCTCGATACCCAAACAACACTTGATCATTAGAGCTCTATTCGCTTGATTTGATGCATAATGTACATTAAATGCATTCAATATTCGCTTTTTGGTGCACAATGTATGGAATTTCTGAATTCCATCATATTAAATTTTTGTTCGAAAGCCAATGTCGCCAGCGGCGAGCGAAGGAAACGTGCCTCCCCAGTTTACGTGTTCCTTCGGAGGATAATGTAGTCAAGCCTCCCGTCTGGTGATGGCATGCCTTCTTTTTGAGTTGTATGGAAATGGCAACTAATCATCACTGGTGCATCTTTACTTAGCCAGTAGCCTTGACCAGGGAAAGGAAACGACCTTCTGTCTTCGAATAGAACTGCTAACATGTCTAGCGCACGAAATAAAGCTTCACGTCCAATTTAATGCTACGCTTTTCCTCTCAGCTTTTATCGCTTTAGTCCTACGACGTTGCATTGTGGTAGGTATGTTGTGATATACTACTCTATCAGCAGAAAGTTACCGGTACCCTGTAACCAACCAAAGTAGAGTGCCCGCAAACCTAAAGTAGCGCGTCCGCTGCCTTTCATTTGGATGGATTTGTTTTTGGTAGCTGGAATAAATCTCTAGTTCTGACCGCTTCAACGAAAAATGCAGTAAGGAAATGTAGACAAACTGTAATGATAATTACCTTTTAGGGACAACAGACTGCTCACACAAGTTTGATTACGTCACAAGCTGTTGCGTCACCATCCACTTCGTCAAAAGAAACAGCAGATCATGAGCACCGTTGATGTTCCTTGCTTGCAAGGATAGAAAAGTGCTATGGTCTCGAGTTTTGGCAAGGGCGATGTGCTTGTCCGGACTGGTTTGTTCAGGGTGGAGTTTCTGGCTGCGATTAATCGCGTGTTTAGGGGAATTTTCGTGGTGACTTCGTTTACTGGGATTCCACCTGATAAAAATTGCGATGTTTGTCTTATATTTGAACTATTTTTGCTACTGTTATTTTTCGATTGAACATGCTGTCGCAGTCACGCGGCTGCTCCAATCAATGACGTCACGAATCGAAGCAACCGAACAACAGCAAACAAGAAAGATATGGACGCAATGGGTTAATAACTCAACAGATCATCCCTCTCACGTGCTGCACAGTGGAGCCTGTCAACTGCAATTGGAGTGCGTTTCTTTTGACGCGCCACAATGCAGTGGAGCCCGAAAGAGGCTGTGTGATTTTAGGAAGACATCAAATATTGGATTTCCTTGGTGTTCGCAAAGTTTATCGAAAGAAATCAAACTTTAGCTCTACGTTTTTTTAATTATTTGTCTTTTTAAACCGGACCTTACTTTGGCCTATCATGCCTATTCTAAATAAGAGCTGCCGTAACAACTTCGTACCAGTTACTGATTAATGTTATTGCTGGTTCGGAGGTTTTATTTTTTCTGCATTTTCGATTTGAAACACATTCGGGGTCGCATCTGGGGGGACATGACAGAACGTGCTAGCGAGCTTGTAAATGCCATTCTCGCTTGGCAAAAAGCGCTTACGAACAAAAAATCTTCGTAGACAAACTGCCATTTCTGAGCCGTCTCGCCCAACACACGCTAAAACAGTTCGCTCGAATTTCTTTGCGAGATGTTTGTAACTTGTGTTAGTACGTTATAAATATCTCATTGTGACGTCAGATGCATTTCTACTTCAAAATAATGCGTTCAAGCGTTTTGTATGTACCACGTTGATATGGAAAAAGATACCATAGCCTATGCGTTATTATTCTATGCAAGCAAATTCCTCAACTGATGATAATTAGTTAGTGAACGACAGAATTTAATTATATTTTTGGATCAATGTGAAATAAGAACAACTTTTTCCATACTTCAATTTTTTAAACGACGTAAAGCGCCCTTGAGGTTGTTGGAGGGTAAACTCATATGTTAACAGTAACTCTAGGTCTTTAGGTTTCAAAATTTTTCAAAAGTGAGCAAGTCGAAATACACTTCCTCTTTAGAACCGGTAAATCCTGAGTTGAGACTGGCTGTTTTAATTTTTTGCCGATATTCAGTCTCATTTGTTCTTGGTTTTGTAAAAGTTTTGAGAGCATCGATGTCAATTTTAGCGGGCATGTTTGAAACACTGTTTAATTCCTATTGCTCTGCTTAAGTGAAGGCTTTTTTCTTGCTTTTGCAGCATCGTAAAATTGCAAAAGCGAAAAAGCAAGCTTTTTTCAAGTTGAACAACTGCCAAAAAAATTTCTCAATTGCTTGCGCAGAGCAACAGAGCTTTATAATCTTTAATAGTTGCAATTTTGCTTGCAAATACAAAAAAATCACTGAAATTTTATCGCTTTAAATCAGCACAGATTTTAGTTTCTTGGATTAGTTTGAATTTTTTTTTGTTTTTGGTTTGTTTTGCTGCCGAGGCTGGCATTGTTTTTATTATTTTTTCTTAAATTTTGAGCAAAATTGAGCCTCGTGTTTTAGAAAAGCATTGTTATAAAAGGAGTGTATTGCTATTTTTGTCAACTGGCACTACTCAACATTTCTTTATCAGTCGAAACAGCAAGTGGTTCTCAATGCAATTCGCTTTTTTTTAGCAGTCTGATAACAAACATGGTGACGATTTTAATTAATTTTCAGCAAAAATTCGCTTTGGTTAGAAGTTTTCAACATTTGGTCATTAAATTTCTGAACCAAAAAGATTTCTCGCACGCTTGAAGAGTGCTTCAAGATCCTCTTTAAGTTGGCGAGGAAAATGTGACGTTTTTTTACTCGAACTGCTTTCCGAAATCGCTCAAAGCAAGTTAGCGAGAAAGAATAACGTAACGAATTTCGCAAGGCTTTACATACACGAGCAAAAATGACCTCTACGTTTAGCGAGTATTTCGTTCGGTAGCGCCACTTAGAAAAAACTCGTTAATTAATGCGAACGAGGAAATTTCTGTCATGTGGGCCCTGATCGAGTTTTCGACACTGATCTTATGTGCAAGTTTTTTTCGTTTTTGACGTCATTAAGACATTTCAGCGGGTCTTTGAAGTGATGTCATAATGCATTTCTGCAAATTTTTGTATCTCGAAAACGGTATACGCTAGAAGCTGGGGCGTCAAAATGCGCAGAAGAGTGGATTTCGTATACCTCTGCCAGAGACTTAAAATTGCGCATCTCCACCAAAAAAAATAGCTGTTTGAAAAAAAATAGATTTCAGCGTAGATACTGTTATGACAGATACGTCTTTGCGTACTGATGTAGGCAAATCTTTTATTATTGGGCAATAGTTGCGATCATCTTGTTACTGAAGGCCTACAGGGAACAAAAGTACTGACCTAGACAGTATTACGTGGAGCAGATTGTTGGAGCTAGACGTGCAAGAGCCGAGATATGGAGCTAGCATGTTGCAAGTTGATCTATTTTTTTTGCGTTTTTCAGTTACCGGTAGATCATTAGTTTGATGGTTTAATGTGTTAGCGTTTGGCTTAAATTGCTAATTTTTGTTCGGTATGTTTCTGCTGAGTATCCTGTTGACTAGCACGTGATGGTCGGATTCTTGCAGTGTTGGGGAAGGCGGTTCACTGCTTACAATCAAGCCTCATGATTCTTGTCTCACATTTGTTGGTAAATACGATTTCTAACTCTCGTTGATCACATCTTGTAGTTTTTGGAGTGCGGTCATTTTAAGTTCTAAAGTAAATTTAAAAATGGCTGTGAAAAGATCGGATACAGAAAAGTCGTTCGTCTAGTATGTGAAATCGGAAATGAATAAATTAATCCTTAACGTATATGTCATCAACCATCATCATTATTTGCGAAAGTTATACCGTGAATCAAAACCAGACTTTCTGAATAAAATGCTTGGTTTTAATGACGTAAGAAATTAAGTAGTTAATGACATCTGGATATGGCAAGCTGCAGGGTTACCAATTATCAGCTGCAGTCAAATCCAAGCAAAACTGAATTATGTGGTAGTAAAGTTTGAAGGAGCATAGAAATGGGTGGAAGTTGATGAAAGTGACAAGCTTTTTAGTCCCTGAACAACGTGAACTCCTCTCGGAATTCTATTTTCCCCTCGGCAGCAACATGGAATCTTGTCTTGGTTTTTCGAAAATTTCGCCCTTACGTATATCATAAATCTTGTCTGACTAATCCTCTGAAACTAGTGTCGTTTACACTTTTACAAACTTTTGCCCATTTCTTTGCTCTTTCAAACTTTGCCACCACATAATTAAATTTTGCTTGGATTTTACCGTAGCTGATGATTGGTAACGCTTCAGCTTGCAATGTCCCGATGATGTCATTCACTACTTCATTTCTTAAGTCATTAAAACCAAGCATTTTATTCAAAAAATCTGGTTTTGATTCACCCTGTATCGCTTCCGCAAATAGTAAATAGTGATTAATGAGATATACGGTAAAGGGCAATTTATTCGTTTCCGATTTCACGTACTTGATAACGACTTTTCTGTATCCGATCTTTTTTACCACCATCTTTAAAGTTCTTCTAGGCCACATCTGGGGGCAAATTCCCCACGTCAGTTACGCCAATTGGCAATGACCACCCTCATCCCAATACCGCATGGGTAAAATCATCATACGCTACTCAACACGACCCTCAGCAGCAACATACCTACGCTAACACATTAAACCATCAAACTAATGATCTACCGGTTACTGAAAAACGGTGGAGAAAATAGATCAAGTTGCAACATGCTAGCTCCAACAATCTGCTCCACGTAATACCGTCTAGATCAGTACTTTTATCACCTGTAGGCCTACAGTAACAAGATGATTACAACTATTGCCCAATAAGATTTGCCTGCTTCAGTACGCAAAGACGTATCTGTCATTACAGCATTTACGCAGATCTTGTTTTTTCAAATAAGCTTTTTTTCTGGTGGAGATGCGCAAATTTAGTCTCTAGCGGAGGTATACGAAATCCACTCTTCTGCGCATTTTGACACCACTCCCACCTTCTAGCGTATGCGGTTTTGGAAACACAAAAATTTGCAGAAATGCATTATGACGTCACTTCAAAGACCTGCTGAAATGTCTTAATGACGTCATAAACGAAAAAAAAACTTGCACATATGATCAGTGTCGAAAACTCGATCAGATGCGACCCCGAATGTGTTTCAAATCGAAAATCATAGCCGTGGCCAGTGGGGGGCCCGCCCCCCATCCCCCTTCCAATCGCAATGCCAGCAATGATAAATTTGTGAGGAAAAATGTCATTGTAGCTTCAGATTATCTCGTTGGTTTGTTGTCAGGCCACGAAGACCTTTTTTTTGTTGTCTTCACCTAATTTTTGGGACAAAATCGGCCCTTCGATCCGTGAAGACCTTTTTTGCCTTTTTTTTGGTCTTCACAATTTTGGGTTTAAAATCGACCCTGCATTCATTCTATGTTTGAAACTGAGTTTTGAAAATTTCTATTCTGCTGAGTACTTCGGAGTTGGCCTATCTCTTCTAGATGTGAAGTTTCTTTGCTGATTGCTGGCGATCATTTCAGATTCAGAACAGTTTTATGTCCAATTATCAGAGGTGGAGTCAGGGACACAACGTTCAAGGCCCAAGGACTCAAAAAAATCCGCGGCCAAGGACAGACCCTCTCAAGGACCGAGGACCCTTTTTTTCTAAATTATAGTCTGTAAATTTCCATAATTTTTAAACGCGAAAATGCTTAAGATGTTCCATTTCGTTAAGTTTTTGATGATAATTCGAAAATAGTATTTTTTAAAAATAATAATGAATACCATTTTGAAGTTTTACACGTTAGCAACTGATGTTGATTACCAGTGTTTGGAAGACTCGAGTCCACTTTTTAAGTACTCTGACTCGTGCTTTTGAAACTCGGACTCGTGGAATTTGAAAGGACTGAGACTCGTGATTTTTGTTGTAAGTCTACAAAGCTACTATCAGTGATGGGGAAGTTACTTTGTAAAAGTAACTGAGTTGCAGTTACATGGCAAAAAAGTAACTAGTTAGAGTTACTTTTAATAAACCTAATTACCGGTATGAATTAAGTATCGAAAATGTTGATTTTGTACTTTGGCACTGGTATTAACTGATTTCTTTCTCTATTCATTTTCTAATTTTCATGTGGTGCCTCCGCACAAGCTGCTTATGGCTAGTGTTGCTGTTGTTATAACAAAAGTAGGCCTACACAACGTAACACATTGATACACTTCATTTAATTGCCTTTCAAGGAAGCAAGCATCTCAATGTTCATCGCTGAGACCAGAACGTTTGGATTTCAAAATGTCTTTGCCCATGCTGAAAAGCAACGCTGGGCAAGTCCGCAAATTGCTGACTCAAGGTTTTGGTTTGCGGATTTGAAAACCGATTTCTTACCGCAATAAAAAAAAAAAGAAATCTGCCGCTAATCAATAACATCAATTCGATCGTTTCTGCTATTTCCAAAAAAATACGTTTTTACGATTCAGTGTATAGACAGATTTGGGTTGATGTATTTCTAAAGTATACAACACCCTCTCACCAAGTTTCTCTGTTGTGAAACGATTATTTTCCAGAGGTGCTACTATTCTTACAGCAAAATGAGTTGGCTTAAAGTCAAGAAACTTCCAAAGGCTTGTTATTGTGAAGGAAAACTTAGATTTTTTTAAGTGACACAAGGTTGCACATGACCGCTTTGATGACATACCCAGCACGTTTAGTAAATAAATATGCTGCAGACCTACCAACATTTTCAATCTTAGTTTTATCTTTTTGTTTCGTTAATCGTCTTTTTGAAGGGCATGCTTTAGACTACATGCGTTGCCGCTCAAGAAATTACCAAAGATTTTTGGAAATTAATATTACTGCCCGCTTTAGAATCCTGGAAAAAATTTCTATCCTGAGTAATTTTGTGATAATTGGCGTTGTTTAATGTTTACATAGTACAACGCTTTGCCTTTTTGATTTTCCAAAGTTTGTGTATTGTGCAAATGATGCGTCAAAATGCTTAGCCTATTTTTTATTTGAATGGCATAAATTGCTGAGCAGTTGGCGGCGTTGCTCCAAAATTCACGAGAAAAGTTAATTGAATTGACATATTTTTTGTCGGGTAAATTACAGCGGCACACTGATCTTGTAGATTTTTGGCACCTCCAACAAACTGGCCTCTGTCGAAACAAATTTCTAATTTAACAGTGACCATTAACTGAACCTACGTTACATACCGGTAACCTAGACTTAAAAACCAAATTTTCTATTTTAGCAATTACCGTAGGTGCTGAGTGTTGACTGCTCAGCGCTTAGGAGAAATGCAAAATTTTAAATGAGAGCGAGTTTTCAAACAAAATAAATATCTGCACCCTGTGGCGTACGCAAAAAGTTTTCATTGGGGCCTAAAGTTTCGTCGCACTGTGACGCCACAAATCAATATTATGGAGAGTGTCAATAAGTCAAGACCATTAAAGGGTGGTCCGGAAAAAATTTGCAAAATTACACTAAAAAAACGCGTTTTCGTGCATTCTGGAAGCAAGTTCTAGTATAATGCTTTTAGGAGACTTACTAGAAGAATGAAGTCGTAGAATGAAAATGCTTCAAAAACATTACGGAATTAAAAAGCTAGGTCGTTTGTGAAGGAAAAAAACAAACCAAAATAAAGATCGATTTATTTTTGCATTTACGCAGTGATAACGTACATCCTCTTAGAACTGCTTGGTTTTGCTTTATCGTGTTTCATTTTTAGGGTCTGAGGGGAAGGCCATGGCACAGGTGAAGGCCATGGCACAGGGAAGGCCATGGCACATTGTTTGCAATTTAAAATCTTTTAAAAGACTGCTCTTATCCAAACTTCGACTAGAAGTTCAAGCGTTAGAATTTCTTGTAACCATTAATCTGGACTGTATTGCAACTAAAATAAATACGCAAAGGAATCAAACTTTGGCTTGTTCTTACACCTAGCACATTTTCATCTTTGGAAAAGTTTGCCTTTATATTAACACCTTTCAAAACAATTTTAAAAAATTTTGCACCAGTACAGGAGAGAAAAACGCTAATTGCAATTATCACATTTGAAACTAAGTTATTTTAACCGTAATCTGCAAATTGCCATGCGTGATGAAGGGAGCAGGAAGTGATTTCGACAACATCCCCCCTCTATTCCGTCACCCAAGCAGTAAATCGTACCCTATATGCCTGTAAAGAATCATTTTCAAGAACGCAAAAACGCAAGTTTCGTTCTGCGTCTCGAGTTTTTACTTTTCCGCGACTCGATCAAGATTCGTGCATCTTTGTTTGTCCTATATGACAAGTACATGTAGTACTTAAATTGTAAAATTTTGCATGGGGGGACGCTTTTGCAGCCTTGATTGAACCTTAGTGAAGATTACATGATTCCGTCGACGAAATTTAATGAAAACCAAAAAAGATAAAAGTCTTCGCCGAGAGTCTAAAAACTGATGTGTTTTTTCGTCGGAAATTAGGTGAAGACCAAAAAAAAGGTCTTCGCCGAAAATTAGGTGCAGCCCAAAAAAAAAGGTCTTCGCCGAAAATTAGGTGAAGACCAAAAAAAAAGTCTTCGCCAAAAACTGAAGTGTTTTTTCTTCTGAATCACTATTCCCGCGGAATTTGGTGCTATATTCGACAGGACTTTGTAGGCCTTTTTCCTCTCATCAACCAACGCTCAAATCTCGATGGGGGGACGCTCAAGCTTGATGGGTCCCCGTCCCCCCTACAATTTAAGTGCTGAGTACTGTACTAGTATGTAAATCAAAGAAGGATTTTCATCTCAACGAACATACTGTAGTCAGAAGTTAGAACGAGCGACGAAAGTGACTGGCAGGTGAGGTTCCTCTCCTCCAAGTGTCTGCTGCAGCCACCAGAGTCGCAGCCGTAATCCAACTTCGGTTGCAGTTTTGCTTAAACAAACCTGCGTACATTTCCATTCGGCCCTGCTGCTGACATGTATATTATAACTTACAAAAACAGAATATTAAACACACCGAAGAAAACTTACCCATGTTTATTACGGTCTGCAGCCGATATTGAAAATATCATGCATTGTTATATTGCTATAGGTCTCCTCTACTTACCTAACAAGGAAAAAAAACAGCAAAGTTTGCGAAGGTAAAAAGTCATTTGCAGTTGCGGAAGTGCAAAAAATTACCGCAAACGTACCGAAACTTTTGGATTTGCGGTTGCGGACCACCCACTGCTGTTTTGTGGTCACGGAATAGAGTGTAAATTTGCGGTGCCAAGCACTGCTGAAAAGCCTTTCAACTGCAGCGCTCGAGGGCAAAGAAGTATTGTACTGGACGAACACTCGAACAGTTTCTTTAGCGCTGCATCAGCAAAAAAATTATCTTCTATCTTTTTCGCTGGTACTGCTGATGAAAACCCTTCTATCCGTTTTGCAGCATCTTTTCTTGGTTCAAATTGGTCGAATAAACAACCAAAAAATTCATCGTTAATAACGAACTCAATTTCACTGTCGCTTTCACCGCTGAGCCTGTAATCCCCGTTAGTGCACAATAGCTCCTGTTAGCACGCTAATGCACAATAAAAAATCCGTATTCAATTCAATTGGCATTTATTTTTGTTTAGAAAGATATTCTGCAAAATAAATAAGCATTCAAAGTCAAGCAGCAAAATGAGGCAAAAAAAAAAATAAATTACAGAATAATCATTTCTGATGAGAGGTTGCGAAAAGACCATAGGCCATTTCCAGGGAAAAACTCGAGGCTCTTTACAGGAAAGGTGAGGTCGTCGAGTCTGCAACCTCTCATCTTCAGCGTAAAATATTGGTAGCACACAAACAAGATCCACTCTGTATATGGTAGGCCTATATACTAATGAAAAATAGTGCAGCAAATTTAGAAGAAATGCCAATAAATAAACAAGTATAAAAATACACGCCGCTCTATACACACGTAGACAAAAATTTAATCACACAGCTATGACAATAATCTGTCCGAAGACAGAAAGAGTTCGCCGAGGACAACTGCGTCTGTGTAAAACCAACATCTCAAATTATTCAGCCAGGAAAACCATCTAATCAAGGTAAGTCAGAATGCTTTCTTAAGTAAGAAGAAACTATAGCTACTCATTTTCCAATATGAAATTTTTTACTCTTTTTAAAAAGATAAAATAACTTTTTCTATGCAACCCTTTAATTTCTAATGGTAATTCATTCCATATGCTATTTTATAACCATTATATCAAATCGAACATTTTGAAGTTAGCTTTTTTTGTTGGAATGCAGCAGCCCAGTTGTCATCACAAGCAAACCTGGTAGGATAATTATGGGTTTCGGATGGAGATATAAAGTAGTTTTTAAAACAGTTTTCAAGAGTTTTATTTTTATATTTAAACATAAATTTTAATATTTCTAATTTACAAATTTGGCATAGATTCATTCAATTTAGTTGCTGGTATATAGGCATCAGTTTTGTTTTAAAGGAAGTTGAATTATTTATAATTTTGACAATATAATTTTGTTGAATCTGAATAGTCTTAGTGTATTTGGTTGCAGTATTTCCCGAAGATGTAACACCATAGTAAAGGTACGGGTAAACCAAACTACTAGACACATTTCAACACCGATTGAAGAGCATGTCGCCTTAATTTGCTCAAGATTCCTCTGGCCATATAGAGCTTTTCAACAACAAGCAGCGTGTGATCCTTCCAAGTCAGCTTGTGATCCAGTATAACACCAAAATATCTGATAGCATTTTTGGGAAGGATTGCTCGATTTTGAGTGTTAATTTGAAAGTTATCGTTTGTGTTCGTTCTTGAATTGGTGAATAGTAAGTACGCAGTGAGTTTTTGAATAATTGAGATTAAGTCGATTAAAAGTTGATCCAATTTTCGAGAAGTTCGAATTCATTTTCGCAATTCTTTTTTAGACTTTGAATATTGTTATCCGAACAAAGCAATACCGAGTCATCAGCATATAACATGATTGGATATTTGCAAGAATTTGTCAAGTCATTAATGTAAACTAAGAATAGAAATGGCCCGAGCACGCTACCTTGCGGCACTCCAATTGTAATCGGTAAAAGGGTAGATGAAATTTGGTTGTCATTTTTCACTGTACACTGATATCGGTTTGTCAAATAAGACTTCAATAATTTGTTAGCATTACCTCTAATGCCATAATGATTTAACTTGCCCAGCAATACTTGATTTAACTTGCACAGTCAAAAGCTTTCGCGAAATCCAAAAATATCCTGCCAACCGATTTTTGATTATCTAATTCTTTGTGTATGGTTTCATAAACATAGTTACTATAGTAATCAGTTACTGCCCACCTCTGGCTACTATCATAGGTGGGCACAAGTCCGTTAGTCGTTAATCCGTTAATAACGAATCTAACTTTTTCATTAACTCGTTAATCCGTTAAAAAGTTTTTTCATGCTAACGGACTAAATTAACTTCCGTTAAGTGCTGTTAACGGACTAAATCAACTTCCGTTAAGTTCTGTTAACTTCCGTTAAGGTTTTTATCGTTAATATCTTGCACCATTCATTCATCGGACCGGTACAAACCAGGTTGCACTGGTAAGACTTGTTGCATATAAGCACGAGTTTTATAGAAGAAAGCGAAGAAAGAAGCTCTTTTTTGTGGCAAATAATAACCTGCAGCTTCATAGGTCTATTAATTGTCGCTGTTCACAATTTCCAAACATTTAAACATCGCAGCTTCGTTGTGCATTTGAACTTGTTTTTATCTTGAAATTAGATTAGACAGTAAAATATAACTTCCAAAACACAAAAAGACCACCATAGCAATAAATATTTCCTTACAATCACCTCAACAGCGTCAATACGTGTTCTAGAAGCGAGTAAATAAAATGAAATGTAAATTAGACGCAAAATGTTAACGGATTAACGGACTTTATTAACTTCCGTTAATTAAAGCTGAAAATAACGGATTAACGTTAACGGAGGTGTGAAGTTTGTTAACAGACTAGTGGTTAACGAAGCTAACGTTTTGCATTAACTTGCCCACCTATGGCTACTATATATCAACAAGATCAACAAGATATAAATGTGACAAGCATTGCACCATCTTTGGCAGGGAGAGATTTCTTACCTAATAAATCAAAACAATTGAATTTTGTTTCATATTTTGGCAACCGCATTTTTTTAGCGTTTTGATGTCATTGGTTTGATCACGTTTGATTCGATGACACCGATCGGAAAATGTGCTCAAAATATCGTACGGCTGAGGAATTCCAGGAAGGTATTCACTATTCAAGTACTCGCAGGTAGTGGAGGGAGATATTAAGTTTTGTCTGTGTTAAGTTACGTTAAATTTTACGCTTGATTCCTTTGTGTTACTTGCATCCAAACAATTGCTGATGTGACTGACAAAAGATACCGTATCCAGATGATGAAGCATGAAGGGTTTCTTGATTACTCAGCAGTGTAGTACTGCGTAACTTTTTCTGTGTATGGACTTGAGGTAGGCCTGAATTTTCTAAGGTTTTTGCAAAAAAAATGCTTTCTGTTGGTTAGTTAGTTGGTTCAAACTAGAACAGATGATTGTTTACCAAGAACAACAACCAATTCAGCAATAACCTGTTTTTTCATTTTTCAAATTATTTATATACCATAAACATGCTCTAGATTATGTACATATTATAACAAATGTTGTCAAAACCCGAGGCTCTTCTGAAATAAAAACAACAATTCTAGCCTATTACTTATTAAACGACAGGAGATACCTTACCACAGCGACTAGTGGCGCAATCAGGTGGGGCTAGAGGGCCTTCAGCCCCCCTTCGCTGAATCACTTGAAATTTAACACCAAAATTTAAGGGTTTATATAACCAAAAAAATTCAAAGCCAAAAAATTCCAGCCCCCCCGCCCCAAGCAAAATCTGGTTGCGCGCTTGATGGCGACCACAATGATCCTCAACCCTTGTCCCTAAACTGATGAAAATTATGAAGGTCCTTCTATTTTTTAGCTTCAGCTGGGGTCGACTTCTGGCTTAAGGTTACTTCCAAAGCACTCAAACTACTGAAAAAAATGTACATAAATTTAGTTTCCTCAAAGCATAATCATAGCCAGAATTTTTGATTGGGGGGTCCAAACTACAAATTACATGTAATGACGTCATCAGAAATTTTGGAAAAAGAAACTTTGTGGAACAAAGATATCGTAGAATGGAAGACCAGAAGCCGTGATCTGGCTTATCAAAGTTAAAAAGTGAAAATGCCTAATTTGGGAGACATGTGTACGGAAACTAATGTAATTCAAACATATCGCAAACGGAGGTCTCCAGCCGCCGGAGGCTTTGGGGGTCTGGGAGCAAAACTCCCAGAAGCTGGCAATTTTTTGGAAAAACAAGCTATTATAAATGCCTTTGGATAACATTCCGCGCGTGTTTAGAGCCGTTTGAGAGAACAAGATTTTTATTAACGTTTAAAAGCCAATTAAAAAACTTAAATTGTTTAGTCCTCCTTTTACTTGCATTTTTGTTACAAACAAGTTTAAAATTTTGCATTTTAGAGGTAATTATTTTGTAAGTGATTTGGCCCAGGTAAGGGGAAAGTAAGTAACATTGCCTCCTGCAATATTTTAGCAGTAAATAATACAATAATCTACTCGAAGATATTCCTTAGATTTTTGTTTTGTCATGAAATTAACCAGTGGTAGGAGTATATGTCCGACCAGGGATCCCAGGCCCCCTCGATTCAATTTTAATAATTTGTTCAGTGAGCATTTCCTCTAGCTGATTATTTTTTCAAAACTATTTTGTCGCGTAAAAACTGGCAAGGTGAATTGTTATGAAAAAATGGTACAATAGACAGTTACGCTTACTAACCATGTTGTCGACCGAGCCGGATTTGCATTGCATGGGGCACTTGGCACCAGGGGTGCCGAAACCCGGGGGGGGGGATATATTCCCCCCAATAATTTGAGTGTATCTCCCCCAATAATTTGAGTATGGTCTTCATCTGCATCCCCTCCAATTATTTGACTCTGGTGTGCATGTGAGCGCAGGCCTCCACTTGAATTCGGGGAAATTTTTGGTGAAGACTTTTTTTGGTCTTTCACCTGAATTTGGGGAAAAAAAGAGTTCCATTTTTGGTGAAGACTTTTTTTTTGGTCTTCACTTAATTTGCTCACCTGAAAACAATCGTGGTCGAGGTTCATCCCCCACAATGTCGAAAATAGGGCAAAATTGGGCTAAAATTGCAAATTATCCCCCCAATCCTCAAAAAAAATTTGCACCACTGCTTGGCACTCTGGAAATTTTCGCAAAATCTTCTTGTCAAATATAGGTAAAAACCAAAAAAAGGTCTTACCATCAGAGAGCGAGGTCCCTGGCTTTATACCTTTTGGTAAATCCCGCCTTGCCTATTGCATTACTTTCATAAAAGGGTTAGATGAGTCTTGAGATAGCAACTTTTTGAACTAAAACCATTAATTTCACCTGGATTACACATAGGCCTACCATAAATTTGTTGGCAAAAATTGAAGTGAGGGAATCTGGGCCCCTGGTTGTCAATATTATGTTTAGGCCTAATTACTGTTGTATGCGTGTATGTT
Organism: Trididemnum nubilum; assembly: GCA_963965965.1. Taxonomy (NCBI): domain Eukaryota; kingdom Metazoa; phylum Chordata; class Ascidiacea; order Aplousobranchia; family Didemnidae; genus Trididemnum; species Trididemnum nubilum. The sequence goes on from OZ014486.1 coordinate 29,208,617, forward strand.
ATACTCGAAAAATGCTAGAAGAAACTGAAACTGAAGAAACAATGGGCTTTTTTGTTACACTTTTATGATTGGTGGCTTTTCAATTGGGGGGGCGGGCCCCCTGCTCCCCCCCCTGGCTACGCTTATGCCTCAGTATTAATCGAATGCAATACTACACCACCAGTCTGGCCGGCTTTCGAAAGGGTAATACTGTTTTGCACGCTTTCGTCGATTAACTGATTAATACGCAACTTAAACGTTCTAATAGAGCTCTACTTTTATAGGACGCTGCCACAAATCTACTGAATTAAGCTCGTTTGCTGGTCGAGCGGTAACGCGTTCATCTCTGGGGCGGGAGGTCCGAGGTTTAAATCTTGGGCCTGTAAAATTGGACACAGTAATGCCAACGGCTCGCCACCGTTGCGATGTTGTTTTTTTTAAAGGAGCTGTGTTGCCCAGGTGCAATGACCCTGAGATGGGCCCTGCCAACTGTTTACACGCTTTGGCGTAATACAACGAGTGTAATGAAAGACTTGATTTGTTTAAAAAGTACTTTTTTAATCTGATATCAACTGCAGTGAAAAATAACTTAAAAAATTCTTTGCAAATTCAAACTACAATATAGGAGGGTTTCATGTGACGTCAATCGCATACTTTTACCGAAAAAACTTTGTCAAAACTGAACTGGCTGAATAAAATGCACAGGCATAAAAGAAGGAAAACCTTAAATTTCTGCTTTCTCAGCCATGAGGAGTTTCGCTGACTCTGGTGTAAATCAGTAGCGTAGCCAGGGGCGGGGGGGCTATTTCCCCCCCACCCCCACTGGCCTGTCAACCAAAATGCAGAATAAGAAAAATACCATGTTTTTGGCACTTCTGAGAATGCTTTTTGCACTGGAATGGACTACAAAATGAATTGAAGCATTTTTTTTGAAACATATAACAGTATTTAGGGGGGCTAATTTGTCAAAAATAAAACTCATAAATCAATAAAAACTTTGAAAAATGACCAAAAATAAGCAATGAAATTTGATCGCTAGTATAAAAATGCTGAACATAGGTTTTATCAACAGATATAAACTCAGGAATAGGGGGGGCTATTTAGTATTACTGTAGTTAATTACCAATCACTTCTGTCAAATTTTTTTCCTATAGCCCTCCTTCCCAATTATTTTTCTCTATAAAGTATAAACGAAATAGTTGACTACGTGTGAGTTTTATTAAACTATAGAGAATTATGGTTTACCAGCATGTAATTGAGAGAACTGAACTTTTACTATTAGCCACCTTTCACGTAGCCAATTTATGCTACCAGTTTAATCATCTTTGCACTGCCGACTTCTACGCCACGTTTGGAAGGCATTATTTTTCATCAAAATAGACCTAAAATTAAGCTATTTTTGCACAAAAATGCAAAATTCTCGAGCGCTGGAGCTTCGCCCCCAAACCCCCGAAATAGCCCACTCCATTGCAAATTCTTGGCTACGCGTTTGGTGTAGATTAAGGCCGAAGTAGACGACTAAACTTTATTTGCAAAAGCTCTTGCACAAGCGTTTATGCAACTTTTTTCTGTGTGTAAATGGCCTAGCTAGGAACCTGTGCAACGCTTGCTGAAACGCTGCACAAGTGTTTTCATGCAGAACTTCTAAAAGCGTTTGTCTATATTGCAATAACTTCGGCCGAATTTTATATTTTATGTACCGAATAAATTTTCGAACTCTGATTCGTAGTATTCGGACTCGAACTCGTGATTTTTAGTTTAGATGGACTCGGACTCGTAGATTAAGGACTCGCACGCGGAATCGGACTCGTGAAAGTGGCAATAGTCCCAATACTGTTGATTACGTACCGTAGCGGTATCGAGGTAATGGAACAAGGCTATAACCCGAGAATGGAAATATAACTAAGTTACAAACAGTAGCGTAGCCGGGGGGGGGCTATAGCCCCCCCCATTGGCATGTTGACCAAAATGCAGAATGAGAAAAACACTACGTTTTTAGCACTTTTGAGACTGTTTTATGCACTGGAGTGAACTGAATAGTGATTTAAAACATTTTTGAAACATATATTCAAAGGGGGGGGGGGCTAATTTTCAAAAATAAAACCAACAAATAAAAACTTTGAAAAATGGTCAAAAATAAGCAATCAAATTTGACAGCAAGTGTAAAATTGCTAAACATAGGTGTCCTCAACAAACGTGCTATAAACTAAGGAACAGGGGGGGCGATTCCGTATTAGTTAATTACCAATCATTCCTCTCAAATCTCTTTTCATTAGCCCCCCAAATTATTTTTGTCTATAAACTGTATACAAAATAGATTACTCCGTGTGAGTTTTATTGAACTATTAGATTTTATAATTTACCAGCATCTAAACAAGAAAACTAAAATTTTACCATTCGCCACCTCCCAAATAGCCCATTTATGCAACCGGTTTAATCATGTTTGCACTGCCAATTTCTAAGTCACGTTTTAAAAGCAATATTTTTTTTAATCAAAATAGCCCTAAAATTTAGTTATTTTTGCAACGCAAAATTTTCGAGCGCTGGGGGCTCTGCCCCCACACAAGCCCCCCATTGCGAATTTCTGGCTACACGCCTGGTTACAAACGTAAAAATGCTTAATTTTAAAGCATTAGCAGCACCGCAACTAGAATGCGGTTCTAAGGGGTGCAAAATTTCTTACTGGGGGGCCAAAATTTTTGGATTGGTCAACTCTTCTCTGAGTTTCCAGTTGACCTCCAAAAACAAAAAAAGGGTCATCGCGCCAAATTGGTCTACTTTTCTCCGAGTTCTTAGAACTGCTGCAAGGGTAGATGGAGTTTGGGTGGGCTTGCTGGGCAGTTTAGGGGGGCGAAATTTTTGTTTAGGGGGGCGCCGCCCCCTTTGCCCCCCTAGTTGCGGCCTCGGGCATTAGTTATGGCATCGGTGCAAACGTCCACTGATTATGAATCTGTACTTTTTTAGAACCCCAGTTTCCTAAACGTAAACCATATTGTTTGGTAAAACCATTTCTTTTTACAATTTTTTTTTTTAATTAGTGTCAGAAAACATTCCAATACCTACTGTGAATTTATGTTTTCAAAGTGAATTGAGGTACCGTACCGGGTATATTTGTGAGCTCAAAAGTTACTGGCATTGAAAAAGTACGGGGTTCTGGGCCAGGGCAAAGTCCCCATAATTTTAGCGAATTTTTTCGGAAGAAATAGCAATTTTTGTGACTTACAAATAACACATTTAGATTTTCAAAGCAATTTGAAAAGAAAATACCGTAAATGCTAAGTTAAAAAAACTAGCTTTCCCACAATTTCCCAGCTCAAATTTAAGCCAATCTTTGTTTACACCTCTGTGTATTTTGTCAAGCGAGAACGTTTCAGTCACCATAGGACATTTACTTAAATTTAACATAAAGTCTTTAGTTATAAAAAAAACCTGAGGATCCCAGCAGGGTCGTGTTTAGAAGGAAGGCATTAGAGGCATTTGCCCCAGTCTACCCTTGAAAGGGTACATAGGAAAAATAATAAACCATTAATTTTCTAAATGCCCAAATTTCTGTGGGAGCTTCGCCTCTTCATCTTAATGACGTGGTGCAAAAACTTTATTAAGTAATCCAGGCATTCAAACAATTATAGCTATTTTTAACTTCGCACTTTCTATAGCTTCTTAATAATGCTTCATGCAGCGTTTTTTGTGAACCAATAGTTAGTTATCTGGGATTCTTAGCGGCGATTTCTAACACACAAATTGTGCAGTGAATGTGGTTTTACCCCCCAGACCGCTTGCCAGTGATTCGAGTTGTTCACTCAAAACAAATTCTTTGCGCTCGCTTACTTTCAGAGCGAGTTGGCTTTCTCAAGATACGTTTTGCTAGTTATATTGAGATACACTAACATATTTACTGTTGCATAATATCAATATGCCTTCCCTGGTAATGCTGTATTACATTTCATTATCACACACACTTTTTTCTGAATTCACGTGCTGCAGCAGAATCAGGGATGTGGAAGCAGTCAAATTTTTAATGCTTCCGCTTCCAGCTCATCTTGAAGTTTCATGCTTCCGAGTTCGCTTTCGCATCCTCACCTTTGGAATTTTTTGCTTCCGCTTCCGGCTCCGGATAGAATTATAGTCGCTCCCGAATTCGCTTCCGCTTCCAGTTTCTTTCATCAAAGTGCTTCCGCTTCCACAAAAATTTAACCGCTTCCGCTTCCACATCCCTGCTCAGTACGAAACAGCTAATTGCATTTAGTATAAAAAAAGCTGGCAAGTTTACTTTGTAAGCTATTATATTTGACTTGTGTTGTCGACAGGGCTTGGTATGGAATGGAATGGAAGACGATTTTTCCATATTCCATACTGGCAATTTTCTTCCATTCCATATTCCATTCCATACTAAAATTTTCTTCCATATTCCATTCCATACTTCACTACCAAAAAAAGTTTAGGCTGGAAGCAATGCAACGTAAATTTTGCTGCTTTGCTCCTTTGCAATGTTGTAAGCATTGAAGGTGCGTCAACAATACTAAGATGCCACAACCGGTATCTGACATGCGTACTGCACATGGTTTATTGCATTGGCGTAGGTAAGATTTTGGATTGGGAGTATGGCTAAACCGTAAATCACATGCAATGACGTCATCAGAAATTTTCGAAAAGAGAGACTTTTTGTGGGACAAAGAATGAAAGATCAAAAGCTGGGTGTCTCTTTTAGCACGTAACCAGGGTTTTCTGAAGGGAAAGGACTAAAACCGCAAGTTAAAAAGGTTTACTAAAATATCAAAACTAGGAGACATGGTGAGCAAATTAGTGCAACTCAAACGTGTCACAAACGGGGCCTGGGGGCGAAGCACCCAGCCGCTGGGCGATTTTTTGTAAGTTTTTGAAAAAAATCGCTATTTTAATGCCATTTGGATCACATTTCGCACGTTTTCAGAACCATTTGAAAGAACAAAATTGTTGAGATTTGAAAGCAAATTGAACAAATCCCTCCCTTTACTTCAAGTCAAGTCCAAAACACGTTTAAAATTTTTCGTTTTGGGGTTAAATTTTGTGACCCAGCCTGGTCAGGGGAATCAAGGCACATTGTTTTCTGCGACATTTTTAGCATTAAATCATTCACTCCAAGATTTGCCTTTGAAGATATTTGTTTTGTTATGAAAATAACCAGTTGTAGGAATATGTAGGACTAGGAGCCCAAGCACCCTCAATTCAACTTCAATAAATCGTTCAATAAGCACTTCCCCAAGCTTTTTTCAAACGCATTTTGTTGCGTGAAAACTGACGAGATGGAGATGGATTGTTATTTAAAGTTGGTAGGTGGTGAAGGTGGAATTCAAAGTTATTTCAAGTTGGTACATCAGATGCAATATATGGTTTCTAATTACGTTATCGCAATATCAAAGTTAGCTGGGGGCCTAAAATATATTATTGCATAAAAAAGTTAGATGAGGGCCTAAGATTGCACCTTTCATAACAAAACACGGAATTTCTCCCGGCTTGGACATCTAAATTGATTGGCAAAAATTTAAATTGAGAGGGCCCGGACCCTCCAGTCGTCAATACTAAGTTATTGCTAAATGCCGTCGTATGCATTTACAGTTGCGCCCAAAAAATAATTAAAAAAAACTTGAATAATTAGGCTTTGTGTTATCATTTTTATCATTAGTAGCATTTCAATCGGGGGGGGGGGGGGGGAGGCAGAGGGCCTGGGCCCCCTGGTTACGTCTATGGTTTAATGATTACGGTACAAGTTTGCTCTCATATCAACTATAAAATTTGTCATAACCAAACTGCTAAAGCACATTTACCGTAATAGAAATACCAAGCTTTAACATCAAAAAGAATTATTGTAAGCTGAAAAACTAAAAATATAAATAAAATTAAGCTGAAACGGGAATGAAATAGCAAATACGAGTTTTCGTGACCATGTAAGAAAGCAAAATTTAGGACTTGGCAAATTGTCAATCTCAAAAAAAAAGTCAAACCTGTCAAAGTCGTCAACTATAACATCAATGCTGCAAATTGCAATGAGCTTACAATGGTGCAATACGTACACTGTTTCCACAATATAAAAAACCAAAGTACCGTGATTTGTCCACAAACATTTCTCGTAGATATTGAAGTTGAATACTTCTGTTACAACATAATTTATCACCACCCAACATCGGAATGTATTTTTCTGTAAATACAATGCAAAAAATCTAGTATGGAATTGGTATGGAAGTATGAAAGATTGTCTTCCATTCCATTCTTGAAATATTCCATTCCATTCTGGCATCTTCCATATTCCGTTCCGTAATTTCCATTCCATTCCATACCATGCCCTGGTTGTCGATTCTATATTATTATTATTATTGTAACATTTTACCCCAACGGTTTTAGCCAGGTTGAAAATCAGGAAGCACCTGATTTTGAAAAAATTGCTTCCGCTTCCAGCTCCTTTTCAACACTTTCGCTTCCGCTTCCGACCTCTTTCATCAAAGTGCTTCCGCTTCCACAAAAAATTAACCGCTTCCACCGCTTCCGCTTCCACATCCCTGCGCAGAATAGGCTCGGTCAGGCTTTTGCATAAGCAACTCAAAATCATACTTTCGGTGAAGAGGTCGACTTTTTGTACCAAACAGTAGTAAGCAACCATAAACCTCAAGAATGGCTAATTTTGTCATTTCAGTTGTGGAAAATTTGACTCTTCTTTTTATATTAAATTTAGCGTAGTAGACAGAGTGCAGTACAGAAAATGTTTTACTTTTTTGATCACATTAGTTTATTAAATAGTTAGGATTCATTAAAGTTATGACTGCCAGTTCAAATCTACCTGAAGAGTGCCAATTGTACTGCCGAAAACGTTCGCTTAGTAATTTTCAGTAATTGCAAATAATGTAAATACAAGCAACAAGCTTAAAAATGCACCATATCTTATTGTTGCTGTATATTGCTACTGTTTGGTACAATATGGACCCCCGGATTCCTTGCTCTGATTCTGAATGGTTCAGCACTTTGCAGCTTGTACCGCCTGCACTGGAAGTGTTAGAAGAAATAATAACAACAATTGTCTGCAATGCTATTTGCCCCCTCATTTACCGAGTACAACTTTCACACAATGCCATTTAAAACAAGCTGTAGTATGACTTGGCTTAGTTGGCTAACGCATTGTATTATTTTTTAAATAAGGAAAGGAAAAAAAAAATTGACAGACTAGCAGTTATGTTGTTTGGTTATTTTCCTGTTTAACCAATCAAAAAATAATGCTATCTCTTAGCCGAGGACAGGACATTCTCGACGACTTGTAGGCTCCGACGCCAAGAACTTCAAAACGTGTCCTCGAGGACTCCACCTTTGCCAATTATCATTTGGCAAAAAAATATAATTAAATATTATTTAGGCTCCTAATAAGAGCCATCGTCAGCCAAAAAAAAAATACAAATAACCAAATTTGCCAGTTTTCTGTTTTGTTTTTTACGTAACACTGCTTTTTCATCCTTAGCATAATTGCACTTAGCTATTTCGGTTGTTTTTTATCAGTTTCCAATACTTACTTTGCTAGTTGCAGTTTTTAGGATTGTGCAGTTACCTTTTGCTGTATTTGGACAAGAGCTTTTTCCTTCGCCAGCCTACTGCTTCCAATCAGACCAAGCACCACGATTCCCCGCCGGTATATATTGATCGAAATTTAACGACATGCAGTCATGTGTTTGTCCGAGTAGACGCAAAAAAGAGTGCGATGAGCCCCAGGTATTCAGGCCCTCATAAAGTGCTACAACGCAATGACAAATACTTTACACTGGCCCTGGATGGCAAATTACCCAAAGTCTCAATTGATCGCTTGAAGGTTGCCTATCTCCCTAACGAAGAAAGCAATCGAGGGAGAATTCCATTTCTTGCAACACAAAAGAACGAACTGCATGCTAATCACTCTGTTTCAGCAGATAACGAGCAAGAGATACCTGCAACAGGAAACAATACGCTCGTTGACGATTTGAACGAGTTTCCGGAGAGTGAAATTGATATTGTCTGTCACTACAACGACTTGGTTCAACGACCAACAACTACACGCTTCGGGAGAATCATACGACAACCCAAATGATTCCTGGATTAAACATGCTAAAGGTTAATGTTTTTGTTTCCATTCTTCTAATTTATATTTTTGATGAATTTCAGGTTAAGGCCTTGACTCAAAATTTTTCTCTATGCCACCCTCATCTGGCCCAGGCAGAATATCATGTTCCCACTCCAACAGCATGCTGTGTAAGACATCAGCAGGAGCTCATTCATAAATGTTCGGCACAAGTTTTAAATCCCTCAAACGCAGTAATCAAGATTCCCGTGTATGTATGTCAAATTTACATTACATCGTGGAGCACAATATACTGGTTCTTCGGTTCGAAAACCCACGAGTCATCAATATCAGTCGGAGTGCTTCCCCCTCCACAACTTTGTCATCTATGGTCACGAACTTTCCAAGCCCCGGGAATAGGGACACTGAGAAAACAATCAGTAAATTCATGGACAACCAGCAACAAGGTGCATTTCACATACTCATGGCCTCGTGAGCAAAAAGGAACTGTAAAAAATGCAATGTTCACCAAAATGATTGCGACTTACGACTCCTCAAAAAAACTCATGAATACGGCGATGAGCTCAATGGTTGCGTGCAATATTGCGAAAGGATCGTGCAAAGTTGGATCCCGTGTCTTCATTTGGGCCCCTCCCCCTAATTTCAACTGTCCTAAAACGGATAGAACGGGAAAGCACGATCTCTTGTTGCATTATCACAAAAAAATCCTGTACCGAGTCGAGGTACCAACTCTGCAATTTTCAATACACTCTCTAACCGAATGCACGCCCATCATTACGAACTGCTACGGCGCCAACACTATCTGTGATCCATTGGGATTACTGATCATTCCCGACAATTGCACCGAAATCAACGCCCTAAATCATCACCATGTGTTGTCCACCGCCTTGCGCAATGAAACCGATCGCTACAAATCTTCCTCATCAATAACAGCACGATTCATAACCGAAGTGTCGGACATGAGAAAATGCGCAACTTAACCAGCGACATCCAATACATTGAATGTCAAGTACAAGCACTCTTGACCACATTGTTTTCATTGGTGGCAAAACAATACCCGGGAGAAGCACTAACGACACTAACGGGACACAAAAAAGCGGCAATCACAGCCGGCGATGTGCTCACCGAAATACCATGTCAACGTGTCGAAGGAATCGTCCTTCAAAGTCTGGAATACGAAAACCAGTTTTCTTCGCGACCTCTCATAGAGTTTATTTAAAATGATACTCGAAAAATTATACAAATTTGGTCAGATGGTTTTTTATACGAGGGATTACGTTTTAAAGAACGATACATTCCAGGAAAAATTGTGACTTTTAGAATTAACAATGAGTTTTATGTGTTTGAAAACTATTCGTTGCGACACGTTAATGACCACGTTAAATCTTTGCAACCCTCTCTTTACCAACCGGAATACACGCCCAACTCAGTAGACTATTCTGAAATCTTAAACTTGTTCTCGGATAACAGTGTCCAATATGTAGATGTCCAAAATATGTTATTGTCAATAAGCGACTTGGTGCAAAATAATAAGTTACTCCAAAACTTCATGATGTCCAATAGTGATACGGAGTCTAGGGATTTTGAGTTCGTAGGAAGCAAATTTAGGAAAACCCTGTCAAATGTGGTTATAAGCCTAATTAGTTCGATTACTAACCCCGTCCTGAGCACTATTTTTACTGTTGTAGGGATTTTTATCTGTTTTGGGCAGTTGTTTTAACTAGCATTGTCGTGAAACATGTAATTTCGTCTCTGAAAACTAAAATAAGTTGCAAGCGTCGAAACCCGCAAGCAATACCTAACGTATAATCACAATTCATTATTTTTGCGTAATGTTATCATATTATTTTTAAGCGTGATATTATAATATGAATTATATTGTTTGCAATTTATCTCTCCTCTATATATATGTTTACATATCGATATAATGGCTAACGGATAACCTTTTAGATCATTTTGATGTGTTCAACAGGAAGTTGACTTCGTTTGGTCGGCTCTGGGCTAGGCGTAGCGGATTCACAATCTTACTCTCTTCTTCGTGAAGATTGGTTTAGAGCGGGATTGTGTCTCCGCTGTGCATGGTCTAGAAGACGGCGAAATGGAGTGACCTTCCTTGCCTCGCCCAATACTGTACTGTAGCTGTAGTGCATCATAAATGTTTTGTGTTATGTTCATGCTATGTGAATTAATTCAACAGTTAGAGACTGAATACCCAATTATACAATCTTTTAAGCATGGAAGTAATTGATTGTTCTCAAAAATAATAATAATAATTTATATGTTCTAAATAATAAGTGTTTTAATTTTTTTCGCCATGTGTTTTTTTTAGAAGAATTAATACTACACTTTTTCAGGTTCGTTTTTACTTTCAACATTAAGCGACACCGGGATTCGGGTCACTCGGATAGAAGCAGACGGAAGAAGAAAGAAGAGGAAGACACCAATCAAGCGGCACCCCATGAACATTTTCCTCACGCCACCACATCTTCATCAAGCAAACCCCAAATCAACTTTGCTGAATGTCTTTTTTCCGTGGGGAGTATTGTGGCGTGAAGGAACTGATCATGTTTATAGCGCGTGCAAATGCTGCAATCACGCTGACCATGTACCAAATGATTTATCCGAGTGAATCAAATTCCGAACGCTTCAACTTGTTTCTGTGTCATGTTTTTGCTATGTATCAGCGTTGCTCCATATCTGCCTCGTTTGAGTGATTCAGATTCCCAAACGAATGGTTTTCTATCTTTTTTATCTGTGGGCGCGCGAGCTCAAGTTAGTTTCTTTTTTGCCAAATTTCGACGTCATTAGGACAAAAGAGGCAGAGATGGAACCTGTATATAAAACTTGTTTCGGGCGTGGCAAGATAGAGTTATAGTTATGGTATAATCATATAGTAACGTAGTCATATAGTTATATACTTGTTATAGTTCATATAGTTATCGTTCACATAATTGATGTAGTTGATATCGTCCAGAGCTTACGGAGTTTTAGAACGTGGAGTTTTAGAATTTTACAGTGTTTTTACCGATTTTTGGTTTAACAACTTTAAAAAGAATAATTAAGAAAAACAACATTGGTGTGCAATGTGCAATTAATTTAACATGAAGTCCTAGGAGTCAGATAGCGCCACATTTAAGTCATTCTTCCTCCATCCTCAATCATCCACTTCAACTTCCATCATCATCTCCCACAATCCTTTAAAAGCTCCATAACTAGCTTCGAAACTTTTTGTTAGGGCTTGCTTAAGAATTGAGTATGGTTTAGCCCAATTTGCCGTTACTAGAACATGCTTGATTTTTTCGATATGCCTTGCTTCTAGAGCATTTACTACGGCGTGGAACTTGATGTGTTCCGAAACAATTCTTTTTAGTGAAAAAACACTTTCTGCTACCGTGAACCACGTTGTTGGAGATGTTTCCCAAAATTTAGGTAAAGTCAAAACTGGGGTGTTGATGGAGTTGGAATGTCCAGGGGCACAGATTGTTTCAAAATCATTCGAAATAGAACTTGTACCTTCGAATAGAGGGTGGGGAAAATTTGAGCGTCTATTGGAGACTTCGGAGTTGCCACATTCATTTAAAGGGTGCATTTCCTCTAATTCAAAGGTTTTATTAGACGTTTCGTTTTTGTTCATTTTAGTGGAAACTTTTTGGGACTCAGAATTTTTTTTGAGAGGCAGAATTTTGTCCAAAAATGACATGCTGGTAAGCATAGTAGACTTGAAACAACACTCTTACCGTTTGTTGCTGCGTGGCACGACAACCAGTAGGAATTGCGCCACTGGGGTCACCAATTATGGAGTTTTAGGAGGATTGTGGGAGATGATGATGGAAGTTGAAGTGGATGATTGAGGATGGAGGAAGAATGACTTAAATGTGGCGCTATCTGACTCCTAGCACTTCATGTTAAATTAATTGCACATTGCACACCAATGTTGTTTTTCTTAATTATTCTTTTTAAAGTTGTTAAACCAAAAATCGGTAAAAACGCTGTAAAATTCTAAAACTCCACGTTCTAAAACTCCGTAAGCTCTGGACGATATCAACTACATCAATTATGTGAACGATAACTATATGAACTATAACAAGTATATAACTATATGACTACGTTACTATATGATTATACCATAACTATAACTCTATCTTGCCACGCCCGAAACAAGTTTTATATACAGGTTCCATCTCTGCCTCTTTTGTCCTAATGACGTCGAAATTTGGCAAAAAAGAAACTAACTTGAGCTCGCGCGCCCACAGATAAAAAAGATAGAAAACCATTCGTTTGGGAATCTGAATCACTCAAACGAGGCAGATATGGAGCAACGCTGATACATAGCAAAAACATGACACAGAAACAAGTTGAAGCGTTCGGAATTTGATTCACTCGGATAAATCATTTGGTACATGGTCAGCGTGATTGCAGCATTTGCACGCGCTACAAACATGATCAGTTCCTTCACGCCACAGTTGCTCAATAGCCGGTCATAATTTTTGGTGGGTTGCGATAGCTCGGAATGGGATGTTTTGTTAATTGCACTATCTTGATGTCCTTCATGGTCGACTCCTGGGAAGCCTTGTCAACTTCCACTGGCAGTTAGGTGGCTATAACACTGTCCAGCTCTGTGTTTTGTTAATTGCTCGGCAAATTTTGCTTCTAATTATTCCATCTACGAAAAACATTTTGTTTTTGGAGTTGAAAGCGACTTTTTGTTTTGGCCGGTATTATTGACGTTAAATCTTATTTTGAGTTTTAAAAAGCAATAGTTGCTCTGTACAAAAGTAAACGGATTGTAAGCGTATCTTTTCTCGTAGAATACCAATTTTAATATCACTAATTTTAATACATTTTGCTGCAAAAATGTTAACATTATGATTTTAAACGAGTATTTTCATTATTGGAATTATGGGACAGTCGTATGATACAGTAAATAAAATTTGCCTTATTCGTCGCCTCAAGATGATTAAAAAACAGTGACGAATTAGGGGAACTGACGAATTATGCAAACAGGTAAAAACTCTATAACGGCTTGTTTACTTGGCGCTTACACAGCTTTTCTTTAACTTTGCTCTGACAGTAGTTCTGAAATGAAACGCAGGAAGCGCAATATTATACCGTCAACTCTTAATTTTAACTGTTCAAACTGTAGTTGGTCTTTTTTTTGCTCTTAGTCTCTTTAATCAGTTAATTACTGTACTCCATACTCTCTATACTCTTAAGATGGTCGTTATGTTCTGTAGTTAAAACGCGCTTCGTATCCATCCTTTTATGCTGTTGCATCGAGATTTCCCTGCAGACTATCAATCCGATAAGGACTCTATTTGTCTGAGATCTCATACGAGTTGAAATTCATCCATCTTGCAGTAGCAAAGTTGTGAATATCGCTTTAAGTTTCACGGGTTTAAGAGGTGACGAATTAAATAATGGCAAATTAGATGAATTGGAATCCATGTAAAAAATAAGAATTTTGCGGGGTCTGACGAAAATGTGACGAATAAAATGAACTGACGAATTCTACTGTACAATCAATCGAAAATACATGCATTTAAACAAATCCAATCTATATGCAACAAAAATTTCAGTAAATAAAGGTAACGTGCGAAATTTCCGTCAATATAAAATTGCAGTAATTAATACTACTTTACCAAATCAAATCTTCATTTACTCGCTGTATAACGCCGAAGCGTGCCGCGAGTTTGCCGGGCCTATCTCAGCGTTATTGCGCCTGGGCAGCACAGCTCCTTTCGAAATATCGTAGCGATGACAAGCTGTTGGCAACATTGTGTCCGATCTGACCGTCCAGATTTTAACCCCAGACTTTGCTCTCAAGAGACGAACGCGTTACCGCTCGACCAACTGGCCGGTAATATTAATTTATCAAGAGTTTAATGTCATACTACAGTACTTTGAATACTGCGCTTACAGTATTTTCTCCAATGATCAAAATTTAGAAGTTTATCATTACATCTCTGATGATTAAGTTGTCTCGAACCGCCAAATTGCTATATAGGTTTCATACACAGTTACACACCTGGGGGCAATACGGCCAAAGTCACATCGTTCCGGCAGGCAATCATATTTCACCCATTACCAACCGATAGATTAGTGAGAAAAGCAAGCAAAACAAATCAACTACAGAGTCTATTGGATGCTGTTTCTTCGTGTTTTTTTTTACAATCCTTTGCTAACCCAGTTTTTCTCAGAGTCTTTACCACCGTGCCACATTATATCATACAGTGCATTAATCTGCTACATAATATGCTTGTTCCAGAGGTTCACTGATTTAATGTCACATTTTAGAAGTTTGTTGAATTACCGATGATTGTTTTTGTGTAGTAAAGCACACGATTTTGTGAGACAAAACGTAGTTTGTCTGCTTAGCGCTCAATCATCGAGCACCATGATCGATTTGTCGTCCTCTATCGATTGATTTTTTCCATTTCAAACCCACAGCAAAAAGATTCCTACACTACAGTGAGGCCAGAATACGAGGAAAAGATATCACTACCAGTATGAGGGTTTGCCCTGCACCGAACACTATTGCTGTGAAGTGATCCATGTTCCATGTAAGAGATTGGAAAAGACCAGCAATTACCGCAGCTGTAACAAAGTGATGCGTATAAATCGTTACGTTACTAACTTAGAAGTTTTACCAAACATGATTGCAAAATTTGTCATGACGTAAGCCTAAGCACTGATAAGCTCATAGCCATAAATCTATATCATCCAAAAATAACCCTTCTCTTCGAAAATTAGTGCTGCACTATTAGATTATATAACTATTTCCTTTTTGACCCAACTGACTCAGAGTTTTTTTTTGCAAAAAAAAGGCAAAAATCTCGAAGCAGGGTTTTTTATTCCCAAGGATCTCCTGCCTCCAGCGGTTCATACTCAGATCCCCGAAATACCACCCACAGTTCACACTGCAGGTTTCTGGCTACGCGCCTGCCGTACTTTAGCACAGTTGAATGCAGGATGTTTCGCAATTCTTTCAGGTTTGAAAATGACTCCCAATTTTTTGGTTCTACTTCTTTTCTCATCTGTTTCCGTGTATGTAGTAGATACTGTCATTCGATAATATGACGATCGCATTATCTTAACTTACAATAAATTAAACATGGTTTATTACTCTTCAAAGAGTAAAAAAGAAGATCGTTGAATGGTGGTTTGAGTCAAAATATTATATAACAGTTCACTGTCGCTATGGTCGATAATTTAAAAGGGCATTCAGGACGTTTTTGTTTAAAAATTTTTTCTGCAAAACCATAGTGAGATAACTTTGGCAATTTTTAAACATTTTTCCGCACGAATTTTGATTCTCTTCGGCCAAGAAATCGTAAGATATTCGCAATTATTTTTCCCTTTAGACCAACGAGAAACGCTTTCTGAACATTACCAAACTGAAAGGACGTAGGTCAAAATCGTTCCAAATGACTGTCTACATTAGCAGCTGTGGAGGAAGTGGCTTCGTACGTAGTGAGGTACCTGCTGATAACCGTAACATACCTAAACGAAAAATGCTAATTAAAATGCTTAGCACCGAAGCTTGCAATTTCATATTTACGTGAAAAACTAACCGGCCCCATCTGATCTTTAGGCCTAAACCAATTGCGCAATAATCGCATAAAACTTACTGGCTCACAAAAAAAATTACAGAATCTTAGTCTCATATCTTGTCAGCTACAATGCCTTAGCCATCAACAGGCAATAATTTTTTCGGATAGGCTATCTTTACGAAGCAATAGTCACAATCTGCAATAGGCTATAGGCTACTACGCCTAAAGCCTTATTTTATTCCGACTACTTAGCTAGCACTTGGCAGACAAAGCAGACTAGGAAAGCGTCTAACCTCTCTGAATTCAAACAGTAGCTGTTCCACAAATTTATTTGCCTATACCTTCAACACTCACCTAGTTCCAAAAAGCCCGGTACATAGCAAGACTCGGAAATAGAAGTTACAAACAGATTTATTGCGCAATCTACTTGAAACAAGATGGCCGAAATTTGAATTCTAAGAACATAAAATTTTTTCTCTGAAGACTTTCTTAACCGGATGAATTGCAAGAATCGCCAAGGGGTCATGTTGGTAAACACATTTTTAAAGATTTTTTTGCAATTTTTCAAAATTCGGGTTGAATGCCCTTTAAAAGGTACATGCGTTGAAGCTACACAACAAAGATTATACAACAGCCCGTCCAAAACGTTCATGACTAAAAGGACCAGTCTTTGACTGCAGAACGATTAAAAAGTAAAAGCTGGTGCGCCTATTGCTGCAAGATCTCTGCATTAAATGCAAAGAATGTGATGCTTGTTGGGCCATCCTGGTTTAAGGGCAGCATAGGAAGACTGTCACATAGAATAGAAAACTGTCACCATAGCAAAGCATTTTAATTGAATATGAAGACCTCAACCAACTGTACACACCAAACCAAAACAGATTCCTGTGCTTTCAGCAGGATAGCGAAACTATCCATAGAGCACACGCAACTAAGCTCCATTTGCGCACATTGTTTGGAAACGGATTTTGAAGTTTGCAGGCAGAGCTCGAATGGTCTACGCAGAGTCCTGATCTTGCTTCTGCTGACTTTTTTTTTCTTTTTTGTGACGCTGAAGCAGAATTGTAGTAAACAAATTTGTGAAAATACCACATTTACTGCATTTTAATACTGAATTGGTACAAAATTTAGGACATAAACGTCTTTTTACAGCTTTGGCAACAATTGCTTTTAAAAAAATTGGGCACTCTCTGAATAGTCGAAAAGTTAGAGGGAACACTGGTACAAAAAAAAGCCTCGCTTTTTCAAACAGTTGGAGCAAGCTGCTAAGCATTCATTCAGAATGTTACAACAAAGACTGTTGTTAAGAATGAGAATTTTACTGTTTGACTCAATGCCTGTATAACCGAATTGGGGTCCATAATGAAAAAAAAATGCACCAAAAATTAATAGGTAAGTTATAGTATGCTAAAGCATACGTCAAACATGATATTTCCGACTAAGCCGCTTTGAATTTTTGATTTTATTTGGTTTAATTTTTGTGTAATAAAATTTTTAAAACCTGAAGGAATTGTGAAACACCATGAGTTTATCATAACCAACAACAACAATCTGACGCGGTGTTGTTGTTTTTTTTCCGAAACAACAAATTATAAAAAGTATCACGATTAAATCTTGAGAATTGCTGGAGAATGTTAATTGTCTTCGAAGGTTTTCCAACCCGTGTTAAGAACATTTGCCAAACGTAACGATTTTTCTCAACACGTTTGGCTGAAGTTTAAAATGCTTCCAGCAAAGATCTTCAATAAAAAGCAGGGTCGGGTCGTTATATAAGTACATTATATAAGGTCATTATATAAGTATAAAAGTACCAACCAACTAGGGGGTAGGATTGGAGAATCATTATTTACTAAATCCTAACAGGTGTGGCGGGAAATCCAACATAGGAGACAAAGTTTGGTAAATGTGGTTTTTTGGGCATGAAAATAACCGAAAAAATGTTTTAAAATACACATTTTTTTACTTACAAGTTAAAATTCCCACAGAAAGAGGCATAATGATGCCCATAAGAGCAATGCAGACAAAGTAGCATCGGGCCTGCTTGTGTTTGTATAATGTTGCGACGCTAATTAGAGCTGCAAAGCCATGAACAGCAACAGAAGAAAATATCACCCACAAAAAGACCCACCACCATTTATCTGCAACATACAGCTGACGTGAAGCAAAAATCAAAAGCTCAACACCACCAAAACAGTTGTTGTTGCATTATATCTTTATCCTTCCGTCATCTGACAGCGTCAGATGCTAACTGGAAGTTCCACTTACCATCCATTAGGATAACTAACTTTGTGCTACAAGAAATCCACACCTGCTTAGGAGTTTCCAGTGATTCAATGTTCCTGTGGATTTCTTTTCACTAAATTTGCTGCTTGTTCAAAGCCAACAACCTGAGATAATTATCAAAAAGAGTCTTATCAAAGGACGCAACAATGTGACCAGCAGGGTGCGGGGTGAATCGAGAGCATGCATTAGGGTCATGGCAAAAACAATGCATTTCGCTCTCAGTACCAAAGCCGACTCTGCGATCATTGATGTGAAACGAAATGTTCTTTCAAAGTATGATTCGCGGGTAGATAAGCATATATATTCAAGGTCGAACCAGTAACTGTAGGACAAATCAACAGTCACCAGGTCTGTGTATGTAATACCACATCAACAAATTAACGGTAGAGGGTAGACCAACAAGATCTGGAAAGTTGTTGCCCAGTCGATATTTCAACTCGTGCCAAAATACTGCCAGTCAATGGCTTACATAAGATCAGTGTTCCGCAGTGCATTCATTCTCTTTGTAACCATGGAATTGCAGGTTAAAATTGAGCAATAAGTGCACTAACTCTGAAATAGATTTTATTTAAATTAAAAACAAAAACGTTTCCTTACCTTGGAATGAGATCAGATACCCCGAAAACATCAATATCTTTTGTGCTTTGCAAGCTAAACTACTCGTAAACTCAATGCTCTATTGGTAAATCATCTGAAATAACTGAAAAGATTGTTACTTTCAACGAGAAAACAAAAGCATTTGTGTAGTAAAAAGCTGAAATAATTACACCATTTTTTCTATCAGCAATTTAGTATTTTCTTTCATTTTTAATACTTTCGTTTTTTAAATAGGGGGAAATCACTGATATTGTCGCATAAGCAGACTAACCTAAACCTCAACTTGTCTAAAGCCTTTGAACAACACCCAGCATTATAACACATGAAAATCATACCATTTTAATCACTCATTCTGCATAAGATATGCTCTTAGGTGCACGAAGTACAACCGAATCTTTCTGTCAACAGTTTATTTGCCAAGTTTTCTCTTGCTCAAACTTTAAATGACTCATCTTAGCATACCCCAACTCATTTCAAAATGTGCTTAAAATCATATCTACAGTCATTGAGATAAATTGAGGGTTCTTCAAAAAAAAAGTACTAACTAACTGTTAATCAATCAGTGTTAATAATTAACCGTGGCTCAGTAAATTTTAGCCTACATATGACATGAATGGACATTTGTGCTCTATTTCAGAGAGAACCTACAGAAAAAATTTATTAGTAAATTATTAACTAATATCAAAACGTAATTCAAAACGCAAGTCCAAACTAAACTCAACAAATATTTGTCAAACTTTTAGACGTAAAAACTTTTCCATTAACAAAGGCATTTTGAGTTAAACGTAGTTGTTTTATTTTAAAAGGAGAGTTTGATCAACACAATTGAAAAACACAAACCCATCTAAGAACAAAAACGGTGTTTGATATATTGGAACAGAAATTGAATAAAAATCAAGTAATAGCTCCTAAAAGCCAGGTCCAGAATGGTATAATTTAGGCAAAAATAACTGAAGGTGTTTGAAAGCAGTAACTTGAGAGCAGTTTACTTTATTTCAAACATTTAAATAGCAATGTTAGAAACTTTCTTCAACTAACTTATATGAGAAACAATTTGAGACTTAAAAATAGCTTCCTTTTTTAAATGTGATTTTCCTAGTGTAACATTCAGTTTGTTCATCTAGCTAGGATAGATATCTGCACAGTTGAATAGTGTCAAACATAGAGAGAAATTTGCGAGCCTTTGTCCAAGCCTACCGGGCATATTAGTGTAACATTCCAATTACCCAATTCTTATAAAAACTTGGGTTAACATTTCTGACAATGATTGTCACAAAAAAACAGTCAATGACATCATGTGAATTATAATTGGTTTAGTTCATGAAAGTCAATGTCATAAAACAATATGAAGCTGAAGACTATTAAAAATGCTAAAATTGCAAGCTCAGTTATAACCAGTACTTAAATTGTAGGGAGATACGTCCCCCCCACTGAAAGAAAGCGTCCTGGAAGGTTAGACAAAAAAGTGGCTGATAATTCCAATAATTTCCAAATTCCAGCCAAAGTTGTTTTTGCTTTTTTTGGTCTTCACTCAAATTTGGGGGCAAAAGAAGAAAATTGTACCAAAAAAAAGAAAAAAGTATCAAAAGAAGAAAACCTTAAATTTTTTCTGAATTAAAGGCAAAATTTTTACCAAATTGCTGCCGCATTTCAAATGCATCTGGGCACTGCTGCTAAGCATCCCCCCAGGCAATATTTTACAGTTTAAACACTGGTTATAATACAATCAATATTGCAGCTACTGTATATCTTCTATAATGCTGATCAGCAACACACTATTCAAAGTAAATCATTAGTTGGCTTTCAGTATATTCAACGTTCAGTGCCTATACACATAGTATACCAGTATATACTGTGGTTTCAATACAGTAAATTAACTTACAAAATGAGTATCTTGCAAAATATCAGCATTTGTTCGCTGATGCTATGTTTCATGATCAACTCAGGTACCTAAATGTAACTTTAGTTTCGCTGTTTGTGATATGCCTTTAAATTTTAAGTGGTACATGTCATAATGTGGACCTATTTTTTTTATGGTTTGATGAATTTGATAATGTTAATGATACGCTTGATAAGCATGACAGTTTGTTGGTCGAGCGGTAACACATTCTTCTCTGGAGTGGGAGGTCTGAGGTTCAAATTATGGGTCGACCAAATTGGACACAGCATTGTCAATGGCTTGCCACCACTGCGATATTTCTCCAAGAAGGTGTGTTTTTGGGTGCAATTGCAGTGTCACACTCCAATAAAGACAAAAGTGAAAGTAAAATCAGATACATTGTTTCTTAAGTCAAAGCGTAGAGTAGCTCACAGGTTGTTCAACAAAGCTGGTCAAACACATTGAGATGGACCCTGCCAACTCGTTACATGCTTCGGCATAATACAGCAAGTACAGTATAATATAATAAAAAATTTGAATTGACAATTTGTATACAGTACCAATCTATTTTGGTACTTCTGCAATACACTACTTGACTACCTTTTTAAAACCTATTACCAAATATCCGACAAGATCAGTGGTTACAAAGAGAAAATTCAAATGAAAATATCATATTTTGTGAGTCAATTACATAAATTAGTCCCTAGAGCCTTGGTACAGTGCAAATACAATCCAAATATCACCAAATCATGTCCCTCCTATTTAGCCTTAGTCTTTACAAATTTAAAGAAAAATTACATCATTTAGCATGAGCAGTAGCTTGCTAACAATATTGTGATTCATAAAGTCTAAACTAGAAGAATGTGATAACATTAACCAAAAAAAATCTGCTAAGCTGGTAAATGAAATACACTACCAGTAAGTCAACTTTATTTATTATTTCAAATTTGTGTTTTAGGTTGGGGACTAACATGTGAAGATCCAGCTATTAAAGTTACAATCAAAACAACCACACCTAAACAAGTATGTGGGTGATGACACAGAAATGCAAATTGACACATAGCATTTCTTTTTATGATGTTGCTGGTGGCTCAAAATTTATGCTTAGTTATTTAATCATGCAAAACGATCTCATGTACATACTGTTCTTTGAGCTACGTTCAATAGTACATGCAACAATTGCAACATGAATGGAAAATGCATTATCACACCAACAGTTATAACACAATCAATATTGTTGGAAAATACCTGTGCTGAAAAAAAAAGCAACTTTGGTAATGTAAAACGTAACCTTTGTGTTTAACTGCACATTGCATGTAAGAAAACAGCCACATAAGCCCACCATTTTGCAGTTTCTTAAAAACTTTGAAGTCTAATAAACTTTTTCTCTCGATTCTGAACATCAGATTTTTCAAAAATCAAACTTACGCTATTCAAAAACTGCTGTTTTGAAAATCACTCAAGCAGAATAAAATAATTCTGATGCCACATAATCTCAGGTGATTTAAACTTGTTAGAGTTTGGAGCTGAATAGTAAATCTTGGTATGTCTGAAGTCTCCACAACAAGTTACCTTTTCAGCTTTTGGAATAAATTGTGGGTTAATAATAATTTAGTGATGATGTTTTGATATTTACTGGCACGAGCTTTTAATATTTAATCGTTTGTGTGCTATCTGGCCTCAAGGCTACCAGCGCGGAAGCCTAGGGAAGAGTCACCAGAATGATGACTACTATTCAGAACTTAAAAACAAGCAATTCAAAAAAGTTGTCTTCCCGCGGGAATCAAACCTGCAGCCTTTGGATTACCAGTCCACTCCAGGGTTCCCTCTAACTTTTAGGCTAATCGGCAAGTGCCCAAATTTTCCTGAATCAATTGTGCCCAATGCTCTAAAAGGATGTTTATGTGCCCTAAATTTTGTACCAATTTGTTTATTAAAGTATACTTAATATCATATTTCCACAAATTTTCAAATTTTCTAAAGCAGTGGTTATCGTATCGCCAAAAATTATTTTCCCTTGTTCCAATAAATCGCTGATTCGCTGAAAAAAATCGGCTTAATGGGAACACTGGGCAACTGCTCTACCACTTGAGCTAGAAAAGACGTCTCCTTAAGCATAATCCATAAGCTTAAGCATGTGAAGAGATGTCTTCTCTAGTTCAAGTGGTAGACCAGTAGACCAGTAATCCAAAGGCTGCAGGTTCGATTCATGCAAGAAGACAACTTTCTTGCATTGCTTGTTTAAGTAGTCGCCGTTCCGGTGACTCTTCCCTAGGCTTCCGTGATGGTAGCTTTTAGGCCAGCAAGCATGCAAATGATTAAATAATAAACTGTGGGTGTCGTTAATTATGAGCCGTCACTGGTTTTTGGAAGCTCTGTGACTTGTGTATGAGCGTGAGTGGGCTCTCTCCTTCTCTTCGATCTAAGCTATTTCCTAAATCTAGCCCTAACCCTAATGAGTGCACACATAAGAGAAGCGAGAGCACACGCACGCTCATACACGAGTCGCAGAGATTCAAAAAAAAAGCAGACAGCTCATACTAAACGACATCCTTATCTGTAATATTTGAACCCATTTCAGACAAACATAGAGTCAAAAAATCAGGCATACATAACCTTAGTTTTGCAAAAAAATATCTTAATAAGGTGCATGAACAACTTTACAACATTCAAAACGTCTCAAAAAATATCTTAATAAGGTGCATGAACAACTTTACAACATTCAAAACGTCTCAGTGACAGATGAGTAAAATTGAAATAAAAAAAACACAATTAATGCTTTTTCAGAATTAGTGCAATTATTAAAACACGTTAGCAATAAAATTGTTTAAATCTGGACCCTAATTTTTGAACCAAAACATTGAATTACATCGAAGCAAAAAAATTTGATGTTAATAAAAAGCCTACCGGGAAATTGCAAATTTGCTTAAAATAAATGTCATCAGAATGAATCAAACAACAAAATCAATCATGCATAAAAACGCTTTATTACCAGCCTATGTATCCATTAACCTGATTTTAATCATCATTGTCATTGAGCATAAGCTGACTTATTTGGTATTTTTACTATAAAAATCATTGAGTTTTTGGGCAGACAAATGCACTGAAACCTAAGGCTAAGCTAGGGAACGCTGTTGCAAGCTACCTCCAACAGCAAAAACACATTTCTATAGCTACTAGTTGGGAAACAGTTACGGTAGTGCATCTAGGAAATGAAGCCACAAACTCATATTAACATAATTTAGATAAACATATTAACATAAACTCATCAATCTAGTTACTAGCCTAGTTAGTTATTGTTTGATATACCTAATCATTATGTAACTATGCACAAAAGATTGTGCTTACTACTGATACTGTACTTAGTGTTAGTATTACTAGCCTATGTATATACAATGTATAAAAAAACAAAAGGTAAAGGAAGTGACTTTTTCATTGCAAATTGGGTGTCATTAAGTGTATATAAGTTGTCAGCTTTATTTCGGAATCTCTGTGACGCGTGTATGAGCGTGCGCACTCTTGCTCCTCTCAAGCGTGCACTCATTAGGGTTAGGGCTAGATCTGGGGAATAGCTTAGATCGGAGAGAACGCACGCGAACTCATACATGAATCGCAGAGCTGCCGAAAATACAGCGACGACTCATACTTAACGACACCCACAATTTTAACTTAAAAGAAACTATACAGTTGTGCTGGTCGGTTCTTCCAGAGAAACTATATACTGTAAAGCAAAAATGAGAAATATTCATTATGCATTTATATTTGCTTTTTTAAGGGTTAAGATTAGGGGTTGAACTTGGGTTAGGGTGAAATTTGGGATTAGTTTTAGAGTAAAAGCGTGAGTTTTGGGTTAGATGAGTCAGAATTAATAAAAAACTACATAAAAATTTCTGGTGAAAAACAAAAGTCTTCCAAATGTAAGTCTGTAATTGCTTCACCTAGTACAACAGGTAGGCTACAGTTCTACAGTTAATAACATGAAGTAGCCTATGACAATAAGAAGCTGTATGAAGCAGTCAAGCAACATTCGAACTTTAATTTGACAAATAATTCTAAAAAATTACACAACAAAAGCAAAACCAACAACACTGATACCAAAAATAAAAAGCAACACTGAAACTAAAATCAGAAAGTATCACTAATTCACTTAGCCATAACTATGACTGATGACAAAAACGTAAAAACAAAAAAGAAACTAATTGGCAACGTTTGCAACACAGCTATTAAGGTACCATACCATAGTTTGGTAATTTTCTAAAAAATGACAATTAGGCTACCATATTTATTTGACTATATGTCGCATTTTTTTAGTAATACTTGAATAAATTAATAGTGAACTGAATGCGATACAAAATTTTTCTACAATAAGAGATATTTCCCTCTTTCGCTTTCTACACTATCACCTTTCTCATGATTGATCGCAGTAGTTGTTGTCTTCCATGCAAGTAATGCTATGCTTTCTATGCTATCGCCTTCCTCATGATCCATCGCATTGGTCATTGCCATCCATGCATTACACTTTCTACAGTATGTTGTTGCCTTTCTCCCGATCGTTCGCGTTAGTTATTACCTTCCATGTGAGTCACGTTATGCTTTCTAAGCTGTTGTCTTTCTCATGATCGATTGCATTAGTGTCGCCTTCTATGCATTATGCTTTCTACGTTATTGCCTTTCTCAGGATCGATCATACTAGATATTGCCTATCACGCCCCTATCCTTTACCTACAGGTCAAGTCCAAGACATGTTTAAGCGTTTGCATTTACGAATTAAATTTTCTAAGTGATGTGGCTGAAAGGAGAGAGCTAAAGCCCCTTTAGCTGCCTGTTTGCATCATTAGTTTCTATTTTTCATTTAGTTAACACTCCATAAACAAACAAAATTTATCAATTTTAAAGTGGTTGGTTTGTTTGCTGTCGAGAAAGAAACAAAAGATGTGCAAGTTATTATCAGTTATCAATATCATTAACATTCGACAAAAAATTACCGGAATATTCTGTACAGTATTGGAAAAGCACAGAAAGAATTCTGACATCATCACAAAAACTTGAGTTTGTTCAAAACGCAAGCCGAATAACCTTCAAAGTCAAAGTGTGAACTTCATTTGTCGGAGTGACCTGTCGTTTTAGATTTATCTATCACATTTTCCATTTCAGATTTTGGCAATTTGAAAACCAAATTGTGGCAACTTGAAATACCAACTAATCAAGAAAACACTTAGGCCTAGCCTCTCCACAATACCATATTACTTAACTTACAAATAATTATCCGGTCTCAAGACACATTTCATGCTACAAGACTAGACCACCATGGTTCAAGACCAAGACTGATGTAAAAGAGCTGAGACCAAGACCGAGACCACAAAAACTCAGTCTTGAGACCTACAGCACAGCTATTTATGGTCATAAGCAACATTGCATACACACTGAAAAAAAAAGTAGTCTATGAGACTAGCCTACCTGTTTTTTATGTGAAATGAAAGGTTTTAAAGGAGACTCTAAAAATTGCTGCTTGTAACTTTTGTATGCAAACAACCAATTTCATAAATAAACAGGCTTGTGGCTGACAATTATTACAATCTATTTTATTCATTTTGGCGTATTTTGTTGCAGATTGACGAATATGAGCAGTTCCTGTTCCGAGGCGTGATGGCTTACGCGGTTAGAAAATTCTGCGGAGAATCACAAACAGATTTTGCAACACAAAATTGCCCGGGTTTATCCGCCCAAATAGGGTAAAAAAATTTAACAAACAGTTTAATTTTAAACTTATCGTGAAGAAAGACTTCAACACTGGTTTAACCACTTTTCAAGCACTGGCTCAATGCAATGATAGTGATAATTGAATAATGCCATAATGAAACTTATACATTATTTTCGAATAGTATTTAAATTTATAGGGTAGCACAAGCCCAGCGCTACAGGGGGTATTTCAGGGCTGTGCCCCCCAATCACTGCTTGTGTCCCCCCCAACATGAAATGTGCCCCCCAAGCAAGGATTGTGCTCCAAACACAAGTAACAGGCCCCGAGGCCCGGTGCTACTGGAGTGTATTTTGGGGCCTGTACCCCCACAAGAGTGAGTAAAGTCTCTATCCAGGACAAAAAACATGAGTGAACGCTAAGACGAAACCTAAGATTTCACGCCGAAAAAAAATTTTTTTTTGTCTTCACCCCTGAATTTGTGGGCAAGAACCAAGATCTGCATTAAAAGATTCTGTCAGGTCCAGCCAGGTTATGAACGCCCCCTGAAAGAAGACAAACGACCATATCTACGTGGCGTAATTTGGGATGAAGACCTTTTTTTTGTCTTCAATCCCTAATTCAAGGAAAAATTTTAACTGTGCCCCCAAATATTTTTCTCCCCCCTCCAAGTCTCTTTACTCTGGCGCCGTGCCTTGGTTAGCAACGTCATCATGTCATATGAAAGGTGTTAGGCTCGGTCAACTTTGACCTTAAAACGGTGGGCCTACAACCATAGGTCTATCCTTTTTTTTAACCACTTGGCAGCTTCTATGCTGGTTGTGGAGTACGTTGGATGAACCAAATTTTTGTTTTAACTGAACTAAAAATACGCTTTTATGCTGACGATTTTACGTCCACTGTCGGAGGTCGTTTCAAGAACTATTTCAGGGGCGGATCTAGAAAATGTATTTTACTGTCAAGTCTGAACAAGAAATGGATCTTGCTTTAGTTATTGCAATAAATTTTATATGATACAAGCTTTTCTTATATTTCTCCAGTTTGAGCAGGGGGATTTGGACAAATTTGTGTGAATTTGTACTTGTTTAACTGGTAATTTTGGTTGATTTCTGAGTTTTGTCATCAGTTTAATTTTATTATGTTTATTTGAAACTACCAAGCAGAGCCAATGCCATGGTTGTATATGCACCAGCGTAGATGAACTTTGATCAGAGGAATAATAAAACTTAAGAAGGAAAGTTTGGATGAATGGCCAGGCAAATTGCTAAATTTAAACCATTTCAAGAATATCTTTTCTAAACTTGCGAATTCACTTTGTTTAATTCTGACATACTCATGCGATAGCCAGGAGGGGCCTAGGGGGTAAGTTTGCGGTTTTGTAATGATGCAACACCTGCACCATAGTCAGACATGGGCACAATCTTGATCTTCAAGATCAGATTGTGATCTTGAAGATTAAGATCATGATCTGATTTTCAAGATCACATTTTTTTGATGATCTGATCTTGACCTTCAAGATCACCAAAAGGTGGTGATCTTGGCCATCTCTGACTACAGTCTTGTACTGTCTGCACTACAATGCACCACAGTCTAGCAAGTTGCAATCATTGAATAAAAACCTAGATTTAAGAAAATCGCAAGAAGCAAAAAGTGTCATTTTTACACTAAAATAAGTTTAAAACATACATAACTTTGTGATTTTTAAACATATTGCATCTACATGGAACTATTACACTTTTTTAATTTGGCAGGACTACTGAATTCAATGAGTTTCTATTTCTGGAACTGACCCTTTGCTACAACTAATTGAGTACCCCTGATATAGAGTATATTGCTGATTTTTTTTTTCAAAAATAACATCATGGTCTGCAAGACTGTTCCTTAATTCTTGCAACCAAAAAAACCTTGCTGTATGCTCAAGTTCAACATTCAAGCGATTTATTGTAAGTTATTACATTTCCAGGACTGACGACGTGATAATCTCTGACCTTACTGATCGATTTGCAATGTGTGTGGAGGTGAATAACTGTTCTCCACTGCTTTTGCAAGAAGCCATCAAGTAAGCATTATATAGCAATAGAGTAATTATAAACCTGGTTCCATAAGAGTGCATTAAAGAAATTAATTTTTTTGGAGAGGGACAATTATTGCTGAAATTTTGTGGTTGCTAAATCAAATTCTATACCATACAAAAACAATTATACTTATAGCGATCATCTGTAATCAGATATTATGAGAATGTGATGATGCATTGCTCATTATATATTTTTCCATTATTAGCAAAGGTGGAGTTGAGGACACAAGGCTCGAGGCCAAGGACGCAAAAAAAAATGAGGACAAGGCCAAGAGTAGCCCTTCCAAGGACAGACTTTCTTGAGGCCAAGCACAGGAATGCTCAAGGCCAAGGACACAGGCGCAAGTGTTCTCAAAAAAAAAAATCTTCAAAAAACTTTTTGAAGCGTCTCCAGATAAAAAAAAACGTCTTCAAAAATTTTTTTCAGTTGATCTCCAAAAGAGGAAAACAAAAAAAGTCTTCGCGAATTTTCTGTGAGGTTTTTCTGGCAGTTTCCTACATTTTAACGATTCAAAAAATAGTGCTGTCCTCGAGCCAAGGACAGAGCAATTTTTGAGGACTTGAAGCTTTGAGGCCAAGGACTTCAAAATGTGTCCTCGAGGAGTCCACCTCTGATTATTAGTATAGCGTACGGCTCACACACTAGCACCAGCACAACTGAGAGCGCTCACACACCAGCACAACTAAGTGTATACACTTGAACCATAGGGAGGTAGAACACCATAATGCTCTCAAAATAGTTTTAGGGTATTTTGCTTTGCCATGCAGCAAACTCAGACAATGAACCTAAGGCAAAAAAACGTTTTAACTTAGCCAGTTGGTCAAGCGGTAACACGCTTTTCTCTGGAGCGGGAGGTCTGAGGTTCAAATCTCATCCCCGTCAAGTCTGATACAGTGTCACCAACGGCTCACCACCGCTGCAACGTTTCTTTGAAAGGAACTGTGTTGCCCTGACGCAATGGCTTGGAGATGAAAGCAAACTCGTTACATGCTTTGGCGTAATATGATGAGTATATAATGAAAGATTTGATGTGAATTTTTTAGAACATCTCAACCTCAATTCAATGGTGCTTTAATGCAAACAGACAATACACTACTGTATGAGGGCGTCCCAGTTACCTTGAAACCCGAAGTTGAACCGGCTTTTCCTACTTGGCTAATTCCTTACATTATCTTCATGTCATTGGTTGTGTTGTCAGCAATTGCCATAATTTCCTACACTGTTTATAAATCGTAAGTAATTTTGTAAAAACTTTCTTTTTTCTACAGAAGCAAAGCCTAGTCTCAAAATTGCTTTTACGTACTGGAATCCACTCCAAATCACATCAAATTTTTGCAAAAAATTTTTAAAACTTTTGAAGATTATCTTTGCCAAAAAAAAAATTTTGCTACCATGTCGAAAATTTTTGAGAATTTTATTACTCCAAAAATTTTTTTTTAACTCCAGATTTTAACAAAAAGACACCAATTTTCGATGGGAGAATTTTCTCTGCAAAATTGTCCCCTGTTTGCTTGCAACGCCGCTCCAAAAAACACTAACATGTTAACTATAAATTAGCTTTATTTTTCATACAGAAAAAAGAAGGCTGCACAAAGGAAATTGACAATGGAAGAAGATGATGGAGTTTACGAAAATGGGGGACTCACTACAGGAGATGAGCCAACTGTCACTGCAATGTAGACTTCATAATCATACAAACCTGTTGCGTGTTAGCACAATGTGCAACTTCATTAATTTTACTTATAAGTTACTAAACTATTCTTCAATGAACTGTTTTTCATCTTCATAGTGTAGATTTATTTTATTTTACATGTTTGTTTTTGCAATATTTTAATTTTAGTTCACGCACAAAAAATTCCCTGCAGGTTACCAACACTCTTTAATTTTTTTTTTTACTCATTTTTATCCCGAAATTACTTTGAAAGTGGACATGAAAAAAATCTTCTTATCCTTTTTACGTCTTCACTTCTCCTTTTTTTGTCGGTAGGGGGAAAAGTGGACATGAAATGAGTACAAATGCAATGACAAAATGACAAAAGTAGTGCCAATAATAATATCGCAAATACTGCAAAATGATCTTTTATCTTCTTTTTCATTTTTTAACCAAAAATGCGCTATTAAGATATGGTGACATTAACCTTGTACGCATTCAATTACTTAGTGTAGTGATTAATTATTTGGTAATGTTATACGCTTTAATTCTGTATTGTAAAAGCAAAATCATTTTCTATACGTTGTTTATTAAAAGTATATCAAAATCAATGAGTGTTGAGTTTATCAGCCTACAATGTTTTTTGATGATATGACATAGTATGAATTGCACACGGCTAAGATCCTTCCAAAGAAGCAATCAAGTCGAAGAATTTTTTGCTCGGTTTTATCTCAAAAAATTTTGACAGATCTGAACACTTACTTCACCCAACACTAACTTCCAAAGGTGAAGTCCTTGAGGACGTCCTTGGCTTCAAGGACACATTTTTAAGTCCTTGGCCTTGAAACTCAAATCCTTGGCCTTGAACCCTACAAGTCCTCAAAAATGCCCTGTTCTCATTGAAGACAGCATTGTTTTTTGATTGGTTAAAAAGAAAAAAAAAAAAAACACAAAAATTTCTTGAATTCTAGCACAGCCGTAGCCAGGATTTTGATTGGGGCTAGGGGGCCCAATCAGAAAATTACATGCAATATGATATCATCAGAAATTTTCAAAAGGAGGGACTGTTGCCTTCACCCCTAGAACCAAGGTTTTTTCAAAAATTTGACCTTGCAAGTGCAGTACCTCATTTCATTTCAAAAATATATATTTACTGTATTTTTTAATACTTTTAGATAATAAAGTCACACTCGCTATGCAATATTTAGAAACTATGATAATATTTAAAAATTTTTGTGAAACGAAAACATTTAACCAACCAATAAGATTTGTGTTTCAGAAAATACTGAAAAAGAGGGATCCATCATCATCATGCATTGGACATTTGCACCCAGCCTTAATTGATGAAATATAGACCTTTAAGTTGACCATTTCCACGCTAAGAATTTATGGTTATTAGTTTTTCTTATTTCTAATTCGGGTCATTCCATGTCAAATCAACCAGGCCATGTAACCCAAAGTCTCAGATTGTAATGAAATTAAACTAGTTTAAAAGATAGTTTAATTCTCAGCAAAATAAAGTTTGTTTCAAGAAAATTGAACCACTGGTTGCGAAGTTACAGCATTTTTAAAAAGGGCAGGTTTTGTGCTCATTCAACCGTGACATGACATCATTTTGACAGTCGTTGCAATGAAACAGTAATAACTATGGCTGCAATTGGAGTTCAGATTTGAAACCAACTTTTTTGGATAGAGTATTGAAAACTCTTTTGACATAAACCATACTTGTATTGATTTTATTTGGGGTCAAAGGACAAACATTACTTCAAAGTTCGCATGCTCTTTAAAATCAATCAAGCGTATTGAAAGATTAAAATGGAATAGCTCAAATCTAGCAACTTCAATTTTTTTAAGTAAGGTGTCATATGAAAGCTCTTTTTAAGGAGAAACTAATTTAAGTATTCTCATAGGTGATATTAACTGATATCATGGTCATAAACGAAGAATTATCATGTTTTAATGCCTGTCGGGTCTTTTGTTACATCATGCTGGTAATCATTTTTGCAGCTGCAGGTAAGACAGGCCTATTTGGTGTTAATGGTACTTTGCTAGTTGCTAGATATAAGCAAACTACTGTTATTACCATATACAAGAGCAGGGGTTCTTAATCTTTTTAGTTTCGTTTACCCCTTGCCAAATAAAAAAAAGTATAATTTATCCCCATCTTCTTGGTGGTCTACAATTTTTAGCGAGCTTGCATTGATCTCCTCCAAAAAAAAAAAAAGGTTTTCAGGTCGAAAACCCACAAGGTTTTTCTGCAGGTTCTCCACAAATGTCCGCAAGTATGGACGGCTTGCTTCTAAGTTTTAAAATTGTCCTCTTTTTGGGCAGCAAAAGTGTAGTGCAACGGCAATCCAGTGCAACACTATCACTTTTTTAATACTGAAAATTGAAGTTTGCTTTAGTTTATAATTCAGTAAACTTACTCCCTAAGTAGGTTAAATTTACCCCAAGAGGTAAATTTACCCTTGATTAAGAAACCCTGTACTGGAGTATCCAAAGATATCCAATGAATGGAGTAATAAGGATGAAATTCGTTAAGAAATCTCTCTTTTTTTTTTAATAAATATTTTTTTTATGTTAAAATATATTATTCTGTCTTTAGGCTATTTTTGAAATGTGATTATGAGTGTGGTTGAAGAACTCCACTGCCGTAGTATAGAAATTCTTAAGAGCAAAGAAAAAGAGTGCTATAAGTCATCAATCGTTAAATCAAAATCATTTATATCATTAAGCACATTTAGTCAAGCAGATGAAGAAAACCTTCCATATCACGCTGATTTAACTGATCAAAAAACTAAAGTTAAAACTGTTTGTGCACACCCACAAAGCTTTGATGATTGACAAATATGATGTTTTACAAAAAAATTGTTGTAATCCTTCTAAGACCCACAAAACCACCAACAAACGAAATTTACAAGTTATAAGTGTCAAATTTGCCAAATATCTGCAAAAAAATTACTTAGCTCTACTGTGTTGTGGCATTCTGTGCAGCTTTCTAGATGATTTGACTATTTCAGATAAACTTGTATTTCACTGACAATTAGATATCTGACAACCACAAGTATTTTCTTCACCTTCCAGGAAAAAAAGTTTGTGGAAATCAAGATTGAATAAGCTTAGTGATAGTGCTTAAAGTTCCTCTTCAGATACTGATTTCACAAGACACAGTGCTGATGGTGAAGAAAATACTTGTGCTGGTCAGATATCTAATTGCCAGCTAACTACAAGTTTATCTGAAATCGTCTAATCTCCTAGCAAGCTGCACAGAGTGCCACAACACAATTGATTTAATTACGGAAAACTAAAACGTTCTTCAATTAGCAAAGAAATCACAAAACGAGTAGCATTTACACTAAAAGTACCTCAACAGGAAATTTCAAGTGACACAACACCAGGAGAAAGTGATAGCAAACAAGCAAACAAAAGGCTAGAAACTTTGATACATTAATGAGAAAGACAAAAAAAAAACTTTGCAAACCTGAAACAAAACACTCAGAGAAGATACAGTTGTTGAACTCTTGTGCCAAACTCTTATAAACTCATGATAAAAACTCAGATAAACTTGTATTTAGCTGACAATTAGATATCTAACCAATACAAGTATTTTCTTCACCATCAGTACTGAGTCTTGTGAAATCAGCATTTGAAGAAAAACTTACAAGTAAAGCACTAAAAGCACTGTCACAAAGCTTATTCAATCTTGATTTCCCTAAACATTTTTTTCTGGAATAATTGCTAATTGATTTTTTTCCAGATCTTTGGCAAAATTGACGCTTATAACTCGTAAATTTTGTTTGATGGTGGTTTTGTGGGTCTTAGAAGGATTACAACAATTTTTTTGTAAAACATCATATTTGTCAATCATCAAAGCTTTGTGGGTGTGCACAAACAGTTTTAACTTTAGTTTTTTGATCAATTAAATCAGCGCGGTATATAAGGTTTTCTTCATCTGCTTGACTAAATGTGCTAAATGATATATATGATTTTGATTTAACGATTGATGACTTATAGCACTCTTTTTCTTTGCTCTTAAGAATTTCTATACTACAGCAGCGAAGTTCTTCAACCACATTCATAATTACATATCAAAAATAGCCTGAAGACAGAATAATATACTTTTGCAAACAGAAAAATATATAATTAAAAAAGAGAGATTTCTTAGCGAATTTCATCCTTATTACTCCATTTATTATATATATTTGCATACTGTAGTTATATAATAACAACAGTAGTTTGCTTTTATTTATCAACTAGCAAAGTACTATTAACACCAAATAGGCCTGTCTTACCTGCAGCTGCAAAAATGATTACCAGCATGATGTAACAAAAGACCCGACAGGCATTAAAACATGATAATTCTTCGTTTATGACCATGATATCAGTTAATATCACCTATGAGAATACTTAAATTAGTTTCTCCTTAAAAAGAGCTTTCATATGACACCTTACTTAAAAAAATTGAAGTTGCTAGATTTGAGCTATTCCATTTTAATCTTTCAATACGCTTGATTGATTTTAAAGAGCATACGAACTTTGAAGTAATGTTTGTCCTTTGACCCCAAATAAATCAATACAAGAATGGTTTATGTCAAAAGAGTTTTCAATACTCTATCCAAAAAAGTTGGTTTCAAATCTGAACTCCAATTGCAGCCATAGTTATTACTGTTTCATTGCAACGACTGTCAAAATGATGTCATGTCACGGTTGAATGAGCACAAAACCTGCCCTTTTTAAAAATGCTGTAACTTCGCAACCAGTGGTTCAATTTTCTTGAAACAAACTTTATTTTGCTGAGAATTAAACTATCTTTTAAACTAGTTTAATTTCATTACAATCTGAGACTTTGGGTTGCAATTTAAAACTTTTTTTGGTTGATTTGACATGGAATGACCCATTGACGAGTTACCGGTACAATATGGCCTTAATTGTTTTATTACCACAATACCGCTACGGAACATAATCAACATTGCTGCTAATGTGTAAAACGTTGAAACAACAATCACTGTTTTTAGAAACTACGGTACTATTTTCAAATTATTATCAAAAACTTAACAAAATCCAATATCTTTAGTTAAAGGCTTTTGCTCTTAATAATAAAGGAAAATTTGCCGACCATGATTTAGAAAAACTTTGTTCTAGGTCCTTGGCCTCGACTATTCCTGTCCTTGACCTGAAATACTGGCCTGAAATACTGGCCTGAAATACTGGTCACTTCGCAGTCTCCTGTCAAGATTGTAGTACCTAGTTTATTTACGGTAAGTTATCTTGTTTTTTGTTGTTTTGTTTTGATTATTCATACATATTTGGTTTTCTGCAACTTGACAAATAAATTGATTGAAGGTCTGTCCTTGAACAGTTTGTCCTTGCCTGTGCCTTCGATTTTTTCGAGTCCTTGGCCTAGGCCTCGAAGGTTGAGTCCTCAAATCCATCTCTGCTGACTTCACCTCGATCAGAATTATGCTTTTCAAAGCGTCACACTAGCTTGTATGCTTGCGGTTGTGCTTATGGTAGAGATGTCGTAGGCACACTTTTACTGCACTGCAACGCCAAGGTTCTGTCTGCACACTGCACCTCACTGCAAAAAATTTGCAAACACAGCACTGCAACCGCGTTGCACCGCATAAAAATAAAATACCAAAAATATGACGATAAAAAACATATTGCAAAAATTTGATAGCCTACCGTAATTTGCTGGCGAAGTACCAACACTGAAGACTAGAAGAGTCACATTCTGACAAAGCAAAGCTTATTTGAAGACTAGTGTGCAAATACTGTAACTCAATGCTTATTTATTTGCATGGAATCATGATGGAATTCTATCAACATACTTTCATGAAGCTGGAAAGAGCTGGAATGTTGGAAATAGTTTGTTCTCAAGCACTCTTGCACTAACCCACTAACCCTCCTTCAACACTGAACAAAAAGTAAAGTTGTAGTAGCTGATGAGTATTCCCACTGTGTTTGCAGGTTAGCTGAATCCAATCCAATTCTCATTTATGTCAAACAATCACAAGTTTGTTGGCCATCCTCCCAAGCCACCTGATCTATCACCACCAAATTTCAATAAACACAATTTCAACTAAAATCCTTATGCCATCCCAAATTTCAAGTTTCTCGATTCAATGGTTTTAAAAAGTTCTATCATGCACAAAAAATCTTGCAAAAACGAAAATAAAAAATAAAAATATCGAAACCTTATAGGCCTATAACATTTTGAATGTGGGAACTGAAACTTCATCTCCAGGCAGTTTGAAATCCAAAATTGTTAGCCTATTCTCCTCCTGCAGCTACGGTACGTTAGGTCTATGCGGCTATTTAAAACTAGGATCAGTTCTTCAGATTAGTGTCCGTAAAACTCGTATCAGGTGACCAGCAGCTCCCAAATTTTGACAAAGTATTGATGGATTGCACGTGACGTCATCGCGCTGCTAGATAAACCGCTGGACGTCAAAATCGCAGATCGGCGCTATGTAAATACGTTTACGGACAAAATCCCGAAAAACAAAATCCCGAATTGGACAAAATCCCGAATGGACAAAATCCCGAATTGGACAGAATCCCGAATGGACAAAATCCCGAATTGGACAAAATCCATAATGGACAAAATCCCGAATTGGACAAAATCCCGAATTGGACAAAATCCCGAAATGGACGAAATCCCGAACGGACAAAATCCCGAATGGAGAAAATCCCGAATTGGACAAAATCCCGAATTGGACAAAATCCAGAACGGACAAAATCCCGAATTGGACAAAATCCCAAATTGGACAAAATCCCGAATTGGACAAAATCCCGAATGGACAAAATCCCGAATGGACAAAATCCCGAATGGACAAAATCCCGAATTGGACAAAATCCCGAATGGACAAAATCCCGAATTGGACAAAATCCCGAATGGACAAAATCCCGAATTGGACAAAAGGCCGAATGGACAAAATCCCGAATTGGACAAAATCCCGAATTGGACAAAATCCCGAATTGGACAAAATCCCGAATGGACAGAATCCCGAATTGGACAAAATCCCGAATTGGACAAAATCCCGAATGGACAAAATCCCGAATTGGACAAAATCCCGAATGGACAAAATCCCGAATGGACAAAATCTCGAATTGGACAAAATCCCGAATGGACAAAATCCCGAATGGACAAAATCCCGAGTTGGACAAAATCCCGAATGGACAAAATCCCGAATGGACAAAATCCCGAATTGGACAAAATCCCGAATAGAAAAAATCCAGAACGGGCAAAATCCAGGATCTAACCTATTTCAAAGATAGAGAAAGTTAGGATTAATAGTGTACTCACAACCTTGGGCAAGTTTTTGCAACTTTTTTTACAGCTTCCGACAGCTTTCTAAATACTAAGAATTTATATAGTACAATGTTCTAAGCTGTTTTTAGGAATTTCATATTGCAACTTTTAGCAAGTTTTTTCTTTTTTACATGCAACTTTTTACTGCAATTTTTATTAAGTATGGCGCAAAATGTTAGTGTGATTTACAAATCGTGCTATAAACCTATTTCAGTACTGTTCTATCATAGACTACTACTATGGTTCTATTGTCTTTGATTTGCATAACAAAGAGCTTTGTGACGGATACCTGCGTCTCAATGTTATTTATGACGCAAGAGTTGGCTTACAACTTCGTGCACTGTGGAGCGAAGTTTTAGCATGCTTTGCAAACTGTTGGCAAAAGATCGTCATTTCTCCCCAAGAAATGTTGGCAAATATTTGGCATTATAGGTAAATAAATTGCTTGAGTAAATCACTGTCGCTTTTAATGTTTGTGAATAAATGCAACTTTTTGCAACTTTTGCGAAAAATATATGCATTTTTTTCAATTTTTTTAGTGCAACAAAAACTTGCCCTAGTACTCAGTTCTGGCATATAAGCACTAATAAATATAAATGATTAATTCGCCGACAAAACTGCATGTCTTTTATTTGCTTTTGTCGTGGCGACTTAGAAAAAGAACGCATATACAAAAATAGAGTGATCAAGTCAAAAAACTTTGCGGTTTTGTCGAGTTAATTAGGTGCGAAGCAGTTTATCCTGTAGCAAAGGCCGCGCACTTTTTACATTTGACGTCAACTCTTTCAGTTTGTTGGAAAAGAAACTACAGTAGGCAGTAATTAAAATAAATTAGCGAGTTTTGTTCTTGGCAAAAATGTAAGCAATTAAGAGATGAAAAGGAAGTTGGCCCACGAACAAACTCCTTGAAAATAAAATTTTCTATGTTTCCAATATTGCTTTCTTTTTTGTCAAGAAAAAAATTTAGTATGAATGTTTACAAAATCAAATATTAAATGTTTTTTGCCGTGACTAAAAGGATTTCCTTTGAATTAAACCAAAACTGGCAAAAAAGGAACAAAATTTCGAAAATTATACTTTAGTTCAATGATTATGTGTTATGGTCATTAAATGATTTAATATGTTTTTTTTATGGACGCGAGTTGGTCGAGCGGAAACGCGTTCGTCTCTGGAGCGGGAGGTTTTAGGTTTAAATTTCAGGACGGTCAAATCCAGAGGTGGAGTCCTCAAGGACATCTTTGGCCCGAGGACACATTTTCAAGTCCTTGGTTTTGGCCTTCGCCTCAAAGCCTACAAGTCCTTGAAAATGTCCTATCTTAGGTTCGAGGACAGCATTCTTTTTTGATTGGTTAAAAAGAAAAAACCAAACAAAAGACAACATATCTGATAGTCGGTCAATTCGTTGTTTCTTTTCCTTACTTGAAAATACAATGTGATAACCAACTAAGCCAAGCCATACTAAAACTTATTTTAAATGGCATTGTGTGAAAGCTCTAATCGGAGAATAAGCACACAAAACGCATTGCCGAAAATTGTTGTTTTTATCAGAGGTGGAGTCGAGGACACAAGGCTCGAGGCCAAGGCCAAGGCCAAGGACACAAAAAAAATCCGAGGCCAAGGCCAAGGCCAAGGACAGCCTTTCCGAGGACAGACACTCTTGAGGCCAAGGACAGGAATGCTCGAGGCCAAGGCCAAGGACCAAGGACACAAAGCGCAAGTGCTCTCAAAAAAAAAAAAAAAAAAAAGGTCTTCACAAAAATTTTTCAGGCGAAAAAAAAAAAAAAAAAAAAAAGGTCTTCACAAAAATTTTTCAGGCGATCTCCAAAAAAAAAAAAAAAAAGGTCTTCACAAAAATTTTTCAAGCGATCTCCACTAAAAAACGTTTTCCAAAAAATTTTTCAAGCGTTCCACAAAATTTTAACATTCCAAAAAATAGTGCTGTCCTCGAGCCGAGGACAGGCCAATTTTCGAGGACTTGAGGCCTCGAGGCCAAGGCCAAGGACTTGACCTTCGAGGCCAAGGCCAAGGCCAAGGACTTCAAAATGTGTCCTCGAGGACGTCCTCGAGGCCAAGGACGTCCTCGAGGACTCCACCTCTGGTTTTTATTTCGGCTAATACTTCTGGTGCAGGCGGTAAAACTGCAAAGCACTACAATAAAGCCATCCAGAGCCATTATAAGGAATCCAAGTGTCAGCACAAACCATTTTGAGTTGCTAATGCTAAAACATGACCGAGCCTATTCTGTGTGTGAATTTAAAAGAAAGTATGTGTGTGATATTGAAATGTCATACAGTATTACCAGGGAAGGCAGTGAGATATTACCGTAATTTTGTTAGTATATCTCGTTGAGAACGCCAACCTGTTCTGAAAACACGCGGCTTTGAGATGAGGAAGAATATCAACTCTAATCACTGCCAAGCGGTCAGGGGGGCAAAGCCACGTCCACTGAACAATTTGTGTGTTGGAAATAACCGTTACGAATCCCAAATAACAAAGTAATGGATCACAAAAAAAAAACGCTGCATGAAGGATTATTAAGTTACAGTATGTGTGAAATCAAATATAACTAGAATTCAGTGGTGTAAAGTAACGAAATACTTTTACTTGAGTAGATTACTCAAGTAGTTTTTTCCAGTAACGAGTACTTTTTGAGTAGCTTTTTTTGTGGCTACTTTTACTTTTACTTGATTACTTTTAGAGTGAAGTAACGCTACTTAAGTAGTATTTTGATTCAGAAAAGTAGAAAGTACTACAATTTTAAATTTGAACAACAAATTCGTCTGAATGTTTAATTTAGTTTAAATTTGAACGACAATTGTTCAATTTAGTTAAGTTATTTGTTGTTTGCTCTTTTTTTGGCTGGCAACTCTTGCGTCACAATTCAGACCATAGACTCTGTCAGACCATCACAGCGTCTGCATCAATGCCTTTTTTCCACGTGTGCGCGTACGTATCAGATCCAGTCTGGCGATTAGCAGTTCAATGTTCAAGACAGTTTTAGTTTCACGTTCGTTGTTTGGTGTCTGCTCTTCAGTCTTCACCACATATAATGACATAGATATTTACTCTATTAAAAGTAACTCATGAAAGAAACAATTAGACAAATAAATTTTGCCAAAAATG
The DNA here is from genome assembly GCA_963965965.1 of Trididemnum nubilum. Lineage (NCBI taxonomy): Eukaryota > Metazoa > Chordata > Ascidiacea > Aplousobranchia > Didemnidae > Trididemnum > Trididemnum nubilum. Next base: position 29,248,838 of record OZ014486.1, read on the forward strand.
CGTCCTATGGTAACTGAACGTTTCTACTGCTAAATTCTACAGAGTGAGTCAAAAATCACACACCATAAGGCGCGTAGCCAGAAATTTGCAATGGAAGGGGCTGTTTGGGGGGTCTGGGGGCTGAGCCCCCAGCCGCCGGAGGCACGGGGGAAATTTTGCATTTTGCATTTTTTTGCGATGGAAAATTTTGCATTTTTTTGCAAAAATAACTTCATATTAGGGCTATTTTGATTAAAAAATAATGCTTTTGAAACGTGGCTTAGAAATTGGCAATGCAAACAAGATTAAACTGGTGGCATAAATGGGCTATTTGGGAGGTGGTTAATGGTAAAATATTAGTTCTCTTGTTTAGATGCTGGTAAATTATAAAATCGAATAGTTCAATAAAACTCATACGGAGCAATCTATTTCGTATACAGTTTATAGAGAAAAATAATTGATGGGCTAATGAAAAGACATTTGAGAGAAATGATTGGTAATTAACAAATACTGAATAGCCCCCCCCCCCCCCCCTATTCCTTTGTTTATAGTATATTTGTTGATGACACCTATGTTCAGCATTTTTACACTTGCGATCAAATTTGATTGCTTATTTCTTACCATTTTTCAAAGTTTTCATTTATTTGTTGGTTTTATTTTTGACAAATTAGCCCCCCCTGAACATATGTTTCAAAAGATGTTTTAAATCACTATTTAGTCCACTCCAGTGCATAAAACAGTCTCAAAAGAGCTAAAAATGTAGTGTTTTCCCATTCTGCATTTTGGTCGACATAACAATGGGGGGGGGGCTATAGCCCCTCCGCCCCCCTGGCTACGCTACTGGCTAAAAACGCGGTATTTTCCTTATTCTGCATTTTGGTTGGCAGTTTATTAGCCCCCCCTAAATAAACGTTTCAAAATAGTCTAATCCAGTGCAAACACACTATCTTAGAAATGCTAAAAACGTGGTATTTTCCTTATTCTGCATTTTGGTTGGCAGTCCATTAGCCCCCCCCCCCCCCCCCCCCCAAAACAAACGTTTCAAACTATGCTTTAAATCATTTTTTAATCTAATCCAGTGCAAAAGAGAGTCTTAGAAGTGCTAAAAACGTGGTATTTCCCTTATTCTGCATTTTGATCAGCAAGCCAATGGGGGGGCTATAGCCCCCCTGCTCCCCCTGGCTACGCTACTGCACACCATATATGCCATAAACGTTATTGTACGGTACTCTGATATATTGTGCAATGTGATTACAAAATTTCTTCAATATGACGATCAATTTCGTCCAAGTAGAGACCCTGGCTATCTAAATGGGCTATCTACAATGAATTTATGTGATTTAGTGACGTAATGTTCATTAGGCTTCTGCCTACCCTCACATGTTGTGAAATAAATTCAATTAAAAAAATCCACAATAATTTTGATTAATTAATCCACAAAAGGTTATCGCGGAATACACTGAAATAGCTATGATGCGAACTTTTGGCCCACCCTGTAGATGCAGTAGATTATTATACACTGATAAGACACGTCTAGAGTGTTTTTAAATTCTAGCATAATTTAACAATGACAATGAGTATTTGAGCAAAGATTTTGTAACATGATTCCATGTAAATTCTGCGCGCCATGATTTTCAAATCTCAAAATTTTGCTGTTGTTGTTCTTTTTTGTTAATTGTCTTGAATATAATAACAAAAAGCTTGCAAAAATTATTAATTCATCACTTCTTGAGAGAATGAGGGGTTAGAAGACGCAAGCGCTACGTGGCAGTGATTTGAAGATATTAACCAGTTGTCTGTCATACTTGTCGATTGGATATTTTGTTTATTTTGCTTCAATACTTTTAGAAATACTTTTACTTGAGTAGTTTTAAACCGCCTACTTTCTACTTTTACTTAAGTACTTTTTTTGGTCAGTACTTTGTACTTTACTTCAAGTAGTTTTTTCGTCAGTAACGAAACTTTTACTTGAGTACAATTTTCGAGTACTTTTTACACCACTGCTAGAATTGTTCAAATGCTTGGGCTACTTAACAAATTTTTTTACAAGCTTCCACAAAAAATTGGGCGTTTTTGGAAAAAATTAATGGTTTATAATTTTTCCGTTTCGACAATTGTAGACCTCCTGAAGGGGGCACGGGCAAATGTTTCCAATGCCTTCCTTCTTAATACGAACCTCCGGGGATCTTCAGATTTTTTGTAATTAAACACTATACTTAATTAAGTGTCTTTTGGCTGCGGAAACCTTCGCGCTCATTCATTGGCAGACACTATAGATGTGAGCGTTTACGGACAAAATCCCGAAAAACAAAATCCCAAATTGGACAAAATCCAGAAGTACAAAATCCCGAATTGGACAAAATCCTGAATGGACAAAATCCCGAATTGGACAAAATCCTGAATGGACAAAATCCCGAATTGGACAAAATCCCGAATGGACAAAATCCCGAATTGGACAGAATCCAGAATGGACAAAATCCCGAATTGGACAGAATCCAGAATGGACAAAATCCCGAATTGGACAAAATCCCGAATGGACAAAATCCCGAATTGGACAAAATCCCGAACGGACAAAATCCCGAATTGGACAAAATCCCGAATTGGACAAAATCCCGAACTGAACAAAATCCAGAATGGACAAAATCCCGAATTGGACAGAATCCCGAATGGACAAAATCCCGAATTGGACAAAATCCAGAATGGACAAAATCCCGAATTGGACAAAATCCAGAACGGACAAAATCCCGAATTGGACAAAATCCAGAACGGACAAAATCCAGAATTGGACAGAATCCAGAATGGACAAAATCCCGAATTGGACAAAATCCCGAATGGACAAAATCCCGAATTGGACAAAATCCAGAACGGACAAAATCCCGAATTGGACAAAATCCAGAACGGACAAAATCCCGAATTGGACAGAATCCCGAATGGACAAAATCCCGAATTGGACAAAATCCCGAATGGACAAAATCCCGAATTGGACAAAATCCCGAATGGACAAAATCCCGAATGGACAAAATCCCGAATGGACAAAATCCCGAATGGACAAAATCCCGAATTGGACAAAATCCCGAATGGACAAAATCCCGAATTGGACAAAATCCCGAATTGGACAAAATCCCGAATTGGACAAAATCCCGAATTGGACAAAATCCCGAATGGACAAAATCTCGAATTGGACAAAATCCCGAACGAACAAAATCTCGAATTGGACAAAATCCCGAATAGAAAAAATCTCGAATGGACAAAATCCAGAATTGGACAAAATCCTGAATGGACAAAATCCCGAATTGGACAAAATCCAGAATGGACAAAATCCAGAATTGGACAGAATCCAGAATGGACAAAATCCCGAATTGGACAAAATCCCGAATGGACAAAATCCCGAATTGGACAAAATCCCGAACGGACAAAATCCCGAATTGGACAAAATCCCGAATTGGACAAAATCCCGAACTGAACAAAATCCCGAATGGACAAAATCCCGAATTGGACAGAATCCCGAATGGACAAAATCCCGAATTGGACAAAATCCAGAATGGACAAAATCCCGAATTGGACAAAATCCAGAACGGACAAAATCCCGAATTGGACAAAATCCAGAACGGACAAAATCCAGAATTGGACAGAATCCAGAATGGACAAAATCCAGAATTGGACAAAATCCCGAATTGGACAAAATCCCGAATTGGACAAAATCCAGAACGGACAAAATCCCGAATTGGACAAAATCCAGAACGGACAAAATCCCGAATTGGACAGAATCCCGAATGGACAAAATCCCGAATTGGACAAAATCCCGAATGGACAAAATCCCGAATTGGACAAAATCCCGAATGGACAAAATCCCGAATGGACAAAATCCCGAATGGACAAAACCCCGAATGGACAAAATCCCGAATGGACAAAATCCCGAATGGACAAAATCCCGAATTGGACAAAATCCCGAATTGGACAAAATCCCGAATTGGACAAAATCCCGAATTGGACAAAATCCCGAATGGACAAAATCTCGAATTGGACAAAATCCCGAACGGACAAAATCTCGAATTGGACAAAATCCCGAATAGAAAAAATCTCGAATGGACAAAATCCAGAATCTAATCAATTTCAAAGATTGAGAAACTCCGGATAAATAGTGTAATAACAAGGGCAAATTTTTGCAACTTTTTTTACGGCTTCCGACAGCTTTCTAAATACTAAGAATTTATATAGTACAATGTTCTAAGCTGTTTTTAGGAATTTCATATTGCAACTTTTAGCAAGTTTTTTCTTTTTTACATGCAACTTTTTACTGCAATTTTATTAAGTATGGCGCAAAATGTTAGTGTGATTTACAAATCATGCTATAAATCTATTTCAGTACTGTTCTATTGTCTTTGATTTGCATAACAAAGAGCTATGTGACGGATACCTGCGTCTCAATGTTATTTATGACGCAACAGTTGGCTTACAACTTCGTGCACTGTGGAGCGAAGCATGCTTTGCAAACTGTTGGCAAAAGATCGTCATTTCTCCCCAAGAAGTGTTGGCAAATATTTGGCATTATATGTAAATAAATTGCTGGAGTAAATCACTGTCGTTTTTAATGTTTGTGAATACATGCAACTTTTTGCAACTTTCGTTATAAATATACGCATTTTTTTGTGCAACAAAAACTTGTCCTAGTAACTCACTGCTGGCTTATAAGCACTAATAAATATAAATAATTAATTTGCCGACAAAACTGCATGTCTTTTATTTGCTTTTGTCGTGGCGACTTAGAAAAACAGCGCATATACAAAAATAGAGTGATCAAGTCAAAAAACTTTGCGGTTTTGTCAAGTTAATTAGGTGCGAAGCAGTTTATCCTGTAGCAAAAGCCTCGCACTTTTCACGCTTGACGTCAACTCTTTTAGTTTGTTGGAAAAAAAAACTACAGTAGACAGTATTTAGAATAAATCAGCGAGTTTTGTTCGTGGCAAAAATGTAAGCAATTAAGAGATGAAAAGCAAGTTGGCCAACGAACAAACTCCCTGAAAATAAAATTTTCTATGTTTCCAATATTGCTTTCTTTTTTGTCAAGAAAAAAATTTAGTATGAATGTTTACAAAATCAAATATTAAATGTTTTTTGCCGTGACTAAAAGGATTTCCTTAGAATTAAACCAAAACTGGCAAAAGAGGGACAAAGTTTCGAAAATTATACTTTAGTTCAATGGTTAAGTGTTATGGTCATTATATGTTTTAATATGTTTTTTTATGGACTCGAGTTGGTCGAGCGGAAACGCGTTCGTCTCTGGAGCGGAAGGTTTTAGGTTCAAATCTCAGGACGGTCAAATCTAGAGGTGGAGTCCTCAAGGACATCTTTGGCCCGAGGACACATTTTCAAGTCCTTGGTTTTGGCCTTCGCCTCAAAGCCTACAAGTCCTTGAAAATGTCCTATCTTAGGTTCGAGGACAGCATTCTTTTTTGATTGGTTAAAAAGAAAAAACCAAACAAAAGACAACATATCTGATAGTCTGTCAATTCGTTGTTTGTTTTCTTTACTTGAAAAATAATACAATATGATAGCCAACTAAGCCAAGCCATTCTAAAACTTATTTTAAATGGCATTGTGTGAAAGCTCTAATCGAAGAATAAGCACACAAAACGCATTGTCGAAAATTGTTGTTTTTATTTCGGCTAATACTTCTGGTGCAAGCGGTAAAACTGCAAAGCACTATAATTTTTATCCGCTTAATTGAAATGAAGCCCAATGCAAAAAGGTTTTATTTGACAATTTTTTTGTTGGTGATTTTATTAGGCGATATTTGTTTTGTTGTGCGATATATGTTTTTTGCGCGATATTTGACCACCAAATTCGAATGAAGACCGAGCAAATTAGAAAAAAAAGGTATTTCCCGCTATCCCTGTATGGGGGTACGCTGAGTTTTCCACTAGGGGAAGCCAAATCTCAATGGGAAGACGCTAACTACCGTTGGGAGGACGCGTCTCTCATCTTATTTAAGTACTGGCTATATTTCCATTTACAGGTAATGCCATTGCTTCATTACTACGATACCGCTACGGTGCGAAATCAACATCAGCTGCTAACGTGTCAAACTTCAAAATGGCAGTTGTTATTATTTTTTAAAAACTATTATTTTCGAATTATCATCTAAAACTTAACGAAATGCATTATCTTGAGCACTTTCGCGCTCAGCAATTATGGAAAATTTACCCAACATAAATTAGAAAATTTGTGTCCTCGGTCCTTGGCCTCGACCATTTCTGTCCTTGGCCACGAGAGGGTCTGTCCTCGTTACACGCTTCGGCGTAATGCAGTTGGTATAATGAAACATTTGATTTGATTACAGTATGCTGTACATTTAACAAATTACATCAACACATACGATCAAACGAATTCAACAGTGCAGTTAAATGTTGGATAAGCGGGCGAACCAGTTGACTAAAGTTGTCAATATAAAGATTTTAAGTTATAGGAAAACAAGTTATATTTGTTTTTCAAATTACTGTCAAGACAAAATGATAAGTGATCGAACGTTCAAACACAGCCTAAGCGATCAAAACATTTTTTACAGGAACTAAGTTTTTGATTTTTGATTGCTTCGATAGTGTTTGATTGTTCTCACCATTTTGGGTTGACAGTAATTTGAAAATCAATCACGACAGCTACTGCTTCTCTTTTGATTTCAAATACATTGACAGTGACAACGTTAGTAAACTTCTTTGCCCGTTTATCCAACATTTAACTGGACTATTTAATTTATTAAATCGTATGCGTTGACGTAATTAGTTGGTTGTAATTCGAACGACTGCAAAAGTTAGTGTTATTTCATTCTTTTCTGGGTGGAAACCAGTGATTTGTTATATTATTAAAATGCTTTGACAAGTGTATAATGTTTTTGCCGAAAACCTTCTGTGTAATTTTTGTAAATAATATAATTTTAAAAAAATTTAAATAAGGAAAAATTAAAATTGTAAGTTTCGTATTCAAACTGTTTTGCATTCCTCTTGAATTCATGTTTGTCATGTGTTTTTACTGATGTTTTAGAAAGAAAAATCAGCATTAAAACATATAATGACCATGACACACAATCATTGAACTAAAGTACAATTTTCAAAAGTTTGTTCCTCTTTTGCCAGTTTTGGTTTAATTCAAAGGAAATCCTTTTAGTCACGGCAAAAAACATTTAATGTTTGATTTTGTAAACATTCATACTAAATTTTGTTCTTAACAAAAAAAAAAGCAATATTGGAAACATAGAAAATTTTATTTTCAGGGAGTTTGTTCGTTGGCCAACTTGCTTTTCATCTCTTAATTGCTTACATTTTTGCCTAGAACAAAACTCGCTGATTTATTCTAAATACTGTCAACCGTAGTTTTTTTTTCCAACAAACTAAAAGAGTTGACGTCAAGCGTGAAAAGTGCGAGGCTTTTGCTACAGGATAAACTGCTTCGCACCTAACTAACTCGACAAAACCGCAAAGTTTTTTGACTTGATCACTCTATTTTTGTATATGCGCTGTTTTTCTAAGTCGCCACGACAAAAGCAAATAAAAGACATGTAGTTTTGTCGGCAAATTAATTATTTATATTTATTAGTGCTTATAAGCCAGCAGTGAGTACACTATTAATCCGGACTTTCTCTATCTTTGAAATTGGTTAGATTCTAGATTTTGTCCATTCGGGATTTTGTCCAACTCGGGATTTTGTCCATTCGGGATTTTGTCCATTCGGGATTTTGTCCATTAAGGATTTTGTCCATTCTGGATTTTGTCCAATTCGGGATTTTGTCCATTCGGGATTTTGTCCATTCGGGATTTTGTCCATTCGGGATTTTGTCCATTTCGGGATTTTGTCCAATTCGGGATTTTGTCCAATTCGGGATTTTGTCCATTCTGGATTCTGTCCAATTCGGGATTTTGTCCGTTCTGGATTCTGTCCAATTCGGGATTCTGTCCATTCTGGATTTTGTCCAATTCGGGATTTTGTCCATTATGGATTCTGTCCAATTCGGGATTTTGTCCGTTCTGGATTCTGTCCAATTCGGGATTTTGTCCATTCGGGATTTTGTCCAATTCGGGATTTTGTCCATTCGGGATTTTGTCCATTCTGGATTTTGTCCATTTCGGGATTTTGTCCAATTCGGGATTTTGTCCAATTCGGGATTTTGTCCATTATGGATTCTGTCCAATTCGGGATTTTGTCCGTTCTGGATTCTGTCCAATTCGGGATTTTGTCCATTCTGGATTTTGTCCAATTCGGGATTTTGTCCATTATGGATTCTGTCCAATTCGGGATTTTGTCCATTCGGGATTTTGTCCAATTCGGGATTTTGTCCATTCTGGATTTTGTCCAATTCGGGATTTTGTCCATTCGGGATTTTGTCCAATTCGGGATTTTGTCCATTCGGGATTCTGTCCAATTCGGGATTTTGTACTTCTGGATTTTGTCCAATTCGGGATTTTGTCCGTTCGGGATTTTGTCCAATTCTGGATTTTGTCCATTCGGGATTTTGTCCAATTCGGGATTTTGTCCATTCGGGATTTTGTCCAATTCGGGATTTTGTCCATTCGGGATTTTGTCCAATTCGGGATTTTGTCCATTCGGGATTCTGTCCAATTCGGGATTTTGTCCGTTCGGGATTTTGTCCGTTCGGGATTTTGTTTTTCGGGATTTTGTACAGGATCCATGTACATACATGCAAAAACAGTGATAGCGAAGATTATAGAGGGTATTTTCAGGCTCTAAATAAGTTGAATCTTTGTAACATTAAAATTAAATGCTAGATAAAAGCCTGCAAAAATTGAAAAAGATCTTAATTAGTAAGAATTTAATTTTGGTATGCTTTTTTCAGTGACCTAAATCCGGCTTGCTGTTAAGAATCATGTTATACAGATGGTGGTAGCTAGCTTCGGTTACCAAATTCGAGGCTTACTCTTAACTTATTTGTGACAAAAATAGCGTTCTTTTAAACAGCTGTGTGACAAAATTAGCTTACCTTCAAACTTTTGTAATTTCATAAGTCTATTTTGGATGATCTTGGTAATTTTTGCATTTCGTGTTGTCATTAGCGGCTTACCGCTATGGTTGTTAGTTGCAAGGAGTTTAAACGCAAAAGCAGTTGTTTTCATTGAAATATTTCGTAGAGATGTCATTTAAATTTTAAACTAATTATATTTAACTGGTCTCAGTGTAACTTTGATCCAGCCTTAATTTGCATTTATTTCAACTTGGGGTAGTGATGTTAAATATTATTCAAAAATTGAGCTTAAACTAAACATTAATCTGCCATGCGTTACTGCTGCGACGTAGAATTTTAAGTATTTTAAGATATGGCCGAATTTACGATGTGAACCAAAGCTAAAAGTCGGTAAAAGTGGACAATATCAGACAATGGACGATGAAAATTCACGAAAGGCGTAACTTTCAAGACCCGCTGAGCCATGTAAGCTACATAAATTGCTTCTGGTAGCTTCTCTTTAAGGCCAGGCTATCTATAAAAGCATTACTTTACAATCAAATTCATTAAACATGCCCACTGAAGGAATTATACATTGATTTGCGGTAACGTCCAATGCTTTGTAATGGAGTTTTGACGTCCAATCGTTTTGGCGGGAAAAAGCTATGACGTAGCTGCAATCCATCAATACCACTAGAATCGATTGCTGTTGGATTTTAGAAGTAGCATCAATTCACTCCAGGTTTAGGTTCATAGAGAATTTAATTCAGTGTTGAGCAATTTTAACGGCGTGATCAATTAAGCCTATCCGTCAGTCCGTAGGCCTACCTGTCTGCCAGCAGTATATACAGGTACTCTGTAGACCTAGGCTATACATTTGCAGTGTAATTTAGTCAGCAGTCTTACCACTAACATGAGAAACAGAAAAATAGTTAATGTAGGTTAAATCTAATATTGAGTGTTTTTTTTTCTCTCGTATGCTTTTGGTATGCTTCCATCAGCGTAATCGGCGTTTGAGAACAAATTGATTGATTGATAAATAATCGTAGATCACATGGTTGTAGTAGACTTTATTCGGGTGTCCCTAACCTATAGCAGATAGGCATAGGTGGGCACAAGTCCGTTAATCGTTAATCCGTTAATAACGAAGCTAACTTTTTCATTAACTCGTTAATCCGTTAAAAAGTTTTTTCATGTTAACGGACTAAATTAACTTCCGTTAAGTTCTGTTAACGGACTAAATTAACTTCCGTTAAGTTCTGTTAACTTCCGTTAAGGTTTTTATCGTTAATATCTTGCACCATTCATTCATCGTACCGGTACAAACCAATTTGCGCTGGAAACACTTGTTGCGTATTAGCACGAGTTTTATAGAAGAAAGAGAAGAAAGGAACTCTTTTTTATGGAAAATAATAAGCTGCAGCCTATTCATTATTGCTGTTCACAATTTCTAAAGATTTTCCGATCGCAGCTTCGTTAGTGCATCTGAATTTATTTTATCTTGAAATTAGATTAGACTGTAAAATGTAACTTCCAAAACACAAAAAGACCACCATAGCAATAAATATTTCCTTAAAATCAGCTCAACAGCGTCAATACGTGTCCTAGAAGCGAGAGATTAAAAAGAAATGTAAATTACACGCAAAATATTAACGGACTAACGGACTTTATTAACTTCCGTTAATTTCAGCTGAAAATAACGGATTAACGTTAACGGAGGTGTGAAGTTTGTTAACGGACTAGTGGTTAACGAAGCTAACGTTTTGCGTTAACTTGCCCACCTATGCAGATAATCCGTCTGCGTTCATTTTTTCCGAAACTCTCGGACCCGTATTTGAGCGCGCACGCTCACTCTCGCAAAAAATGTAAAAAATGCAAAATGTTTTTCGGCGTTTTCGCACAAGTTTTTCAGGTAACGTCTAATACACCAAAATTTATCCTCCACTACAGTACGTTTGCCTTTTTTCTTTCAAATTTCACAGCTGTATATAAACAACTTTTCGTTCTGTGACGTCAGCAGTTGAAGCATCAAAAGTTTTGGCCATTTCAACGTACATACCTGCGATGCAAGCAGCTGGTCAACCGTAACGCGTGTCATAATGAAACAAGGATAAAGTTCATCAATTTTCCTTGACCGTTTAGACTTACGTTAGGAATTTCTCAACCATGCAGATAACAGATAACTGTGATAGTGATAGTGAATTTTTATTTCTGGCTCACCAGAGCAACGTTTAAGACAAAGAAAGCACACCACCAAACCAGAACTGTTTACGCGTAGCACGGAGCGAAGAAATTGTTGAGTAGACTTGGAAATATAATGTTTGTATTGTGATTAAATCAAGAAGGACTTAGTTTTCTCACCGCGTTGGAATGAGGAAATCCAATTATCACTTTGATTTCAACTCGAATTTGGTTTCGAAACCTTTGGAAGTTTTTTGATCTTAACGAATTTGATTAGCATTTCGGTATTTACTGTACGATAAAAAATCAGAGGGTTATATTAATTGAAGCAATCAATTTAGTGTGGTGAAAGTTGTTTTATTCAACAGAGTAGCCAACGGTTTCTAAAGTGATACTAATATCGAGTTAAGTTTTATTTTCATTCGGGGAAATTATTTCAACAGGACATAGCATAAATTGCGTATAAAAAGGGTACCCCTTATACTCTAACAATAAAGTTTTCCCTCGGACAAACTTGATTTTCTTTTATGGAAGAAGCTTTTCCTACAGTGATGATGTAGAGCGTCAGTTCAATGTCAAATTCGCTACCACTCGAACTCGCTAAATGGGTAAGTAGTTTCTATAACCAGTAGCTGTGTTAATAATTACATAGCCTAGTAGTTAACCAGTTTCAAGGTTTTCAATTGTATAGTTGCTCTTCCCGCTCTTTCTGAACCGATTGTTGTTCAATTATTTCTTGTCAAACGTACGGTAGGAACTAAAGTGCCACAGTATTTGGTGCAGTTGACGTAGATCACTGCATGGTCTTTCGCTGCTTCCTGCTTGCATACTTTTATCAGTTGTCGTATGGTAAAATATACTTGACTTGAGTTGACGTGATTATAGATTTTAAAATGAGTTTTTAGGCTACATGATTCACATTTGAATTGATAGAGGTGTGGGCTGGCCCTGTTAAAGAAACAAAAACTTTTGAAGAGGTTTCTTTGCAAATGTTGGTTTATCGAAAAATAACTTTTCGTCATTTATTTTACAAAAAATTACACTACATGCAACTGGAACAGGGAAGAGAAAGCGGTACCGTTTTACTAATAATACTACTTCCAACTTCTACTTCCACATCTCTATTTGGAATTGCTAGTTAACTAAAAAGGACTAAATGTTTTCCAACAGCATGAGAAATCCAATGACCAATTTGAATTTGATTCTGAAACGACTTTTGCAAGTTTTTTTTTTTTTTTAACAAATTGTTAGTATTATTGTATTTATATCTTACCTTGTGATAAAAAATCAGAGAGGTAATTAAAGGGAATGATCTAGTGGCAGGCAAAGTTGTTCTAATCAATACAGTAGCCATTGGTTTCTAAAGTCATACCGGTATCGAGCCTTGTTTTATTTCCATTCGTGCACAATTATTTCTACTAGAGATAGCAGAAGTTGCTAATAAAGAAGCTACTCCTTAATTTATCTAACCATACTCTCTCCCTTGCAACTTGTGATGTGTTACCTAAAGCTTTAAGCCATGACCTAGCTTTCACATCTGTGGTTTTTAGTGACTGTATGTTGAATGAAGAAGGTGCTAAAATACTTTTGTCTGCCCTGAAAAATAACACAACAATAAAATCACTTGATCTTAAAACATCAAGTGATAACAATAAAATCACACAACAATAAAATCTCAGGAACAGAAACATTGGGAATGGGACATTATTTGAGGGTAAGGTATTATTAAACAGTCACTGTTTTAGTGTTGCCCATTTTCTGATCGATGTCTTTGTTGTAGCTTGGAAATTAAATTTCATATTTGGTATAAAGTACTGAATTAGTGCGTCAAATTTTGTGTAGGACCCTTTGTCAATCAATCATAAGCTATTCTAGCAACAGCATACCTTATTGTTTAGGCTGTCTTGGTGTAAGCAGTAAGCACTGTGGTGAAGCAAAACATTTTTGTGCTCTTGATCTAATCTGTAACATTCCAACTGAATGAACATACATACAGTAACCAACTTTCAGAATAATTTTTTGTGTGTAGAGTTGACAGCATCATTGGTTTCATAGGTCAATAGTTTTGAATCAGGTTCTTGAATTTTTAAATACACCTAAACAAACAAAGTTGTTTAAAATTTTTATACATTTTCAGTGTCAAAAATCATATCTTTTTGAATTTTTTTGATTTTTTGAAGACAAAAGCCGATTTAAATCTCACATGTATGCAATAACAAGTCTCAAAACTAAGCAAAAATATTAAACACATTAAAAAAAGCTGCACATGACCTAATGTTGACAAACTACAAGAATATGACAGGCGATCAGTGATAGAGTGATCATGAAGTGTGCGACAACGAAGATATTTATATAAATTATCTTTGTGTTGGGAAATCAAACTTTGGAAACCTTGTTATTGGAATGGAATTCTGTTGGTGTATGGGAGTTTTCATTTGCCTTGTTTTGTGAAGGGTTGGCTGCCCACTCCTTTCTTGTGCATTTGCATCTTCACAATAATTAAATTGATCATACTGGAGCGCAAAAGCTAGGTATAGCATTAAGATTAACACAGCACTTTATCAACATTAGATCTTCGTTGGAATAACATTGGACTCATTGGAGGACGAGTTATTTCGGGAGCTTTACAACAAAATTGTGGCATCACAAAAGTATTTATTACCTTTGCCAAAGTCTGCATGAAGCTAAATTTTATTCTTTTAAGTTAGTTTTGCCTTGATGTCGTATTTTTGATATAATAAAAATGCAAACATTGTCAAAGTGCTTAGTGAATAGTGATACAATATCAGTGTTAGAGCAGTAAACACAACCAGTTGAATTGGTTTTAGCTCAATTGTTGTTTTTTTGTGAAATTATTCAAAGTTTGTTTGTATCCATCAGGTGATTGCTTTGCTAAATAAAGCACAAAATAGTGTGTTGTGGAAAAGAATAGATATGCTACTAACAAACAGGCTGTATTTGGCTGATTCTCTGGCCTATAGGTAATTGGCTATTCCTGAATACCAGTGCCTCATTGATGGATGTTATTTTTTCGCTGTTTAATTTTTTTTTTTAATTTTCTGGTTTTATAACTATGCTGAACCATTTGCAAGATGCAATGCTTCTATAGCGAATGTTATGACATTTTAGATATATGTTGCTGGCGACAACATCCGACGTTCTAGCTGCTACTGAAACATCAGCTATTCACAATGAAGATCGCTCACAGCTGGCTATTCACCAATTTAATAAAACCAAAACTTTAACCAGGTACATTTACTGGTTGTTGTGCGTTTGCTTCACGTGGGCATATAACATTTTGTATTGCTTAAATTTTAGGTAAGGGTTATTTGCTGCAAAACCAGTTGAAGAGCTTGATAGTATTTGGTTAAGGCAGGTTAAAAATTAAAATCAAATTAAAAATTTGCTTAAGTTTTGACTTAGAAACTTTTCATTTGTCAAAATTGCTGATATTTTAAAATTCTATAAGTTTAATATAAATAACGTTTATTAAAAGTTCTTGTCAATTTTTTTCTGGACATATTTAAAATAATTTCTTGATTTTGTAAACATATATACTAATTGGATATGATTTGACACATGTAACTTTTTCACAGAGGTGGGCGTTGCGCAAAATAGTTCGCAAGTTTCGCAAGTTGCGCAAATTGCGCAAATTGCGCAATTGCGCAATTTGCGTTGCGCACTATGCCTTTTTTTTCCGCTCTTGCGCATTTTGCGTTGCGCTCTATGCCTGTTTTTTCAGCGCTTGCGCAATTTGCGTTGCGCTCCATGCCCTTTTTTTCAGCGCTTGCGCAATTTGCGTTTGCGAATCGGTAAATCTAATATTTGTTGCGCTTTAATTGTGAATTTTTTTCCAAGATTTGCAATCACAAAATAATCTTTAAATGTTGATCTGCATGTCCCTGTAAAAAAATAAATAAATTTTGATTTTACAGATTTAAAGCATGATCACGAGATAGTTGATACAAGCTGATTGCTGATAGAAAGATTTTTTTTCTTATTTTATTTTCTTCTGCGTTATCTACTTTTTTTTCTTGTTTTGTTTTCTTCCGCGCTATCTACTTTTAAACCGCTAAACGTGCTGTTTTTGAAGTTTGAGCGATTGAATATATCAAGGAGGACTTGTGTATGACAAAAATCAAGGGTGCCAGTTGGGACAAAGTTGTAAGTCGAGCCGGGCTTTTCGGGTCGGGTTCGGGCCTAAAGTTGACAAAATTTTCGGGCTTATTTCGTTCCTGAAACGTACTTTTTGTCTTAAGCGCACAAAAATATAATTAAAATAACCTTGCAAAATTGCTAAATTTTTCAGACCTAACCTAACTTTCGGGCTTTTTCGGGCATGATTTGGGCTTCAAAATAGCTTTCGGGTTCGGGCCGGGTTCGGGCCTGAACTAATCGGCGCGTTTACAACTCTGAATTGGGAGATCCCCCTCAACCGGGTTCTCCAAAATTTCGAACTTTTAAACCGTTAGAGCTAGATGAATTAGATTTTTTAAATGGGTAAAAATCAAAAATAAACTAAACGTAACAAAAATTGGGGGTGCCACAATAAGGGTTTGCCCCAAACGGGCCCTCCAAAATTCAAACTTTTTAACCACTCACGCTGGACTCCTGAAATTTTCAGGGTAGGCAAATATAAAAAAACGTTTTCCCAAACGGGGCTCTCCAAAACTCAAACTTTTTAACCTTTTGAAATGGATACATGAAATGGTGGTTCACAAATTTTCAACTTTTCTATTTGAAGCAACCTTTGCATTTCTGCACTACCAGCTTCTTTTAAAAGGTGCTTCTCCAGTGCAGACTTGAATGTGAGCGAATTCAGAATGCAACTAAGTGGTGAACATTAAAAGCACTCAATGTCACGCACTACTTAAAAGCGCTGCTTTAATTAACCAGTCGTTTAACAAATTTTTTCTGAATATCGGTGGTGGTTGACTGGTTGTTCACTTTTTCAGCAAATTAAGTTAGTTTAAGCCAGATTAGGATTCGGTTTTAGCTATTCGGAATAATTCTGAAATAGCCAAGTATTCTGAAATGCCCATCCCTAGTGGTAGTACGTGTGCTTTAGATAAGCTATATTCCAAGGCTGCCCGACCCGTAGCCCGCGGGCCACATTTGGCCCGCGAAGCTATTTTGTGTGGCCCGCGAGGTCTTTTTGCGCGCTTGACTTCCTCATGGAAAGGCTTACCATTTTCTGGCAAAGAAAAAGATCTAACGTTGGTCTTAGCCATCAATGCGGCTAAAAAAAGGCCTGAATTTCTTGGTAAAAACTCTTGGTGAAAATGCATGAGGCCCGCAATAACTTTTCTCCCGCAATTGTGGTCCGTACCAGTAAAAAGATTGAGCAGACCTGCTATATGCTGTATACGGCTGAAAGACAAAGAGTAATGTATTAAAATTATATCAGGGATCGAAATTAACTTTTTTGACAACTTGGCCGTCGGGCAAATGTTATCAAATGTCTATTTGCCCAAGAGAATTTCAACTTGCCCGAAAAAAAAGGTACTCTAAGTTTTGAGGTTAGCTTGGAAAAAAGCACTGAATTTGCAAAATACGCGTAGTTTCGAGAATCAAGTTTTTGTGTGCGATCGTCAAGATAATGTGATGCAAACAGTAACTTTTCCAACCATGCATCAGCAAAAAATGATTTTTTGATTGTAAATTTTTGATTTAATATTTAACGATCATAATTATTAATTACCGTTGTGCTTTGTTGCAAACGTATTTTTATTAGCGAATATTTTGGAAACTAAACCAGCTAGAAAGCTAAAAGATCTTCAAAATAATCATAACAAAAAAATTGCAAAATTCTTGACGTTATCTTCATGCAGCGCAGGGTAATACTTGTGGTATCTGAAACAGCTGTTAGCGTGGCAAGCGCCGGAAAACTTTTCTAGAAAAAAAAAAAACGGAACATTTTGTGCCAAACAGTTGCTAAACGCATCCAAGAATTGAAAAATCTGCGTGCGATTAAGACGTGTTAATTGCGATAAATAATGTGTGTACTATTAGACAATGCATTAATTGTGATAGTTACAAAGTGCTTACTAAAATAAAGCAAGGAACAGCTTTCTCTACGTACAAATTTTACCTTATTGCAACAAAACCGAGTAAATTGCGTCTCTAACTAATCTTGTTTGAAGTTGTCTAATACGCTGTATTTTGTTACGTTGCCACCGGGGAAGTTAAGCTGAAAACTAACTTGCCCGCAGCGATTTCAGCTTGCCTCGGGCAAGCGGGCAGGCGTTAATTTTGAACCCAGTATTTAGATTAAGCTACCTCACTTAATAAGTACGAAATACTTTTTGTTTTTTGTACTGTAATTAGTAGCCGAAAACTTGACCTCTACAATGGGAAAAAGATTAGATGAAAGGGTCGGAAGAGCAAACGACAAAATCACCAAAGATTGCTTTCCTGCCTACAAGAGAGAGGCGTGGTTGCAAAAATTCAAAAGATTCAACTCTGCTATCCCTAGTTCGGCCAACGTCGAGAGATTATTTGCTATTGGTTCTGATATTTTGCGATCGAAACGATCGTCTATGACGAAAGAGAATTTTGAAAAGTTTGTTTTGCTGCATGAGAATGAAAAAAGTTTAAAAAAGTCAACGCATTATTTCTGTATGTGAGTGAGTGGAGCTTTTTTGTTTTGGTGTTTATTTTTTTTTTATTGCTGTTTATTTTTATTATTTTTTTTGTTTTAGAATTTAATTATTTTTTTCAACAATAAAAATAATTCTTTCTTCGGTCTTAGATATGTGCCTTTAGTTATAAAAGCTAAACGCAATGCAGTTGGTTTATTCCAGGGCAGCTTAGCTGAAGATGGTACAATGTTTGTACTTTCATATTTTTATACTTAACTCCATCGTCTGCAGCGCGACTTTTAAACTTCGATTATGCAAAAATTTGCCCTCAAAAACTTTTTAAATAGCGAAATTTGTGCGCGCTTCTCAAGCAATCAAATCGTAGTTGCGCTGTACTATTTTTAATTTTTGGTTGCAGAATTTGTGTTTGCGCTTTAAAACGTTTAGAATTTTCGTTACGGAATTTGCAATTACGCTTTAAGCTTTTAAGATTTTGGTTGCGAAATTCACATTTGCGCTTTAAGCTTAAAAATTTTGGTTGCGGAATTTGCGCTTGCGCTTTAAGCTAAAAAAATTTTGGTTGCGGAATTTGCGCTTGCGCTTTAACCTTAAAAAATTTTGGTTGCGGAATTTGCGCTTGCGCTTTACGGTGTGTTTTTTAAACGCCCAGCTCTGCTTTTTCAAGACAAATTTGACTGTGCTAAAAATTGTTTGTTGCCAGTAGCGTAGCCAGGGGGGGGGGGGCGGGGGGGGCTCGAGCCCCCCCCTTTGGCTTGTGAAGTTTGCAAAATCGCATGGTTTTTGTGCTTTTGAGGCCGATTTTCTGTAAAAAATGGAAAATAGCCCCCCCCATACGAAAAGAGCCCCCCCTGAAACGTTTGAACTTGCGAAATTTTGGAAGAAAAATCACTTTGAATTTCGGCGAAGACCTTTTTTTTTTTTTTTTTTTTTTTTTTTTGGAGATCACCTAATTTTGGGCGGAAAAAACCTTTGAATTTCGGATTTCGGCTGAAAAATCTCGGCGAAGACCTTTTTTTTTTTTTTTTTTTTTTGGAGATCACCTAATTTTGGGCGGAAAAAACCTTTGAATTTCCGATTTTTCCGAGACTTTTCGTCTCAAATTTCGGACAAACCGTCTGAAACTGATTCAAGGTCAATGAAAATTCGAGTCAAGGTCGTTTGCACACTTCTCACTCTTTCAAAATAGCCCCCCCCCTTTTCCAAATCCTGGCTACGCGCCTGTTTGTTGCTACTAAACAATTTTCATACATTAATCGATCACTTTAAATTCGTCACTTTTTCCTTACTTTCATTGGAAGACTTTAATGGAAATGCATCACCATAACTGGTTTACAGTTTGCCATCAGTAACAAAATTTGTAGTTTTCTAATAGTTAGTTTTTAACAATGATCCAAAGCTATTTTAATTCTTTTCAGATAATTTCTGCGAAATTGAGTTCCTGAAATCCAAAAAGAAGAAGCAGATAATAGATTTTGTGAATGACTTTGAGCTAACAAAGTCATAGCTGGGTGCTACCGCCAAAGCCAGCACAAATAAGTAATACCATTTACAGGACGCATTAGAAGAACGAAAAGCTGCGTTAATTGCACTGATGTAGTTTAACAATTACCAGGGGTATTGCATTATTGCAATTGCCTATGCTTACAATCATAGGTGGGCACAAGTCCGTTAATCGTTAATCCGTTAATAACGAAGCTAACTTTTTCATTAACTCGTTAATCCGTTAAAAAGTTTTTTCATGTTAACGGACTAAATTAACTTCCGTTAAGTGCTGTTAACGGACTAAATTAACTTCCGTTAAGTTCTGTTAACTTCCGTTAAGGTTTTTATCGTAAATATCTTGCAGCTTTGTTGTGCCTTTGAACTTGTTTTTATCTTGAAATTAGATTAGACTGCAAAATGTAACTTCCAAAACACAAAAGGACCACCATAGCAATAAATATTTCCTTACAATCAGCTCAACAGCGTCAATACGTGTTCTAGAAGCGAGTGAATAAAAAGAAACGTAAATTACACGCAAAATGTTAACGGATTAACGGACTTTATTAACTTCCGTTAATTAAAGCTGAAAATAACGGATTAACGTTAACGGAGGTGTGAAGTTTGTTAACGGACTAGTGGTTAACGAAGCTAACGTTTTGCATTAACTTGCCCACCTATGCTTACATTAAATACTAAATAGTGCTAGTAGGTAACAGTAAATGTGAATGAGTTTATTGATGTATGCTTTAGTACAAAATTGTCCTTTGAATATCTCTTGTTTGTTGCTGTTATAGTTGTCTGTTTATCTTCCTCTCACCAGATAGCGTCAAATCTAACTTTTGGGTGATCCATACACTTCTTTTGCAAGATGTACTTTGTGTTTGAGAAATCTGTACCTGCTTAGAAGTTTTTATTATTGATACTAGTAGGTATTGATATTCCTGTAGATTTCTCTAAATTCTTGTCCACTGAATTTGTGGCTTGTTTGAAGCCATCAAGCAGAGATCATCATCGTAAAGCGTTTTATCCAAGGACGCAACAACGTGACCAGGGCGCGGGTTGAACCCAAACTATGCGAACCGGCTCGTCATTGAAACGACGCTTTTACCATCTCGGCCACGCTCTCGACTACCGAGTTTATTCACCCAAAGACCTAAAAGTCCCTTCCAGACTCGTAGCTCACTTTTGTTGCAAAATAAAAAGAATCTATTTTTCGTCAAGGTTAGGGACCAGTACCTTATGTATTGTGTATTTTTTTTCTGAATCACACCTAGCAATTGATTGATTGGATTTTGTAGGGTCAGCCAGCTAGAGGAGGAAAATTACCAGGTTTCCAAACTTCGATCAAAAGTTGTGGATTTGGAAAAGAAATAGACCAAAGAAGCGTTGCTGCGTTGCGAAGCGATATAAGAGTAGAACCGTGCGGTTGAAAAATATCGTAAAAATCTCCGCCCATCGCAGGAAAAGCTCTAGAAGTTCAAGGAGGAGGAACTGCGGAGGGCAAACCTCCTCTATCAGCAGGGATGTCCTATGTGAGCGGAGTACACACTTCAAGATCCGCCACCTCAACTAGTTTTTAATTTAAATACTTCAGTCTTTTTTCCTGTTGTGAATGGATCAGGCTAATAAGATTGATAAGGAGGGCTTGTTTGCTATTTCATATTGTCAACCCACAAATTCGATGCCCAGGTAAAGCTAAATAATAAATCGAACTTGAACGCTTATTTGTAGTATGCCCATTGCCCTTTCATTGTGTTTTGTTTTCCCAAATTCAGATTTGTTAAAGGCGCTCCACTGGTAAAATAATTGCTGCTGAACCAACGTCCATTCGATGGAAGAGTTATTGATGTCTACAGTATGGTCGCTATTTTTACAGCATAGACTTCAGATATTTTTACGAATTAAAACAGATGAACACTGTTTTCTAACTTGATTGTTTGTCTACTGCATTCTGCTCCGACGTTTTTGAATTCAATGAAATTCCTGTTTAAAAAGTGAAGTACTCTTTTATTGTGTAACCTTTTAATATAATACGTTTCGTCAATGCAACACGAAACCGTTTCGTTTTTTTTTTTTTTTTAGCTTGTCGGTTGCGTGTAGAATATAGATTGCTACTGGTAGCGTTCTTAGTTTCGTGGAAAGTTTTTTTTTTGTGCTATTTTACAAGTTATAAAATGATCTCTACAAGTTACTTTTAAGAGATAGCTGAATCTTACTTGAAAATACTGTAGTAACGTCGTTATCATTACAATTACCTCTGTGAAAAGCAACTATAGTTTCTCGATCAACCACAAAATTTTTTTGAGAAATTTCTGGTTTGCAAAAATTGCTATTCGTGTTTCCAAAATAGCTCCGTTGATTGCTCAATAAGAAATAGAAGGGTTTGTATATCGCAGTGTAGGATGGGTGGTAGATGTGTCAACTGTCGGCACATAATACCGTTAAAGATATTTGAGAATTTATTGTGTGGTTGAACTAGTTACTAAGTTAACTGGTGACCGATTTCGATAGTTTTAAAAAATGAAGGTTACTACTGTATAAGCTAGTTACTACAAAAATAGTTACTTCCCATCTCTAATTATGCCCTTTTTTACTTTTTTTTTTATGCTTTTCGTATCTACTTATGCAGATCAAGTTGCTAAATAGTTTCACTGCGTTAAAAACGAATAACCGACAAAATATCTTCGTGTGTACTATATTTGTCTAGGAGTAATGTTCGAGTAGCTCGCGTCCCTCTTATCTTAAATGTGATGGTAGCTCTATCTTTAACGTAATCCCTTAACTGCAGTAGTATTGGTTTAATTTAATCAGTGATGATAATACTGTAGGCTGGTACTTATTGTTGCTTCCTCAACCCTAATAAAACACCAGGCACTCGGGCAGCCTTGTGACAAGTTTTATCGATGTAGTA